>MU223753.1:701252-731881 GCA_018584345.1 Thuja plicata
TATATATATATATATGAAGACTTTTTGTAAAGCGAAGACATGATATGATGAAATGAAGGATATGTATGTATGCAAATGGCAGATGTGAGAGCAGAGGTTGACAGAGATCATTAAAGAACTATGACTAGAACTATCTAAGCATTGAAGATTCTTTTTTTGTTCATTACTGAGAACACTTTGTAACATAAGTTTTTGTTGTAAGAGTTGTAAGCTCAGTTGGCCCCTAATAGGGTTTTGTATACCTTTAACAGGGTTGTTATTCCTTTAACAAGGAAATGTACTATGTAATATTCAGCTCCTAACAGGGCTATGTCTCCTAACATGGACATTATACTTTAGTGCATGCTTGTGGGTACCATCCCCACTAGGGTTTTGCCTTGGCCAGGGTTTCCTCGACAACAAATAATGGTGTTATGAGTTATGTGTTATTTTTTTTATGTTCTTTTCATTTCAATAAGCTTATGGTTTATTTGGAATTGGTTTAAGTTTAATTTAAAGTGGTGTAATACTGATCTAGCCCCCTCTCAATATTACTCAATCCTAATAGATTCATAATACTATAACTCACATTGAAGGCGTTAATGATGGGGACAATCATTTTGCCTCTCCTAATTAAAATTTTAAGATTTTATTTGAATCCTTTGTATTCGCTTAATGAAACTAATAATGTAGATTTATTTGAGAATGATAATGAAATACACAAGCATTATTATCTCAATGAGCATGTGTTTACATGAGTATGAGGATTATTTGAGGGTATGATTCATGGTAGAGGTTCTTCCTCCTCTTCTTTTATACATGTGACCACTCTCTCATATGAGATTTTTCGTAATAATTATTATAGGCCATTCTATGTCTATGGGTATGGATGTCGTAGATTATTTGACGTTATACTTTTTTATCCAACTTGTTAGTATAATGAATGCATATAAAAGTTTTGTATAATTATCGTATTCAATAATAATCATGTCCACATTGTATGGTATGTTAGAAAATCAATAATGGTATTTTTATTGAAACTATGGGTTGTGTCATTTTTCCTTTACAAGTATACCCCCAAAAATTTGATGCCATATCATTCTTTTTATTGATGGAAATCTGGTTTATTTTCAAATGTATGTGTGTTCTAATAATTGTGTTTACACTTTGATTTATCCTCCACCTTTTGACCTAACCCTTCCAATTATTATCTATTGTTAGGAATTAGGTTATTGGTTTTGGGTTTGTTTGTTCACACATGTTTTCATATTAGCCTATTGAATATTTATCTTGGTGACTCATCTCTCATGAATACCGTAATGTTGCCTAGTTTATTTTAGAGGTGGTCAAATAGTAATTCTATCTACATTGGTGTTCTCTTCTTTTGGAAGTGTATTTACATTAATGTACTTGGTCTTAGACCTTGGAAAGGTGGAAGGATTATATTGATCCTCCTTATAGTGCTTGATCCAACATTTCCTCGTCACATGTCCTCCATTGATAGTGCACCAAAAAGCCTTAGTAGATAAAATTCATGGTGTAAAAGTTAATCCTTGCATCATTCTCAATACCATCAAATGAAAATGGAATTTTACATAGATGGTGTAGATCCATCTAAAATTCAAACATTTTAATCTCCCACCTATGTACGATTTAAAATATTAGTAAATACAATTTTAGGTTTTTTAATCTTAATGATGGATGTGATGACTCATTCAATCATATACTTAGGTCAATGGATTTATTTTTTAAACAAAAGTGTTTCTCATTCTTCTCTCTACATCATGATGAATTATTTATAGTTGGTTGGGCTTCAAGAGAATTTAATTTATCATGTCTGTATCCTTTATTTTTATGATTTATCATCTTTATTCTAGCTCGAATGAGATATTAAAGACCCCCGTATCTTTCTCCATTCATAAAAGGAATGTATATCCCTAATGATGACTCACATAGACATGGTGTGGTGTTGCAAAATATTTTGAACCAATATAAATTAATTGCAAGTGTTTCTTATCTCTAAGGTGACTTACATTGACCTATTGGTAAATTCATTGCAGGAATGAGATGCTATGCATGATCCTAGAGGTTTACCATATTAAATTATTGTCTGCTCCAACTCAATCAGTTAAATATTTATATTATTTGTTCCCCTAAGGCTATTTGTAAATCATAAATTTTGTCATACATTTGTGTTATGTATTCAACCTTTAAAATCACCTTTTCATTGAAAATATTATGGCCAACACTTACACTTTGAGTACCAACACTTTTAGACTCCTCTTCATAAGTTATTCCATGTGTAAAGTTTGCAAACTCATGAGAATGAGAAGGTAAACTAATGTTGTCCCAAACTAGAGTTCCGGGCTCCTCCTCTATTTTTTTCTTTGGAATCATCAAACATTACCAAACCTCAAATAGTCATATGTCCTTCCTGATTGATTAGAGGTGGTGGTGCCTCAAATAAATGTTCTTCAACTAATGTCACAAGGTTGCAAGGTATTTCCTTGTCAAACTATTCAATCCTTTCATCAAAATATTGGATCTCTTTAGCATGTAAAATCTTGGAACCATGGTGTCCTATTTCCTTCCTAAGGAACTCATCAATCCATTCTCATATTGTTTTTATCTTCATCTCCCTTGTATCAACTTCTTGTTCCACAGTTATATTTTTAGTAGATATCTGATTTTCTATTTTTTTTAGAGAGAAATGGGTCATACTCGGCTAGTAGAAAATATCATCAGCCTCTTTTTCCTTTTCTTTCACAATCTTGATAGCAAGATCCCTATCCATTAATGGCTACAAGTAATATAATTTCATCTTTTCAAATGCTTCTTTGATTTTTTGCATTTGAATACTAGTGACTCCTCTTGCAACACCTTTTTGCCTCTCCTCAATTGATTTTTCCAAATAAGATCTTCAATGTATTTGTGAGAATCATCTGCCCTTGTCAACATTTGCATAATCTTCTCCTCTGTGACCAATAATCTATCCTTCAAATATTGCAATGTTAAAGGCTTTTGTTCAAATTTATATAAGGAAAAAGGGTTGTCACACATGAATTTCTAATCTGTTATCAACTATAGTAACATTTTCACCATCATACTTATTTGTCTCTCGAGATGATGCCATGAAATCTTCATGTATAAATAATGGACAACATTATGATCATACATGGATTCATCAAACGATTTTTTCTCTTCACTAGTTTTATCAATAATAATCTACAGATCACCAATTAAGAGTTTTGTATACCTATCACCTATCGCAATTGATTCTTCCTCCATAATATAATCCTTAGTTGATTGGAATCCATTATCTTTTTTTTTCTTTCAACGTGCCCAATTTCATATGTATACAAAGTTGTTGTGATAGCTTGCTCCTCACGAGTCAAGGTACCATTCACTTGTGTTTCTTTTTCCTCATCACTACTTGGCTGCAATAGATCTTTCTACTTATTAACTCCATAATTATGATTAAGTTTTAAAGCATCCTTACACATTAAACAAATATTCTCTCTTCTCATTTGGTTCTTTCTCTTTTTGAGAGATCCTGAAGCATGTAAACCCAATAAATTTAGCTCATCTCCCATCAATAGTTCCTTGAAATTCTCATTTTTATGTTCAACCAATATTTTGGAGAGCTCATAAGAAATAGGTGATATAGCATGCTCATTCCTCCAAATGGTAAATAACTCTAATTACAACTTCTTTCGAAAATATCATCATCTTCATCTAATATTAAGGACATAATAGTTTACATACAAGCCCACACATTGTCTGGATGATATTTCCTGATTTTGGTTAAGAAGCATCGAAATGTTTGAAGAAATAAATCATTACATTTGATATCAATAATAATGGAAAATTATTGACTCTTGACATAATTTCAAAAAATTTAGCCTTCTTACCAAAGGTAAGGACTTTGACATCATGTTACCCATGAAATCTCTTCAAAATCAACTGTAGAACCTTCATCAATACATCCTCATCATAGGGTGCTACAAGAGTTGTTATTCATGTAATCTCACCGAGACATGAAGCAACTGCAAGTATAACATATTTATGTGGATGCTCAATAAACTTGTGTTGGACCAAAGTGAGCATTGAGGGTTTCAAAGCCCAATTCAGAACCCTCCAATCTAACTGGTCTACTAATTTGGACAAATATGAGTATAATTTCCCCCAACTTAGGGAGAACATCATCAGGAAATTTCATGGACTCCAATCGTAATCCAATTAAAAAGATCCAATTCCCTACTTCCTATTATTTTTACAAGTTCCTTATCTAATCACCATTAAATGTATCATTGAGTTCTTTTGAGAAAACAATCACTTTTTTTTATTTACCCTTGTCTTCATTTTATTTTCTGGTATTAACTTTTTGAATTTCATGAAATCTAATGCACACTTAAACTGAACTCCATAGGCTGGCAAGATGATTTGCACTATGATACCACTGTAATGACCACCCCCTGATTTTTTCTTTGAAATAATTGAAATAAGATATATCGATTGCTAATTGTTAGCTTTAGATTACATGTGTCCAACTCAAACCCACATATGTAAATACTCTTAAAGATAAACAAACTGGTTGAGTGGGGGATGTTCGCTCCAACTCAATCATTACATTTACATGAAATCCACAAATGCGATGCGATGCTCTAAAAGACAAATAACTTGATAAGTGGGGGATATCAGATCCTCTTAATCAACACAATAACACAAATTAGAGAATGAGTATGCAACTATCTAAGAGCGAAGGTTTGTCACCATAACCATATTGAAGAAAGATTATAATATGCAGTAACTTGAAATTACAATACATAAATAAAACTTGAGACACTGACATGATAAAATATGATTACAAAAATATATCTAACATACCTAATTGCTGATAAATAAAAAATGACAAACATGCAACAACAAATAAGATAAAATACCAGTCCAAAACCCTAGGCGTCCAACACCATCTCCTCAAACTGAAATGGCATAAATTAATCATACCTTACTATACCCAAAGTGTCTCCCAATAGAAAATAATTGTATCTAAACCCCAAACAAACAGCTCTAGGAAGTATCATGCCTAGCTATATAAAGTAATGCGACCAATAATACCAAGTACAAACAACAATAACACCTCCCAACTCTCCTTCAATCAATAAAATATGAATTAGTCTTTGCAAATCTGCAATCTTGGACTAAAGAAGATGATCAACCAAACACCATTTAAGCTCAATTGTGATCTCTTTTTTAAATCACCATATTAATCCCTCATATTTTCTCTTTTAACAATGCAAGGAATGAGGTCTGCAAGGGGTTCCGTCCTCAAAAACCAAGAAGAAGCAACAACTCCTTCAGAAAAAAAAAACAAAAACATAAATAATATCCAATTCATCAACAACCCCCCAAATGAGAGCCCCAATCCTCCTTTTTATAGATTTTAGTTGTTGTTTTTTTAAGTTCCTTTTGCTTTCTTTTCTATTTTTTTGGGATTGCTTTTTCCCTACTTTTCTGAGAATGATTTTTTACTATTTTTGTGAATGCTTTTCTGCAATTTTTTTACGACAATTTTTCCCCCTATTTTTCACTTCTTTTTTTCCCATTTTTCTGCGAATATTTTTTTCACCATTAAATTAAAGACCACATTCGCAACAATACACTTTATTTTAAATTTTTAGCCTTTCCATAATCCCTTGTAACATAAATTAAAATAATGATAAAGTTAAATATTTAATTTAACTTTATAAAAATACTAATCGCTATTTAATTTAATAACTTTAGACTATATGAAACCTCAGGATGAACATCAAATCTAATTCCACTGGAATTACTTAAATGTCAACTCACTATGTCGGTGCTCAAGACTGACTCTATAAAAATAGTAAGTATAGGAGAAAGTGCCTGAAAAGGCTCCAAAAAAGGTGTTGCGCTCCTTATACCTATCTGAATAAGAAATTGCTTCTATCAAAATCTCCAGGACTCCCTAACCCTACTCATTAGCCTACAAGAATCGTATGAATAGGCTAATAGTCTTTCCATGTCAAACTAACTTAGGAAGGGACATTACAAATTATCTTTTGGAATTCAACAAAATGGAAAAATAGTTGGGTGTCCCCTTTGAAATCTTCTAATTTACATTTTTGGACACATGTATGATGTTTTGAGAGTATATAAGATAATTATTATAAATTTAATAAGATACTATGATCATATTTATGATGAAAATTGTTATTTCATTCCATAGGGGCCAAGTTTGGTGAGATGCCTTATGACAATTATAAGAGCATATATAATTGGTTGTTTTGGACTATATTTCATGATTCCAAGAAGGTAGGCATGGGATTTTCTGATTTGATCTATGATATTATTTTTTTCCTAACTTGAAGTTACAAGATTTGTGACCTCCTTCACCTCCCTTCTCTACTCACATTTCATGTTGTAGCGAGACACATTTCAACCCAGTGCTCTTGCCGAAAAGTAAGAAGCCTTCATCCTAAAAAAATTTGTAGTCTTGTCATTTATTATTACCACATGAACTCAATACAATCTTAAGAGGTGGACTTTGAAGGTATTTTTCTTGTGCAATGTATGTCTAGGTTGCGGCTATATCAATCAATAAGGTGGTGAGACCGACATCTTACAAGAAAAGCATCACTTGTCAATCTTGTGAAGCATCTCAAGATAAATCTAATCCAAAAGGTAAACCACTGCCACGTGGTGAAAAATAAAAGTGATCACCACAAGTGGGATTAGGAGGTTACTCTCTCATGATGAAAAATAAGTTAAGAAAATTACAAGCTTGCATTCACGCCACAGGTGTGAGAGAGGCCAACAATGAAAAATCATCAACATGGAAGCAGTTGCAATGATTTTCATAATTAGATCTCCGCATGGATAGCATGAAAAGTGGAGGTAGTGTGTTTTATAAAATCCCAAAAGCATGATATAATAGGGGTTCCAATTTTTACAATAGAATTCCATTGAGTGGAGTTTTGTTCTGGCTTCTGGGAGCCTTAGAAAATTATCTTTTTGAGAAATCCTTGGATCTTGTAGGGGATCTATTCTATTAGAAATTTTGTAATGTGTGATCCTCATTTAGGCCTTAGCATGTTTGATCTTAATAAAGTATTTAGACTGTGTTGTAAATGCATTTCTTTTAATTTTTTTTATTAAGGTGACAACAGGTTTTGAAGGGCCCCAACATCCTATACACAAAGGAACTTAAGATATAGCAATAGTAGTTCCCATAACCCAATAGAACTTCCTGAACAAAAGGCCTAAGAGAAACATGTACACAAATTTTTTTTTAGAAGAAACCACTCCCAAGACGCAACAAAAGATAGAGCAGAGGAGTACAATTGCGAGATGAAATAGAACTATCCTTTTGTACCCTTCTTATGGGACCGACGGGTCATATCAAAAGAGGAAGAGGACCTTTTAAAATGCTTTCCTTTAATAGTAACCCAACCATCTTCTGTTTTAGCAGCCTCATCCTGCCAGCTCAAAGAGTCCAAAGCTGAAGAACCAGTACCTAGAAAAGGAAAAGAATCTTCCAGAGACACTTCTGGCCTAGGGCCAACGTTAGCCCCAAAAAATTCTATCAAGATTAGTCTCAACCAAACCAGAGCTATCAGAAACCAAAATACCAGCAGATTCAATCAAACCAATGACCAAAGACCCACTAGCCACCTATAAAGAAGGAGCAAGATCAAGCCCAGAAGACACAAATCTACCAGCGGACCCACCACTAACATCCACCAGTGGAGAAAGAACAGAATCAACACCATCATAAACAACACCAACATATTCAGAAACCAGACCAGCAACCGCCAAAGACCCGATAGGGGCAACAAAATACAGAACAAGATTATCCTTCATCCTAGATATAGAGGAACTTTTAATAACTGTGTAATGTTTTATGGAAGCGCCCTTCCACCAAGAAGGAGATGATTTATTTTTCTTGAAATCCAAGCCACAATGAGCAGAGATGTGGCCAATTTTAAAGAATTTACAACATCTGAAGGTAATACCCTCATAGTCAAGCTACTAGATCCATGATCCTAAAGTTGATTCAATTTTGATTTTAGCTGGAAGACCCATCGAAGTGTCAAGATCAACTAAAATGCGAGTAACAGTAAAATGGTAAATGTTGTAGGAATCGTGAGCCAACATCAAAAAATCCCCCAAAGCCTTTCCCACTTCCTCAAGGACAAATTCATGCCAAAGATGAAGAGGGAGGTTAGGGAGTCTAACCCATATGGGGATCTTACTAAAGACTTATGTTGAAGGATTAAAATCCGGGTGCTAGGGTTTTACCATAAGCATAAATTTTTCATCCTCCCAGCAAAAAAAGTGATCACATAGGATCTTGGTTCTATCCTTAGCAATATCAAACTTAGCAATGAAAAACCCCTTTGCCAAAGGAAAGATATGAATAGTACCTGAAATCAATGGTTCCTAATTGTGAGTAACCCATTCATGCAATAGGGGGAGGCTAGACCATAATCCCTGAAAACAACAAATCAGACCATGAGATTTAAAAATCTCATTGTTGTTCTCCAAATCCCCTTCAGCCTCAAAAGAAAGCTTAACTGATAGAGAACCACACACAGGAACCAGTGTAACCCTAGGTTCTTTCCCAGCCCCAAAAGGCTTGGATATAATCTTTGCAAAATACTCCCCCAGATCCTTTGAGACCATAGGAGAGGAAACATCAACTCGTACAAAGGAAGAGACTACCAAAAAAACCCTAGCCACCTCCATAGCAGGCACAAACACCTCAAAATCCACAGATGGGGTAGGGCGGGCAGGAAGAGCTCTAGAAATAGATGACACCTAGAGTTCCACACATGTAGGAGAGACATCCACAATAGGGAAAATGGGAAGCACTGACACAACATGGTGTTTGGAAGAGGAGGCTGCGGTAGAGGAGGCTGCAACAGAACTCAACGAAGCAATGTGTGGCTTCATTTGTATATTATAGAATTTATTTTAATTGTTAAACATAATATTTTGTGTCATTAAAATGTGAATGTGGTCTTATTTGTTGATGTTAGTTTCTCTAGCTTCTTATAATTTTGATGAATTTTGGAACATGTAAGAATGTTTTACTCTCCATTTTACTTAAAGTAGAGGTAAGATTATACCATTTATTGTAGGATTCCCATAATGGTCAATTATAATTAAAATATTCATTGGTTTATTCACTTTCATCAAAACCTATAGGTCTTTCCCATGGTGATGATTCAGATATCATATTCTATGTCTCTGTCACTTTATCTATTTTCTTCTCCTCACCAAAAATGAAGGGTTTGTGGTTTATTGTGTCCTCCATTTGAAAAAAATAGTAGTTCCCTAATCTCTGAGGGGAAGGTTTTAAAGTGTTGTGAAAGCTTTACATCGACATATTGCCTTAGTTTATCTTTCATTAGGATTAATCCTCTCCCCTTTCAAGTCCCAATGAAAATGAATTGCCAGCTTCTAAAATCCCTAAGGTCATTTCACAAGATGCACCAAATCCCACACTTGTGAAACTTCCCAACTACCCTTATTTAAGCATGAGCTTATTAGGTATCAACAATATTTTCTTGCACACCCAGTGGGACAATACTAGACTTTTGTCACTGAAGATCTTGTGAGATCTTTGGCATTTTAGCTTCAAGGTAGTTGATCAAGGAACTTGGTGACATTGCACATCTAGTTTCCAAGTTTAGATGACTTAATTGGTATGTATCTTGTTCTTGGTATTAGATGAGATATTTTATTCTAAAAGAACCATTTTTCAGAGACCTTTCTTACTCATATGCCTCGTTATGGAACAAAATTATCAATCTTGGTTTTTCCTGATGCTCAACTCCAAATCTTCTACAACATCATTATGTTGCTCTTTTTCTGGGTATGAAGGAGCTTGTTGATATAAATGTTACGGAAAGGTTGTGTGAATTTCAAAAAGAGGTGGAAATGATTGAGGTAGAGGGATCAATGTATTAAATATATGTTTATCTATGATACCCAATTGTGGTGGCAATAAATGGAGATAACAAGGAGAAGAGAGGAGAAAATTCTTGAGCTCGAGTAGAGACTATTAGGAATGATGAATGCTTTATGCCATCCCTGAAAAAAATATCATTCCTTTGGGAAGTCACTTTCCCCTATCTTATATAAAGAAAATTATGTCTCCCTAGATCTGTCTTCCTGATACTATTTCACTGATCAAAAGTGGTCCTATAGTGTAGAGAACAAATTGGTCTCACAAACACAGGGGAAATACTCTATATCCAAAGACTAATGAAAACCCATGTTACTTTGGGGAAAATGAGTCAAATAATCTACAAGAAGTGACAAATATTGGCCAAAAAATAGGCAGAGATCATAATTATGGCTTCGTGGAGCTTGTGGTGAAGGATCTTACCTTTTCTTCAATAATATCCCCTTTTCTTCAAAGTACAAAGAAAGGGACAAATTTGTCTCAATCCCAAAGGCTATCCATGAATAGAAAATGGATATTTCTAACCTTGAGATGAAAGAAGGGATGAGGAATAGATCTGAGCTTATGATCAAATAAGAAGAGTCCCAAATAAAAGACAGAGAGATCTCAACTTTCAAAGACAAGTGTGTGTCAAGAGGTGAATAATGAGATCTTGGTCCAAGAGTAGGATTTTGGGAACAAGGATGAATCTTAGTTTTTGGACGAGTTAAACTTTTCTACTCATCAATCGAAGATAATCCATTATCCTAAGAGGCAGAAAGATGTGATGTTAACTAAGAAGATACCCCCCAGGAATCATCAAATCTAGTCCATATCAGAACCTATCCAACACTTGGAACCACAATAAATCTACCAATTATCCCTTGTCATGTTCACCTCTTAACATCAAGATATTCTTTCAAAGGTAGATTTTCTCACCCTTATGCCATTAGAAATTGATCCTTCCACACATAGCTACACTATTGTTCTTAATGTGTTTAAAAATATCAAGTATAGTTGTAAATTTTTTATACCCCTTCCTTGTCCATCACATGTACAAAGTCATTTAAAGTATAAAAAAATGGGTCATAGGGGAATCTATCTTGAAAAATTAGTTAATGGGTCCCTTTAGCTTTTTGACTTATTGGTTAGTTAGGAGTAGGTTTAAGTAGGTTGTCTTTTTATTTCCAATAATTTATATCGAGCATTATCTTTCTTCCTCATGAAGATTGTCTTGCATAGTCCCTTGCTTTCCCCTAAATGCATTGGGCATAATTTTTTGCCTTGCAAAGGTGGTGGACACAAAAGATCAAGTTATTGATTATCATTGTCATGTGACTTAAATGAAGACATTTTTATATTGATAATGATGAATTATTTCAGTGTGTTTGTGCTCCCTCATAGTTGGTGCTTCTCAAGAACATAACATGCTAAGGATGGAATAATATTTGCATCAGTTTGAAACGTGTCCCGCTTGGTACAGGTATACTCTACTTGTCAGTAGTTACTCTATATAATGAATGGAGACCCTTATTTGTGGTGCATATAAATATGGATTATTGGTTCAAATAAGATGGTGCAATACAATTTGATTAGCATTTTTATTTATGCACACATTTCCATGGAAGAAATTTAAGCCAAGCAAATTGTATTCTAAGATATTTTTTCCATACATGCAATTAAACAAATGTGCCTATAAAAATCAAATGTAGAATGTAAACACCATTCATGCACAAGAGTCGCTTTGTAAAATTTATATACAGACATGCATGCATGCATACATACATACATGCATACATACATTCATGCATGTATGCATACATGCATATACATACATACATACACACACACATACACACACACATATATACATATATACACACACATATACATACATATAGGCATATGTATACATGTATATATGTATGTATATATATTTGTGTGTGTGTGTCCACACGTACATGCATGTGCATATGTATATATATGTATATGTATATGTATCTGTATGTGTGTGTGTACATTTTTATATCAAAACTTTTTGAATAAAATTTGTCAAGATTATTTATATTAGGAAAAATGGAAGATCGAGTGGCACTGGTAGTATAAATTGGGTCAATTGAAGATGTCTTTGTCCTCATCTCCATTATCTTCATCTGTCACTGGGACCTCATTTTCATCTATCTCGTTTCTTTCATCAGATTCTAGGTCCCAATCAAAGGTCATGGTCATAAAATCTTCTATCTAGTCTTGGTAAAATCTAGGTTCTTCATCAACAATTTTACTTGGGAACTTGAGGGAAGGAGAAAAGCAGTCCTAATTTTTGATGATGGACATTGTCAAGATTTTGGCAAAACAAGGAAGCCATGACACCACAACATCCCTCTCTAGATAAGCTTTTAATTTTGTGGCTTTAGGAATGCCAATCCCATACTAAGCCACCTCCAGAATTTGATCCAACCAACTTGTGTACTCCCTAAATAGTCCTTGGGTCATCCTTTCTATTTTAGGCATGGCCTTGACTAGGTCCAACATAGATCCTACAGAGATAGACACAATATCAATAATTACCCTATAACAATCTTTGCTCACTAGAAAATCAACACCTAAAATCCACTTAACAACAACAATGATCAAGTCATTATCAGTGTTGAGCAAGTTCTCAAGACACCAAGTTATGTAACTAAGCCCAAGAAACTACACTGATATTTTCTAGTCATCAATCTAATCAGGGTGTCCATCATGCCTAAATTTTAATGTGCTACATTAATATTCTATGTAACACTATGCTAAAATTTTAATCTAGAAAAATTCGTATGGTTTATAGCTTCTTTAGGCACTTCACACATGAGAGAAATCATTCAATTTGGAAAGTAATGATTCTTGAGGAGAAGCCTAAAGCACCAAAGCAACTTTTTCAATGCATTCTTTCACCTAGTGGGCATTTAATTCATAAATCCTTCTACATGACAACAAGGATTATATAAGGCAATCATATCCCTTGGGTTAAGTGAGGAATTAATACATTAAATACTCTATTTTATGACACAAGATTCATTTTAATTTCATCAAGATTTCAACTCTCTCATTGAGGATTTTGTGGTTTAGAACATCTTATCAAATGCAGGTGGTAGCCTCTACAAAATTCAATAATAAATACACGTTAACTACTTCCATGAGATGGCATTTTGTATAAATTAAAACTCTTGGTTAAAGTGAAAAACCTTACGGCCACCTTCACTGCCACTTTAGTTTTCAACCTAGCAAAATGACTTCATTGTCAAGAAATTTGAAAAGGAAAATAAAAGAAAAAGTTTAAAAGAATTAAAGTCTAGGTGACACAAGTAACTCTACTAGGGCTATGGATGCCTAGTTGGTAGTAGAGCTATGCTCTACATAAACCCAAACAATATCCTTGTTTGGGCTATAGATGTCTAGATGGAAGTAAGGCTATATGTGATTGGCTATGAGGGTATGGGTTCAATTATGTAGCTTGCTAAGAAGGAAATCTTTATTCCATCTGGTGGAAGGAAGGAAATGAAGCATGATGCACACTCCAGAAAGAGCGACCTCTCTACCTCATAAGATGATATTTTGTGCACACAAATTCTTAGGTTTAGATCAGTTGTTAGTCTAGTAAATAATTCCTAATTTTGCATGGTAAACCATAACATTTAATGCATGTTTTATTTTCTGAATGTAAGATGTCATTTCCTTATTTTATACTCATATGGTCATGTTGTATTAGTTTCATCTATTGTTCCCACTAGTTCTCCTTTGATTTGGTTGTGTTCTCATGATCTAGGTTTTCCTTCATTATTCCTTTCTAGTGTTTCCCATCACAATCCCAATGAAAGAGTTCATAACGTTAAAAATCCATGCCATGATATTGTACCATTCTAAATTGTAAGCACATAATTAGTGTACAATTTAAGGACTACTTTTCACTCACCTTAGTGTTTTTCTATAAAAAGACCTCATATGACACTTAATGGACACCTAAATTTAGGCATGGGTCCCCTTTCATTTAAATCTTGTTCAAAATTGAGGAAACCCCTTATTTCTAACTATGCCCCTATATATTTTCCTCCAATCCAATATTCATTTTATCAACTAGGCCCTATATCACTATTTTTGGCCTTTAGGTTTTGTCCCAATCGTGAAATTAGTCATACTTAATGATAATTCCGCATCTACCCTATCTTCTTGACACCCAATTCAAATTTGCCTTGATTTTACTAGGTACAAAATGCTTCAAATGTTTTGTACCTAGGAACAAAATGTTTTAAACATTCTGTCCCCCTATATTTGGTCTAAATTTGGCCCAAAGTCCTATGTCAGGGTTTTAGTGGGAAATTAGGTCTTGTAGTTGGACTACTTGAGTTTTAACCCCAAAAATCTTGTGAGAGGTATATAAACACCCTATCTCTCCTCATTTTGGTATCCATTATCACGATAATGCATTCAACATTTGAGATCAAGAATTCATAATCAAGCTATCAAGTGCATGGAAACAAATCAAGTTCAAAGGCTATCAAAGAACAAAGTCCAAGCACTCAAGATATAGTGTTCTTCTCAAGCATTCAATGTGTTTCTCTCCATAGATCTAGATTATTTTCCCCATTGTAGGCCAATAAAAGGAGTTTTCTATCAAGGAAGGAGATACACATTCACCTACATTCATCCAAGTCTTCTTTTTCTTCTCCTGAATCAAACATTGTGGTGAATTACAATATCCATTCCATTAGGTTTTGTTTTTCATGATTTCCTTTTGGGTTTTTGTGTTAAGTTAAAGCTATTTCATCAACATACTTGATCATATTCAAAGAAGCATTTGTGTTGGCAAGGTATGATATACTACATTTACTAGATCTAGCCTATGTTACATGACAACACACTTTCCTTTATTTTCATTTCATTTCTTATTTTATTCCTAAACAGGGGGTTGACTTCCTAAAATCCTTTATCCAACCTTATTCCCCATTTTTTTTTGTGCAAGAATAAGTTACAGGGCTACTGGAAATTTTCTGGATAGGTCGGGAGTTGTCAGAGCATCCTTGGAAGTTTGAGGCAAAACTCAAGGAACAAAATGTTTCAAACATTATGTACCTCTCTAAAATAGCTTAAATGTGGTTTTCAAACAGGTTACATCCTTCAAGTTCTAGATCAACAATTATAGGTATTTATGAGATTTTGTCTTTTCAATTTATTCCAATCTGAAGCATCATATCTCCTATTTCAATTACAGGTGCATGCAAATCTCTCCTAATATGCATTTCTTATCTCATTATCATTTCCCCTTTCACAACTCACATATTTAGCGAAGGACCATTGACCCATTTAGCACTTGGGACCTTCCTATCCTTTTGGGACATCTTCCTTCCAAATGTGCAAGTTTGAAAAGGAGGAGTAATCTTCCCCTTTGCATTTCTTCCCTTTTCCCATTGTACAAATATTAACGATTCTTTTTTGAATTTATAGAAGTGAAAGGTTTGATTTACCTTGTTTTAACCAAGTTAATAGATCATTGTGCTTGACACTAAAAATTTTTGGTTGCACAAAAGTCACAAAAAAATGATACATCATGCAAAGAATAGGATCAATATCTTCCCAATCAACAAATTCATCATTAAGATCTGATCTAAGACATTCAATATGAACTAGTGAAATGGAAGCACTTTCAAATGCTAGCCCATACAACTAGAGATATTGTGGTTCACCCACTATAGGTGAAGGTTCCCTATGAATTTCTAGATCTATATATTTTATCTACGATAAAAAAATCTTCCCGACTTGAAGTTACATGGTTTGCAGCCTTCTTCCCCTCCTATTTCTACTCACATTTATGTTGGAGTAGGATGTGTGTGTGCGTGATACTCTTTCCCATAAATGGGAAGCTTTCATTTGCAAATAGGCATGCAAGCTTCCCACATGTCAGTGTAGTGAGAATTCAATACAATCTCAAGAGGCAAACTCTAAAGGTGTTCTTACAATGCAACACATGCTTGGTCTGTGAATACATTGGTCAATAAGGTTGTGAGACCCACATATTACAATAAAAACACCACTTGTCAATCTTTCAAAGCATCTTGAGGTATATCTAGTCCAAAAGGTTAACCAACACCATAAGGAAAAAAAGAAAATAAATTACCACAAGTGGGATTAGGAGGTCACTCTCTTGTGATGGAAAAGAAGTTAAGGAAATAACAAGCTGACATTCATGTCATGCGCATGAGAGAGTCCAGCAATAAAAAATCACCAACATGGAAGTGGTTGCAATGAATGTCATGACTATATATCCACATGGATAGCATGCGAAGGGGAGGGAATGAGTTCTATAAAATCCCATAGGCATGATGTAACTCGAGTTCTAATTTTTACAATTGAGTTCCATGGAGTGGAGTTCTATTTTGGCTTCTAAGAGCCTTAGAAAATCATCTTTCCAAGAAATTCCTAGATCTAGTAGGGGATGTATTCTATTAAACAAAATATAATGTGTGATCCTCATTTAAGCCTTAGCATATTTTTTCTTAATAAAATATTTAGATTGTGTTGTAGTTACCTTTCTTTTTCTTTTTAAATAGAATATTTTGTGTCATTAAAATGTGAATGTGGCCTTATTTGTTGATGTTGGTTTCTCTATCTTCTTACAATTTTGATGAATTTTGGATCATGTAAGAATATTTTATTCTTCCATTTTCCTCAAAGTAAAGGTTAGATTGTACTTTTTTTAATAGGATTCCCAAAATGGTTAATTATTGTGAAAATCTTCAAGGATCTATTCATTTTCACTAGACCCCTACAAGTTCTACCCACAACGAGGATTCAAATATCATACTTTATGTATTTTCTTCTCCTCACCAACAATGAAGGGTTTGTGGTGTACTGCATTCTCCTTTCAAAAAATAGTAGTTCCCCAGTTTCCCAAAGGAAGGTTTTAAACTGTTGCAAAAGCTTTGCATCGATGCATCGCCTCAGTTTAGATTTCACTAGGATTAATCCTCTCCATTTTCAAGTCCCCATGAAAATAAAGAGTCAACCTCTAAAATCGTTGAGGTTGTTTCAAAAGCCACACTAGGTCCCACACCTGTGAAACTTCCCAACTACCCTTATTTAAGTTTGAGCTTCTTACAAATCAACAAGAATTCTTCAATGAGTTTTGTTACTTTTTTTTTTATCCACTGTGGTATTCATGCCTAAAATTCTCTATAAATTGGAGCATCGAGCTAGTGGTAAGAATAAAGTTTTGTTTAGTTACGCATGGCATCTAGGTGTTGTCGAATTCAAAAAAAAATTTCAAAGAAGTATATTGCTATATAATCTATCTTGATTAGTTATACAATTTCCTCTCTTTCTGTGGTGGATTTTTATCCTTAATAGTTTCTCCATGTAAATTTGGTCTTAGCTATTGTATGATTCTTTCTTGCTTTGATTCTGCAATTACATTTCTTAAGGTTTAATCTCTAAGTTTCAAATTTGCAAACACTAGGTTTATGTATCTTTGTAAGATTTCTTCACCTTGTTAATCAACATAGTGGTGGAATTTTGGTGGCTTAGGACAATTTAACTAAGAGAATTTTCAAAATTCAAAGACTTTAGTTACTGGAGACATGATAGGTTAATTGGAAGCCTTTTTTTGGGTCTTCTTTGGTTGGGCATTCTCTTTTGTTGGGCTTGTTGTATTTCCTACTTTGCAAATTTTTACCCCTTTCTTAAGAAAAATATTAAAAATTTAATTTATATGCTAATATTCAAAATATTGGTTGAATAAAATATATTTAATAACTAGAAAGTACAATCACTAATAACTAGATATCACTTATGCATCAAAATAGTTACCCTCTTATAACAAGAAGTAGTAGTGTGTATATAACATGGATTCCATATGCAAATGAGATTATGACTAATTTGTAGAAATACAATAATTAGAAGAAAACCTCACATCTAAAAAATTATTCCTACCATACTACATAATGTACAATTATGTCCCTCCAATGAAATATATCAACTATGCTACATGGAGATCAATCATTTTGATAATATTTTAAAAACTATTTTCCTCCAAAAGGTTGTAGTTTGATTGGTTGAGCACAATTGATGAGGATGATAGTATGTTTCTTAGATTTCATCATTTATCAAGGCTCAAGTCCCCCAAAGATATTCCTCATTTTGAACACTAGACAAAGTGTGGTGTAACCCCTACAAAATTAGCTAATTTCATCGCCTGTGTACTCTAAGTTTGTTAATTGAGCTATTATCTAAGTTTCCTTGAGCGTGGAAATATTCATAGGTTGAAACGATGTCCTATATTTGTGTTTTGACAAGTTTTTCCTTCAAAATCATAAGTTTTCTCACTTTGTGCTATTGGGTTTCTAAAACTTGAAATCATACAAAGGATGAGAATAAACATGTAATTTGGGTCTTGAAACCTAAATTACACATGCAATTTGGATCTTGAAACCTAAATTACACATGTAATTCAAGTTTCAAGACTTGAATTACATGTTCATGTGTCATACGCATGTGATTGGGTCTCAAAGACCCTATTGCACATGTGTGTTGCAACTTGAGTGTCATTAATGCAACTTAGTAGAAATAGTATAATCGGTTTGAAACTCTTTATATTTGTTTTAAATTTCATTTGAAGTTTGTTGAGTCTTTGTGCCTTGCGTATACACACCTATAGTTGTCTCTTATAAGTTTGTGATATGTGGCTTCACTTTTAGAGATTTGAACTTCTTTCAGTGGATTTTTAGAGCTATTGCATAAGCAGGTATGGCCATTTTCCTATGGTTTTCATTTAGTCATTTTTGTTGTTCCATTTTACAAGCTAGGGTTTTTGTTTTGAAACTTCATTGTGTACACCTAGGGTTTTCCTTTTTATTTTATCTCAATGCATTTTTGTTTTTCCCACTGCACTACCAGTGGAAATTGCATCCATGGTATCTAATTATTTCTTATGTCATTTTCATTCCTTGCAATTGAATCTTTCAGATCTGGTTGCAATTTGTTTCTCTTCCCCCACTTGTGTATTCTCCTTGAAATCATATATTTTAGACCTAGTTTCAAGGTCTCTCATTGAAAGTTTGAAACACTTGCAATCAAGTCCATGAAACTCGATTGTAAGGTGTTTAACTTTGCATTTCCAAAATGTGATCAGCTCTTAAGACTCGATTGCATATGACTTATCTAAAGTTTAGCTGGAGTAGGGTTTTCAAAACCTGACTACATTTTGATGTTTCATTTCAGATTTTTACATGTAGTCAGGTTTTGAAAAACTAAATACATATTGAACTTCCTTTTCACATGCGCTTGTGTAGTTGAGTTTTAGAAACCTGACTACATGCCTAAATATATTGAACACATGCAATTATAATTTATAAACCTAATTGCACTGGGAATTTAGCCTTTCCAATGTGTAATCAGGGTTTTAAATCCCAATTACATATAAACCTTATGCACTTCTTATGAACTTGCAATTTTAGTTTTAAAGCCCAAATCACAACTATTGCAACACAACCTTTTTGGACCTTCCCATATCAATCCTACACACATGTTCTTCCAAATTTGGTAAATCAAGGAATTTTCCTTGGTTTTGTAATACATCCATTCTAAGGGTGTTGTGATGGAGCTTCTCATGCAAATGTCCTGACATTGTGATCATTCATATTATATTTGTAGAGAATTATTCTAATGTATGAGTTATATCCTAGTTTAGAGAAGAAGATGAAGTACAAGTATAAAAAGTACCAGAATGAGATCAAACCTTCCTTGGTAGCATCAATCATTAATGAGATAACATATATTAAGATAGGACATGTAGATATTAAAATTTTTATTAAAAGGACTAAGAAGAAGCCTCTATTTGAGGGTGTGAAGACACTCCTTAAAGATAACATTCACAAGGTTGCTTATTTCTCAGTGGCAGCTCTAGAAACTGAGTTTGTTTTGGCGGTGGCTTCACATTTTGATAAGGAAACAAGAACAATGAAATATTGCGACGGAAATACAAAACTGAGGCTTGATGAGGCTCCTTTTTATAGTTTTTTCCAATGTACTCATATTGAAGCTTGTTGTAATATCTCAAAGGAATCTTCTCAAACCTTTTATAATGAGAACTTTGATATGTGCAAAAAGATGAATAACATTAAAGCCTAGGTCAAGGCAATCAATAGTCACACGTTAGGGCTAAACACTGCTGAAGTACAAGATTCTTTGCAAAATTTTGAGAAATTCATGGCCGAGAATGAGAAATAAGAATAAGTGTCAATTGAAACTTAGAATATTTTCATGTTTTCTAGTATATGTTGTGACTGTTTTTATTTTGATATATCACATGTAATGATGAAAAATGGAATTACATGTGATTACATTACAATTCAAAATAGTTTAGGACTATAATGTGGAATAAGTCAAAGTTAGTTAGATCTCTCCCACCTTTTTATCATATCCCCTCACCTATATATATGAGGGAGCCCTTTGTAAATATTTATCTTTTATGCAAGAAAGGAAACTCTATCAAAATTTGCAGCAATATAAACTTTAATTTTTACACTGCAAATCTTATTTCAAATTAATAAAAGAGCGATTGGGTTTTCAATATCTGTGTTGAAGCTTCATCTTATGCAAGCATTTTTTTCTTATGTCATAGTGGTGGTATTATCTAAAGTTAATTTGAGGTATCTTTGAGATTATTGATTTGATTTAAGAGAGCTTTAAATCTGCTTTTTGCAGATTTTGGGTTGCAAACTTCAGGTTTAAACAAATAATAGTTAGTGCTTGAGTTGAGAGGGACTCAAATTATTTGTGCTATGATCCTTCTTTCCTTTATATGTATTGGTTCTAGCATTACATTGAGATTCTTTGTGTTGTCATATATTTCTTATTTATTATCAAATATTTGTTGAAAGGTGTATAAGTATTTGTGTTTGTCTTAATTTCTTACTAGGTTAGTTTGTTGGTATGCTTAAGGTTCCTCTTTTGTTTAATTTTACTCATATTGGTATTATTTATGCAATTGATACTTTTTAGTGGAGATAATTGTCAGAGATTTATTGTACTTGAAAAAAAATCCTTCTTGTAAAAAGAGGAAGTGATTCATTGCAACACCCCAATCATGGTTCCCTAGTTAAGTGTCTAGTTGGTTTACATCACTGATAAGAAGGGTGCCTCCCCTTTCTGAAGGAAAGACTTTGTCTCACATACTGTGACTAAAGTTACCATATTGTAATTGGTTAGCATAAAGCCGATTACAAAATATTTGGTCAACAGATATAATAGAAAAATTAATAAAATTAGGATATAATTATACGTTGATTCCTTTAATGAGATGATGTTCATAATACCAATAAATTATAAAAAGAATAAAAAATATTAACATTCTTAAATTTATATAGAAATTTCAATAATTAAATAAATAAATAACTACATAATTTCTAACATTGTAAATAATTGTGCCAATTAAAATTCAAAATAACATGATCTAAACATAAAATCTTCAAAATATTATTAAATTTAGAAAAGCAAGGTGGATTTGTTGCTCAATAGTTATACTCATATGATCCTATATAATGCACAATTATTTCCCTCCAATCAAATATATCAACATCCACTACATGAAGATCATTCAATTTGATCATATTTTAAAAAACTATTTTCAACCAAAAGGTTCTTGTTTGCTTGGTTGAACACAATTGATGAGGATAATAACATGTTTCTTACTTTTATCATCCATCAAGGTTCAAGTCTCCCAAAGATATAATTAAAAAATGAAAAAAATTAGGATAAGATTATACTTTGATTCCCTTTAAGAGATGAAATTCCCAATACTAATAAATTACTACATAATTTTAAAGATGTGGCTCAATAGGTTAATTTTAGAGGACCAAGGTGGCTTTGTTGATGGTAGGAAATATTTAGATGGGATATTAATCACAACTAAGGCCATTCACTCTATAGTGGTTTCTAAGGAGAAGTCATTTTTTATCAAGCTAGGCATGACCAAACCTTATGATTGTGTCAAATGGACTTTCCTACATAAAGTGTTTTTAGATTTTGGGTTTTGCAGTGGTTGGGTTAATTAGGTCATGAGCTTTGTCATCTTAAATTACTTCCCACTTCTTATCAATAGCGATCCGTATTATCTATTTTGAGCCTCTATGGGCCTTCTGCAAGGAAATCCCCTATCTTAGTATATATTTATTTTAATGATTGGAGGTGTGGGGAGATTTATCAAGTCCCAAGTGAGGAAAGGTTTGATTCAACGATGGAATTGGGGTACAATATTTTTCCTCCTCGCTATCATTTCTAGTTTTTAGATGACACAACTTTGATGGGATTAGCCAGGGTCAATGAGGTGGCTGACTTAAGAAGGAATTTGGATATTTACTTGGCTACCTTAGGGAAAAGGAATATGAGGACAAGTCCTCCATTTTCTTCTTTAATACTCCTAGGATTATTCAAAGTAGCATTTCTTGACTTCTCAGATTATAGATTGGTTCTTATCCTTTTCTTTACCTTGGTATTCCCTTTGATGCTGGTACTATTCCAAGGGGGTTTTGGTAGGATGTGTTGGGTAAGTTTTGTAGGCGAGTTAGCCATTGATGTTGAAGGTGGCTCTCAAGTGCTATGGGAGTGACATTATTGAAGTTGATCGTACAATATCTGCCCATTTAATAGGTGCTTTGTGTAGGCTACTTCCTCTAGCTTAACTTAGGAATATGATACACTTTCCTCTAAATTATTATGTGTTGGTAGTTTTATTTCATCAAAGTGGAATTTGGTTAAGTGGTAGTCTGCCTACAGACTAAAGTAGTAGTAGGTGGTCTTGGTCTTTGAAAATTTGGCCTTAGTGGTCAAGTTTTATTTTCCAAGCTTATTTGGAGGTGGTGCATTAATTAAGACCATGGTTGGGCTAGGATTCTTACTATTAAGTAATTTATGGGGGTGGAGAGTAAAGATTTTCCTTAGTTCAAGCTCTTGTGTAAAATTTCTATGATTTGAAACACTCTTAAAATGGGTGCTGAGTTAATTAAACATAGACTTTTTTGGATTTGTAATAAGGGGGTTTGAGGTATTTTTCTGGTATGATTCTTAGGATGGCCACCCTCCTATTATTTCAATATATCTACACTTGAATCCCTATGTAATAACTTTTTAGAAATATGGTTAGAGTAGGATTGAAGACTTCAAAATAATCCAAGATTTGGGTTAGGTGGAAGTGCCTAGATGGAAAGAAATTCATGAGTGGTTGCCAATGGGCTCGAAGGAGGATCATTAAGAGATTACTAGGATTGTGATACGTAGAGTATACATTCTTTGAAGGTGGGGATGTTATTGCCTAGGGCCTTGACCAAAATATATATTCTTGGTTTCCTCAAGATGCCAGGAGATGGATAGGTAGATTTATAGGAGGATTGATGTTCCATGGTGGAAAGAGATGCAGAATAAAGTTTCTTAGCCTAAATGCAATTGCATGTGGTTGTTTGTACAAAATAGATGATTGACTTGGGAGAATTCAGTTATGGAAGACATGATAGGCTAATTGGAAGCCTTGTTCGGGGTCCTCGTTGGTTGGATATTCTCTTGTTTTGTTGATGGATCTTTGTTAGGCTAGTTGCATTTCTTGCTTTGTACTTGTTCTTTCAGATTAATAATTGTTTACCCTTTTCTCTAAAAAAAATTATAAAATATTTATATGATAATATTCAAAATATTGGTTGAAAAATATATATTTATTTTTTGCTAGAAAATATAGTCACAAATAATTAATTGTCACTTATGCATCACAATAGTTACCCTCTTATAACAAGAAGTAATAGTATGTGTATATAATGTGGCTTGCATATGCAAATGAGATAAAGGCTAATTTGTAGAAATACATTAAAT
Organism: Thuja plicata; assembly: GCA_018584345.1. NCBI lineage: Eukaryota > Viridiplantae > Streptophyta > Pinopsida > Cupressales > Cupressaceae > Thuja > Thuja plicata. The sequence continues at coordinate 725,086 of MU223753.1, forward strand.
AGAAGAAAACCTCACATCTAAATTAAATATCTGTGCCATACTATATAATGTACAATTATGTCGATTAAGAGGAGAATAGTATGTTTCTAAAATTTTATCATTCATTCAGGTTCAAATCCCCCAAAGATATAATAAAAAATAGATAAAATTAGGATAAGATAATACTTTGGTTTCCTTTAATGAGACGAAGTTCCTAATATCAATAAATTATAAAGAGTAAAAATATTAACTTTCTCAACAATATATAAAAACACAAATAAATAAATAACTACACAATTTCTAACATTGTAAATAATTAAGTCAATTAAAATAAAAAATAACATAAGATCCAAACATAGGATCTTCAAAATATTATTAAACTTTAAAAGATTTCTAACAAACTCTTCTAAATATTATTAAACTTAAGAAAAGATCTTCAAAATCAGCAAATATGGTTTTTATATGTCAATATAGTAATATTAATTATAAACATTATATTTTTCAAATTTCACACTACATAAAAAAAAAGAAAGATATTTTTGATGGAGGTCATCTACGAAACAGTTTGGCAACCCGATATGGGCGCTCGAGCTAACGCTGAACCTCTTCGGCTAAGAGCCAAGGACTGAGGGGTATCCATTCCGCCAAATTCGTCCGGGGCATGATCCCGACCTCATCCCTTAAATGTCGGAGTCATGCACTCAGCAAGACTTGATCCATGGTGGGCTCATTCAGAACCTTTCCACTTCACCAGTAGACCAAGGACCCATTGACAAAAAAATAAAAAATAAAAATAAAATCTACATTTTATATAAGTAGCAAAAAATATTTTTAAAGTTATTGATAGACAATAATTAATTCCATTAAAAATATATATCTTATATCTTATTATTTTTTTGAATAATGATTGAAATTTTGAAATTCTAATATAAAAAATCAGATATGAATAATAGAATTTAAAAAATTCTAATTAAATTTTTGTATTGAGGGGAAAATATATTTTATACAATTCTTATTTATTTATTTTAGAATAATGATTAGAAGCTTAAAATTTAAATATAAAAATTAAATGTAAATAATTGAATTTTAGATATTGGAATAAAAAAATTGTATTAGAGAAATAAGATTAAAAAAATAGATACATTATGATATTGGTATCACGATTCAGTATTCAACTGTATAATTGTCTATTGACATGTATATGTGAGTAGTGGTTCACAAGAACCTATCTTTCATGAGAATAATAAGTGATACTCTAATTAGATTTAAGAAATCTATACTAGTATTATAATATGAAGACTCTAATAAGATTTAAGTCATTTAACAAATAAAAATTAAATAAATTATTTAATATATATAATGAAGACTCTAATAAGATTTAAGTCATTTAATAAATAAAAATTAAATAAATTATTTAATATATATAATGAAGACTCTAATAAGATTTAAGTCATTTAACAAATAAAAATTAAATAAATTATTATTATATATATATATATATTTGATATTAGAAATACAAAAAAAAAACAAGGGCGCTGTCAGCATATATTAATATTAATATTAATATTGACTTAAAATATTAATATTGGGGTAATCTAAGATATAAAAAAATAAGGAGAAAATAAGATGAGGTGTAGTTGGCATATAATAAAGAGAAAGCATTAAAGCACGTCACCATCACAAATTTAGTTTTCTTCCTTGTACTTGATATCTCGAAAAGCGTGAATTGACCAACCTCTTTTTATTTTTTTCAATTTGCATTGTTTTATGCACAAAATTTTCTCCTTGGTTATGTCACCAATTGGATAATATTGTCTTCAAGTTGGATAAGAGGGGCTATCTAACTAACCAATCATGTGTCAAGCCATTAAATTATTAAACAATTTTGCCTAATTTTTGTTAGAGTGAATTGGGTGTTATATGTGGTTCAATAGTGATGCATTTTTCTTTTTCAATTCAGTATTATTTAGGTATTGTAAGTGTTTATAATATGTAATACAAAATAACTTTTTTTTTTTTAAAATCTAATAAAGGATCATATGTATTGATAATTTTTTAAAAATTTACATAAGATTTTAATTCTAATTATATTATTCTTTAGCTGAGAAGTATGGTCATATTAGGCTATTGTCATTCTTCTATAGTGTCTAGAAACAACAAAAGCAAAATAGGAGAAGTTGTTTTACATCTTTCAAACACTGTGATAAAATGCCAAATTTATTTGTCTATTGTTTAAAAAGTTATCTTTCCTAAATTGTAATTCTTATGTTTTTCAAAATGATTTCACAAAAGATAAAAAAAATATACAAAATGGAGATTTTTATAAACTGAAAAAAGGATCAGGGAGATTAGGGCTACTATGGACCCTATTGAACTAAAGAGGGGCTAGCAATATCGGATCCCAAAAAAAATAATTTGTATTGGCGATTTTTTTCGTAGCGTATTTAAATTCTATAAAATTGTGGCGAATGAAAATTTTTGGGGGCAAAAATATATATTTATTGAGATGAATTTTTTGGTTTGCCAAATAAATTGTAATATGTTAGACAAATTATTTGCTTTAGAAGGGAAAAAATTAATTGTATTGGCGAATTTTATTCGCCCATTGAAAGTTGTTTTATTTTATTGGCTAAATTTTCATTGGCGACTTTCAAGAGGCACACGTGTCGTGTGGGCTCTGGGGCCAATGTCAAATGACAATTCATTAAACATCTAATTATTGCAACATCTCGTTGAGTTAATATCACCTTTTTGGTTGCCAAGTTATCTGTCATCATTGCACATGGTATGGATACCATCGACACGTACCTTAAATCTATTATTTTATAACCGTACAGTGTAAATGTATTAATCGAGATTGTTGATTTTGGTAGATAACCGACTGAAGTTTTTATCTCGGGCCCAGTTTCTTGAATGAAACAAAATTTGCAGGAAGTCTTCGGAATGGAGACACGTGGCAAGTCTGACAAGGTAACTTGCAAGCAATGAATCTCTTGTCACTATGAGTGACAAGGACATTCTTTAACTTGTAACTCGGTAAGAAATAAATACCTTGTACGTGACAAGCGATATTCTTTAACTGTCATGGTGTCATCCACTCAACACATGCGACTTCCAAATTATTACAGACGATATTACCAATTTCTGACACGCATGCATTTATGGGAAAAATTTACATGGGGATATGAAAGATTAAGGATAATGGATTTATATTTCTCACACACATGCATTATCTAGGAAAGATTTACATTAAAGATTAAGGACAATGAATTTAATATGATTAAAGAAAGAATAATTAATTGCTAAGTATCAATCAAGGGCTATTTATAAACGATCTAACTTCTTTCTTCATCAATATTCTTTTGGTAGATTAAGAGTCAGAGCTGCCAGTAGTTGAAATTTTGCCTCTGGTTTTAAGGTTTAAGTTTTTAGGTCTTTAGGCTGTCGAGAATTGAAGATGGACACTCCAGTCCATTTGAGATGCACATCCCCAGAGGAGCAGAAGTTCTTTGTGGGCAGTGTCTTAGAAGAAACCCTCACTTCAGTTTGTAGGGAGGTTGGCGCTTTTACAAATACTGTTGTGTTGATGGTATTGGTTTGAGAGTTCCTTAAGAATGTTGACAGATACCACGTCTACACGGACATTACGTCCCATTTTTTTGCATATCTCCTCGACCTCAGAGGAGAGAAGGTCGAAATGTTGATGTTGTTGAGGAAGGTTTTTTAAGAGTAATTCCTAGTGGATGATGTCCTTGTTATTATTTTCGCGGAATCAGGGGTGGGGATCCCTTGGCCAAGAGATATACCCAAGCTGTTGGAGCTGGGCAAAAATGTGTCCCGACAACCCTTTCTATTGAACCTCAATGTAGAGCAATTGACGTGACACAGGAAATGGGTGCAACTTGGGAGGGATTTTCTCTGCAAATGATTTCTCCTTGATGAATTCGAGGAGCTAGACTACACATGGCTTGAAGAATTCTCCTCAGACGAAGGGGAAGATGAAGATCCATAGTTTACCCATTCCCGTTACCCTGTCCCTATGGCATGTCCCTGGTGTTTTGACATGCAAAGTTTCACTTTTTTTTTTATACCAATACTCATACCATCATAGCACTGGTCCACTGTCAGCACCCTAGTAATAGTAGTAGTTTAGTTTTTTGGGCTAGTAGTAAGTACCTAGCAAGTTGCAACCCTCAACCCCCTCATTTTCACTTTAAATTTTTGGAGGGACTACAACAATTGTAAATTTTTAGAACATATTAAAGGAAATTTCGCAACTTCATTTCAGTTTGCCTTTTAAAGTTTTATGGTTTTAACGATTTCAGTTTCATTACTTTGTACTTAACATCTTCTTTGTTAAAATATTGATTCACGTATTCTACTTGGACTGTATCTATCCAAATAAGGGTTGCTAACTTAATGGAAGATAAAATGGAAAAAGTAGTATGTCGTTATAAGAATCTCGACTTTCATTTATGATCAAACAATTGAAACAATTTAATTTTTCAGCCTATTAAATTAAAAAATTTAATTTCAGCCTATCAATATCAAATTGCTTCAATTTTTTTCATAATATTATATTTTGTAATGATAGTTCATAAATTAAAGTTGATTTAAATCAATTATCAAAATTCAATTAAATAGCATATCTATTATCAATATGCGAAATATAAAGTTATAATTTATCAAGTTATAAAGTTAACTTTTTTATTATAAAGTTTAATAATTGATCATATATAATACTAAATTGATATATTTAATTTATTTAAATAAAAAGTTAGGACTATTTAAAAATTAAAATTTTAAATAATAAATAATTAAAACAATAAATTGCAAACTCAATGTAAAATTATAAACTATTCGGTGTTCACTATTTTAGAAATTTACAGTTTAGTGTAAATGAAAAATAATTTAATTTAAATTTAATAAATTTACGGCGTATGGTGTATTTCGGGTCGAAGGGGAAATAAAACCCAATTTTTGCAAAACTCTTCCAGAATCATGACATGTGTCTACTTAGGTTGGCGTCATTCGATGATGATGTGTGACTAATGACAAGGCAAAAGTGAATGGGACCTACGACACCTGACAGTGAGTACCAACGATCGTTGGATGAGCATAGATCAACGATGTACGATATATTTTGGCCTGAAAGGGAAATGAAACCCCATTTTTTAAACCTTTTCCAGAATCATGACACATGTCCACTCACACGGTCGGTGTCATTCGATGATGACATGTGAGGTGACCACTAGTACTGACAAGCCAAAAGTGAATGTGACCCGCGACACCTGACAGTGACTACCAACGACCGTTGGATGAGCATAGATCAAAGACCCAAGGTGTATTTTGGGCTGATTAGGGGAACAAACACCTCTTTTTTCAAATGTCCCCCAAAAATAAGACACGTGTCATGATTTAACACTCAACTAAGTATAATTAAAAATTGGAGTAAAACTAAACATTTAATAAATGTAATAACTAATAAGCTCAATTTTGGGTCTCCGGCTGAAGTTGTAATGTCAAATGATTAAGTGACACATGTCACAGTGACATCAAATACCAGTCTTCATAAAGAAGCAATAAAAGTTAACATGAGTCACGATTGTACAAATTTTGCCCTTTAGGTTTTCAATCTAAGTTTTTCAGTTCTAACTAGTATTAGAGATTCAAAAAGGGGTTACGAATTCTAGGTTGAGGAATGAAATAGAGTATCTCAGCTCTCTATCCACTCACAATCTACATAAATTTAAATTCTGGGTAAAATCCTAAACACCTATATTCCGCCTTTTTAATTTTTTAAATCTCGTGGTTGACTATTTAGATTGTAGAGCTAGAATTAGGGTTTAATTTTGAATCACGCCTGTAAATTGTAGTTGTGTAGAATAATTTTAATTTTTCTATGAGTAAATACCATGATGGAAAAAAGAAATACCAAGATTACAAGTAAAAGGCAAAGACAGGAGACAAAGATAATAGACTTCCACAAACTGGTTAAAATACCAGGTTGCATTGATGAATTCCATGATATTTATGATCATGTTATCCATGGAAATAAGGGAATCATGGAAATTAGATTAGCACTTGAAAATAAGTGGAAAGATCCAATGAAGGAGACAAAATATTATCCATTTAACAACATGGTAAAGGCAAAGATAAATAAAATTGCACCGTGGGTTGCTGGGTCGGCATGCATGGTGTTACCTCAAGTATTCCCTTGTCTGGAAATTGTCATGGTCTGCGCCAAAAATTATGATGAAAATAGAAAAGCAATTGTCAATAAAAATACTTAGGAAGATATTTTGTCGATAACCAAGAGAGGTGAACCCACAATAGCGGGTAGGAATTTTTTGGAGGAAGCAATTCCTCCAGAAATATGCGCACGAGGCGGATTTAGTCAGGTACTTTCAATAGAAAGTACCCGACTAGTTTCGATCGAAACTAAGAAATTTCTTACTTTCGATCGAAAGTAAGTTTCGATCAAAAGTAAGATTTAAAAGCATATTTTATTACTTTTGATCGAAACTTACTTTCAATCGAAAGTAAGTAGTTATAATTTTGGTGGGGTTTTAACCCTGCCAAAACTGTCATTTTCACTAGTTTCAACTTGGGTTTCAACAGAGTGGAAAGTGGGGCATCCGACTATCAGACATCATTTTCAACGATATTTTACTGTGCAAACCTTCTAATTTTTACATTATTTATTATTTTTAATATATATTCATGGTATATACATATATATGTGTATATATATGTATTTAAATGTATATAAATGTGTGTATTTATATGTATTAATATGAATATATACATATATATG
>MU223753.1:732133-742368 GCA_018584345.1 Thuja plicata
TATACATACATACATATATATATATACAAACATACATACATATATATATATATATGTGTGTGTGTGTGTGTGTGTATTTATATGTATATATAATTATATATATGTGTATATATGTGAATACATATACATATATATGTGTGTGTATAAATAAATAAATAAATAAATATATATATATATATTGTGTGTGTGTGTACATATATGTACATATACATACATATATATATGTGGGTGTGTGTGTGTGTGTGTGTGTACACACATGTATATATGCATGTACACACACATATATATGTGTGTGTGTGTGTGCGCATGTATATATACATGTACATATACATATGGATATGCATGTGTATATATATTTGTGTATGTGCATATATATATATATATATGCACATGTGTACACATGAATGTATATATGTACATGTGTGTGTATATATATATATATATTTGTGTGTGTGTGTGTGCATATGCATATATACATGTATAAATGTGTACATGTATGTATGTGCACATGTATATATGCATGTGTGTGCGTATGTGTGCATGTATAGGTAGTGCACATTTATTTACATTTAAATGTAACTTATGTGATTGATTTTAACTCAATAATGTAGTGAAATGTACTTTAATTTTATTTTCAATTAAATTAGGAAAACATATATATGTAGACTTCATTTGACAATTAATAAAATCTTTCAGGCACACATAAATAGATATAGCTATTATTAGACATCATGGCAGATGCACTGATTCCCCTCGAGGAACTATTTGCACAAACTAATAGGGAAATTGATCGATTGCGAGATTCCATAAATTGTCCGACCAACTCTAGTGTCTATAAGAGCACATGTCAGTCCATACTTTCTAGCTTGATTAGTATCAGAGATGACATTCATGGTACCACTCTCTACACACTAGACGTTATAGAGGTCATACTTGAGAGAAAGAGATGAGAGGTTGCCTTTGGTCTTTCTCTTTAGGAGGTACAAGCTTTATTTCCTAAAGTGACCCTAAAAAGGGAAGCTTTCCCATCTTATGCATACTTACAATATGTGAAGGGATATCCGGTTACTAGGTGTCAGGATCCCGCTATATCAACATTGATATACCGACAGTTTCTAGCTGCTCATGGTCGTTATCCAAATAACAACCAAATTCTATTATATTTTGCACAACAAATTTTTTCTAAGGTTTGTTTAGGGAGGGTCGTTATTTATATTGATTTTCCCATACATCTAGGACATGGGCGTGGCAGGCTTGCTGATAGAGATATTTTTCATCGAGATGATCGCCAGAGGCCAGTACAAAGGGCCATTATTGGTCAGAGGGTACCTGTTATAGCTCCTTCATTGGGTCTTATGGCAGATGATGTTGTTCGTAGCACCCAACTTTGAGTTGTGATTAATAGTGAGAGGGACATTGCAGCAACTGCCACATCCATATCTAGTGATCAGGTTGGCCAGTATTTGATGTCTCGATGACACTCTAGATCATTAGGTGGAGCATCCTCCAATAGGACCTTAGATGAAATGTATGGTGCAATAGGCATCCCTTCACTTTCCAACCTAGAGGGGCTTACTTGAGAGATGACACGGGTCACATTGACTAGTTTGGCTGAGGATCTTCTGGATGCATATGCTTTTATAGCAACAAAGTATGATATCCCCATATCGCATGTTAGATCTCATGTGGGTAGTGTAAGATACGCTCAACCACATCCTTCTCATCACCTAGACTGTGGCCATAGTGGTAGTTCCCATGAGGATCCACCTACTGACCACTGTATTGCTGCAGAGGGAGAGACACAAAGTACAAACCCTTCAGTGAGTGCAGGGAACCAGTTCTCTAATGTTGGCCTTGAGGATGTTGAATTCAACATGAACAACTTCCTAAATAGTTCCTTAATCCTATCAGAGCGAGGAGCTCTACACATTAGTGCCCGATTACCTTCCGATGTAGTATCATCCAAATTGATTCTCCTTTTCAAATAATGTGTTATTGTCTTCCTTCTACACCCGATATGTGATGAAAGTGAAGAAATTTGTCTTTTTTGGGACATGTTTTTATTTAAAATAGATGTCAGTATCACTCTTCTTGAAATGGACTTATTTGTAGATCTAGTTGTTTTCCCAATGAAATGCAAACCTTCCTTAACACTTTCAATAGTATTTTTTGTACGTTAGACGATTTTGTATTTTTCAAACTTGCATCTACACCCAACAATTTTAATGGCTCTTTTAACTCATCTTTAAGAAGTGTAATTGATAATAGTTGGGTTTTTTCAAGTGTATCAAGATTCTCAAATTGTGCAATTATTTGCTTAGACTTTTTATTCAATTCCCTCTTTGTAGTATTTATGGGTTGTTTAGCATAATCTCTCAATTTTTCCACATCCATTTCAATTAAATGATCTATGCTTTTATGATTAATTTTTCTCTTCAATTGTTGGGCTAGACTAACATTATCATTTTTTTCTTGTATTTCGGCTGCAAACAAAATTAAAAAATATCTTAATAGCTCATCTTAAGGGACCTTGATGAAATAATTGATAAACTAATGAGAGAGACACACTTATTTGACCTTGGGATGACCCTTCTCAAAATTTCATTACTTCAACTTGGGATGCCCCTTGTCCAACATATTCTTCATCAAAGGCTATGTACACAAAAAAAAAACAATAGTCTTCAGGGGAAAGACCCAAAATGCATATTCACCACAAAGAGACTAAATCGAGAGAGAGAGAGAGAGAGAGAGAGAGAGAGAGAGAGAGAGAGAGAGAGAGAGAGAGAGAGAGAGAGAGATGTGTACCTATTTGGGATTCTGAAGGTTGTGTTTGTTGAGCTTGAGATGACCCTTCTCCAACTTCTGAAGGTTTTGTTTGTCGAGCTTGCGATGACCCTTCTCCAACTTCTGAAGGTTCTTCTTCTTGAGCATTTCCTACATACAAAGATAAAACTATTAAACAAAAGTATGAATGAAATTTCCTATGTACAGAGTCCCATTAATCATAAGATAAGTCCCAATAGGTCATATAACCAATCATATATCCTAATAGGTCTAATTAGGTCATAATAGGTTTAGTTGGGTATAATTAGGTCCTAATAGGTCTAATTGGGTCTAATTAGGTGCCAATAGATATTAAGGGGTCATACTACTCATAGTGGGTCTAATTAGGTCCTCAGTGGCCTAATTAAGTCCTAATAGGTCTAATTGGGTATAATTAGGTACTAAGGGGTCTAATTGGGTCTAATTGGGCACATAAGGGGTCATATAACCTATCATAGGTCCTAATAGGTATAATTAGGTCTAATTAGGTCCTAATAGGTCTAATTAGGTCATAAGGGGTCTATTTGGGTCTAATGGGGTCTCAAGGGGTCATATAACCTAGATCATAGGTCCTAATAGGTCTAGTCGGATCTAATTAGCTCCTAATAGGTCTAATTGGGTCTAATTAGGTACTAAGGGGTCTAATTGGATCTAATTAGGTGTCAATAGGTCTTAAGGGGTCATATTACTCATAGTGGTTCTAATTAGGTCCTAATTGGTCTAATTGGGTCTAATTAGATACTAAGGGGTATAACTAGGTCTAATTAGGTGCTTAAGGGGTCATATAACTTATCATAGGTCCTAATAGGTATAATTAGGTCCTAATAATTCTAATTGGGTCTAATTAGGTCCTAAGGGGTTTATTTGGGTCTAATGGGGTAGCATTCTAAAGTAAGATTTCTAGCATCTAAAGCATATTTGAAGGAAATCTTCTCCATTCTAGCATTTTTCTCTCCCATGATGGCCAAGTAAAGGATACTTTGTAAATGCAAATACCTTCATAGATAGATATTGAGATCACTAATGTCTATGTTGATTATTGTATGTTTCTTGAATATAGTTGTATGTAGTCTTTGAACTTTGGAATGTAGAAAAGAATCAAGTATGAACTTCACAAATATATAGATATGTGAATACGCCTCAAAGATCTTCAATGTTTATTATGCTTGGTTGGCTCTTACCTTGAATAATGAATGGATTAATGCATTTATATGAACAAAGGATCTTCTTTCTTGATTGAGGTATCCTTTACTTGGCCATCATGGGAGAGAAAAATGCTAGAATGGAGAAGATTTCCTTCAAATATGCTTTAGATGCTAGAAATCTTACTTTAGAATGCTTGGATGTGAAATTGTAGGAGAGAAATTGAAATCGTGTTTGCCCTATGAATGCTTGATGAATCCTTGATCTAAAAATGAGTAGAAGTGGGTTTATTTTATACCTATCTCAAAATTTAATATCTCAAAACTCAAAGGAAGGAAACAAGAATCTAGAAATTATTCTAATTCAATGGGACAGGCCCCCAATTTTGATTTCAAGGAAAAATAAGTGGAAGAGGACGGTTTTGGTGCCCTCTTCTCAGGAAGAGGACTCCCAAGGAATCCTCTTCCTACCAAAAGAGAATGAAATTTGAATTGGGAGTTAGCAAGATGGAAAGATAGTCATAAATGTAGGCGGTGTGGGGCTGGATCAAGTATAATAGACACAAATGTTTTAGAACATCAAAATGGGGCCTAATTGAGCATCTAATTATAGGTGCTTATAATTTAGGATGGTACAATCCTAGAATTTATGGAAAAAATAGGTGGGAACCCATCCAGGCCCATGACTTTATTAGCACCCATGAAGAAAATAGTAATTCACACCTCCTCCTCAGTTATCAGAGCTAGGATCTTATTATTGTCAACACAATTAAGAGCATCTGGGAGACATGTAGAATTTTTTCTTCAAGGACATGTTTTCTACCTCCACCATCATCAATATAATTTTTTTTGAAATAATTCACCATCATTTCTTCCAATTTAGAGTCTTCCATGATTTCTTGGTTCAACTCAGTTTTCAAACTCCGAATAGTGTTCCTTTTCCTGTGTCTACATGAAGATCTATGGAAAATTGTCAATTTATTGTCGCCTTCTTTTATCCATTGCACTTGAGATCTCTACTTCCAATAAATATATTATCTCCCCAAATTATTTCCATTTTCTTATCAAGTTTTCTTCACAATGTAATGCTTGTGAATAATCCCCCTTAGCTATAGATTCTTTTAAAGTTCAAGCTTAGAGATAATTTATTTCTTCTGGTTGAATATGTCACTAAATATTGATCTATTCCAACCTTTCACCATTTTCCTAATTATATCCATTTTTTGTGATGCATGGTACATTGGTGATCCTTGCACCAAGGTGTTCCACCAATTTTGAACACAACCTTTGAAGTCAGGATGAGATACCCACATGGTTTCATAGTTTAAGGGAAGAGGTTTTCTTGGGGTTCTATCAATCCAATGTAGAAGTACAGGATTATTATCAGAAATAGTCCTTGGGAGAGCTTTATGATTGGCATTACATCCAATGTCCCATCTGGAAGAGACAATAAATATATCCAGCTTAACTTGAATTAAATTATTCCATTTCCTATTATTTGACCATGTCAAAGGCTATCCCATGAGTTTGATATCAAAAGGCCTCATCCTGCTAATGAAGTCCACACGATATGACATACTAGCAAACTAATTTGTTAGCCCTCCCATTTTTCAAAAGAGAACAATGGTGAGCTAAAATCTCCATCTAACTTCCATAAGGATTCCATATCATCAAGAATAAGAGTGGAGATCTCCTTCAAAACCTCGTTGCACCTAGAGCGGGTATTAAGAGCATAAACATTGAGTAAGTGCCAAGAGTAGTCAACAAAGGTGAAAGTGACAACAAGATAATCAGGAGAGAAAAAGTGAATATCCCCTTTGAGTTAATTAGGATCCCACATAGTGGCCACTCCCCTTAAGTCTCCATTAGCATCAATTATGAAAAATGAAGAGCCTTTCCATATTCTATCAGCAATATTGGTTGAGGTTTGTAAACTCATTTTCACTTCCTGCAATAAAAGAATCTCTACTTTTCTTTCAAAAATATAGTTTCTCAACACATATTTCTTTTGATTACTATTCAATCCCCTCAAATTCCATGAAATAAATTTCATTTTTTTTAAATTTTATGTTTGCATCAAGGATTCTTTGTCTTCCATTAGCAATTTACTTAGCAATTGATTTGGTTCTTGAGACCCTTTATGAAGGTCGATCAGCCTTATTCTCCAAACCCACATCTACTTTCTTCACTCTAGTTTTCCTCTTCTAAGTTGTACATTCTTCCTCCTCCATGGGTAATGAATTTCTAATGGTTGCACCCGGTGAGAGGTGAGGCATCTTAGAATCAGAGGTCTCTTTCTTTTTTATTGAGGGTTTGATCTTTTCTAAAACACATCTATTTTACATTTCACCTAGGGAGAGGCAAAGATTCTTAGACTTAGGGGTCTCTTTCTTAAATTTTAAGGGTTTGATCTTTTCTAAAACACATCCATTTCAAAAGCCTTTGGGATCTCCCCTCCAACTTTGTTAACCATTAGAGTACAAAAAAATTCCCCTTCCTCCCAAAGGGTATTTACTATAGGTGTTTTCCTCTCACCTTTTGGAAGCCTTAGAATGGTTGTTGGAATTTTCTCCAGAACATGGAAGCCAAACTTTTCCATAGATTCCACTAATTTCATTAGCCTGTTTATGAAAGGATATCCCTCCAAACCATCCTCGGAGGTTACCCTTTCCATAATTTTATTTTCCTCAATCTAAGAGGGGGAAGATAATTTATCCTTCAACTTTATCTCTTTGGTCGGTGGTCAGGGGTGGGGGGATGCATTCATAAATAGGATGCCCTAGTTTAGAGCATATTTGGCAATGAACCATGGAATTCTCATAGACCATAGTCTAGGTCCACTTTCCCAATTTTGATTTAAAAGTAATGAAATTAGGAAGATTTTTGTTTATAGCAACATTAACAGAAAATTGGGTTAATAATAACCTTGTCTTCACTTTGCCTACTTCATCCGTAACCACAAAGTTTCCAAATGTACCACCAATCCAAGAGAATATTTGTTCATCCCAAAATTTTATTGGGAGTCCTTGGATCCTTACCCAAACAAGAGTCATCTTGTTAAGGTCAGTAGCAGGTTCAAAACCTAGCTTCCATCTACATATTGAAAAGTAATGTTTTCCATATGTCCATTACCCTACTTGGACATTAATCAGGTCCTCTTCAACCATAAGTTTGAATAAGAACATATGCCTAACATGGTGCTTGAATAAATACTTCCTTTCAAGTTCCAACGATTTGTCGTCCATCTTTTGACCATGTCAATTATTGGCCTAAAATAGAATAATTTCCCCACCAACATGTTGTTCATTGGTGAAACTATTCTATCCATCGTAGAGTTAGGAAGCCAAATATTCATCCCTTCTCCTGTTTGAATGCGCTTTGAGGTAAAGTTAAGAGAAATTTTACCCTAGGTCCCATTGACCAACGCTCCTTTCTAATTGTTTTTTGAGTTTCTCCTTTGTCTAATCCACCGCTAGTATCATAATTACTAGTTTTCATAGAATCTACATGGATCTCCTTGGGAGCATCAGGAATTCAAAAATTTGAAAGTTTGAAAGTTGTAGATTTCATATGAGACTCGTAAGGACAATAATAGCTTCGAAGGTAGGGTCCACGGGTGGAGGGCTCTAGGGGGCAATGGCTATCCAACCATATCATTTGATATGGCTGGATGCACATCCTTGTCCACATCCCATGCTGCATGGTTACCGTACTTGTCTAAAACTGACTGTCAGTGCAGTTTTGAATTGGCAAATGTAGTTTAAAAGATTTTTTTAATTTCAAACATTTTTCTATTTTAAAAGTGCTTTATTTTTATTTTTATTTTTAAATTTTCTATCTATTATTTTTTATAAAGGCCATATTAATAAAATATTTTATATAATATTACTAGTTCATTATATTCTAATTTTTTTTATTACTTATAGACTTAAATTTTTCATTTTAAAAATAATTATAGTATATCATATGGAATTTTGTGATTTAGTATATATATTATATTAAAATTATTAATAATGCATTATATTCTAATTTTTTATTTTAATAATAATTATAGTATAACATATAGAATTTTGTGATTTAGTATATATATTATATTAAAATTATTAATAATGCTTATTATTTAAGTTTTAAAAAAAATTAGTAAATTTTTAATAAATATAATTACTTAATTTTTTATATATTATTATATGAAAATTTTGGTAAAGTTATTATAAAAATTTTAAAGGATATATTATAAATAGATATATAAGTATATATAGATAAATAATAAAATTTTCATATTGTAAATTTTTTTAAGTCAAATTTTAGGTCACACTAAATCACCATATCTAGAGAGCTAAACGAAATAGAAAAATATTCATATTATTAAAAATTTTATATAATATATAATTTAGTGATTTTAAGAATATATTATATGAAAAAATTTGTAATGTTATTATATAACTTTAAAAAAATACATACATATAACATATAATTAAGCTATTTCAAAATGTAAAAAATATATTAATATTATTGTTTAATTTTACAAAATATATATAGATAAATATAGTAATTTTTTAATAAATAATTATAATGTGATATTATAGTTTTTAAATCAAACTCATTGACCCATGTTTAATGAGTACTCTTGAAATTGAACACTTAACCTATAATTCTATGTTTTTGATATTAACAACACACAGTAGCAAAATGAATATATAACCTACTCACCAACAACAAAGCAAAAAACATTTTAAACATACTACTATGAGTATAGAGAAAACTACTAGTAATTTTAATTTTAATTTTATTATAAATATTATATATTTTAATTAATAGTTATTTAATAAAAGTAAAAATATTATAGATAAAAAATTAAAAAGAAACTGTGTATAAAATACTATAATTATATAATATAGCATATATGATATAGTACTTTTATATTATATATTATAGAATAATATATTATAAATAATTAAATTTTTTAATGAAAATAAATGTTTACAATATATATATATATATAAATTTTTTTAAATATCTAATAATTATACATTATAAATAATTGAATTTTTAAATAAAAATAAATGTTTACATTATAAAATATAGTATCTATGTTAAAAATATTACAAAATAATGTTAAAAACTATAGGGAAAAAAGGAGTCTTATAAGACCAAATTAATTGAACCAATTAATTAATTGAAGAAAGTTATATAATCAAAATTCTTATTTTAAAAATAAATAGCGATTAAACTTGGAACTGATATACCGGAAGCCCTAAATGTTAACATAGCTGAAGAAAGGATAACATGCCCTATCGAAATACTTGGTGGGTTGAATGCCTGCTTTCTGTGCTGAAGAGAAGGTCACAGACGTAGGGACTATCCAATTATCAAAAGGAAATTGGATACTCCCTCTGGAAAAACCACGAGTGATAACACCCCTCAAACTCCTCCTGTCAACACTGCTTCCGACTCTCAACCATCTCAGCCAAATACCCAGAATACTCAAAACAACCTCCATTTCACACCTCTTTATACAGGCTCTGCTCCTCCACAGATCCCCAATACTGCTAATACTCTGTCATCACAAGACACTGAAGCACCTGCGGGTACCTCGGATGGGTTCCTAACCATTACCAAGAAAAGGCGTAGAAAAGTAAACAAAAAGAAAGATGTTTCGAATCCGCACGCTCCTCCCATTTTAAACAGCCCCGTCTCAGTTTTTCCTCAAAAGTGTGATCCTACTGATAAAACTTGTACTACTCCTAAGACATCTGACTCACACAAAGCTCTTAAAGAAATAGAAGATAACTGTATTATTGAAGTTATTCCCGCCTGTAATCCCACTATGGTCTCTTGTAGCATCAAGCAGACCATGGAAGAGGATAAACTGATGATGCTCGAGTCGGATTATGAGTATGATGGTATGGAAGATCTCCCCATCTCGAAAAGACGGGGAAGACCTGTGGGGTCAAAAAATAAAAACTCTGGAAGCAAAAAGAAAGAGGATCCCTCCCCGAATAATGCGACTCCCATCCCGGGAGCGGATATACAGTGCCTTCCCCTGACCACTGTTTCTCAATGAATTGCGTTTCATGGAATATAAGGGGCCTTGAGTCCCTGGATAGGAAATATGTTATAAATAAATACTTAGAATCCCAAACTAACCTGGACTTCTTGATGCTCCAAGAGATCAAAGCGGTGGATTTCACCCTATATAATAACCTGGCCTATATATGGAAGGATGCTGTTAAATATCACACTCTTCACTCTAGAGGTAAAGGAGGGGTT
>MU223753.1:745719-787819 GCA_018584345.1 Thuja plicata
AAGACCCTGAACAAAATGAACCAAGAAATCAGGAAGAACAAAAACACCAAAAAAGAGGTGCTGGCTATGCTAAGGCAGATCCAGGAAAGGAAGAAGGTTGTTTGGATGGAGGGGGAAAAGGGGTGGACGACCTGGGTTGATGCCATTGATGGCATCCTGCTATAATCTGTTTTGCTTCTGATGCTGCTCCTTATTTTGTTATGTATATTATGAATACTCTCTTTTGATCTCTTCGCGGTGAGGCCCTGCCTCGTACTCTTTTTTGATGCCTCTATGAGGCCCGGACTCGTAATCGTCTAATTGTATATTTTGAAATCCTTATTATTAATACAAAAAATAAATAGTAAAAAAGTTATATTTTTAAAATAAAAAAATTAAGTCTATAAGTAATAAAAAAAATAGAATATAATGACTAGTAATATTATATAAAATATTTTATTAATATGGCCTTTATAAAAAATAATAGATAGAAATTTTAAAAATAAAAATAAAAATAAAGCACTTTTTAAAATAGAAAAATGTTTGAAATTAAAAAAATCTTTTAAACTGCATTTGCCAATTCAAAACTGCACTGACAGTCAGTTTTAGACAAGTACGGTAACCGTGCAGCATGGGATGTGGGCAGGGATGTGCATCCAGCCATATCAAATGATATGGCTAGATAGTTGTTGCCGCTCTAGGGTCCCCTCTATTGTCAGCTACCATGTGTAGTCCAAAAAATTGAATTTTTTACGAGCGGAAAGTTGTAGAGTTGAAACTAGCATTAATGAGATTTAAATACATATGAATATTGTGTTGTTAGATTAAAATAGTTTTTTCATATTTACTAATTATTTGATTACTTAGATTTATTTTCACATTATCATCTTAATAAGTTACTTAAGTCATGTATTTTTATGTTTTCAGTCATATGATGAGGACATGTGTCGTGATATATTTTTATCTTCATCTAGGATTTGTCTAGGGTTTTATTTATTTATTTTGTATTTTATAAGAATTCATTATTGTATTATTTAATTAATTATGAAGTTACACATTCATAGTGATTCATTATTGTTTTGGATTAATAACTCTTGGACTTCATTACTTTGTTTTTTCTCTCTTTCAATGGTAAGTGTTTGATTGTAGGTGATTCTTGGGAGTTGTATAGTTGAGGAAGTAACTCCAACATTGTGTTAGAATTCTAAATCTATAATTGTGTATCCTCTTTTGAGATATTCGACCATGAGGGGAAAAAAAGGTTCATCGTGTAGCCAAACAAACCTTATTGTTGCATCTAAAAATCCTAAAACCCTAAACTTTATTTTTGACTCATCCAATTGAAGGTTAATATTTTTGAGCCATTTTTTTTTAGCAAGACACAAATTTTAAGAAATGAAATGTATACAATCATATGGATCCATACAATTTTGTGAATTTTACAACATCATATAAGTATTATGCAATGTCTACACCAAAGCAAAAAATTGTAAAAAAATAAAAGCGAAAAATTGTAAAAAAAATCTATGCCGCTTTGAATCCTCTTCTCTCAAATGTGAAACCTCAAAATGAGAAAGGCGAGGAAGGAAATATAATTTTCTTTTGCTGACCATTAAAGATTACATTTGTGTTCTCCATCTTCCGTACATATTCCAATGCAAATACCCTCTCTGTCACATGTATTGGAAGTTTGTAGGGTTCTACCGCTAAACTATAAAATCCCAACACAGTGTAGTCTTCAATGAAGTACCAGTCAGCCAATTGTATTTCACTTCTTAGTTGAATGCAATCTCTACAAGACACATGAAATCTAGGCATTGGAGTGCCTATAATTTTATGATGCATTGGTGAAAAAAAGAAGTCTACAAAATGGTTGTAGTTCCTTCTGTTATCACCCATCCTTATCTTAGGTGTCCATTCATATATTGGATTATGGACCTGACTTTGAAGCTTATTTGTTTGAAAAATGTGCTCAATGAAACTATATCTTACTAGTTCTCATTCACAATGAATATGAAAATTTATTTCAAGAATGTTGGCACTTGTAATCACCTGAAATTGGAATAGTAAACCTATAGGCCCTAATTCAATTAATTGGCCTTAAGAAACCCTAAATCAAAGGCATTTATTGCTAGACCCTAATTATGGAAGCATTTAATCAAACTTGTCTACATAATTAAACATGACTTGTTGAATCAAATTCTTTAATCAAAGCTCAAATTATCTAATTGCTTGAACTATGCAATTTAATTGAAAGTCCTAAACCCTTTTAATTAAGTGATCAACCCATTCACACATCCTCACACATGTGTGAGCACTCAAAATTCAAATAAAGCAATAAAATGGGGAAATTACCAAATTTATCTCATTCTCCCCCCAAACAAGCACATAATTGACCAATCGAAATCATTCCACTTAGATCAAACACACATGGATTGAGAAAAATTGCATCTCTACCGCTCTTCTTAGTTGAATCTTGACCGTTCATTTCTCTGAATTCCTATAAAAGGAATAGCTCCCTTTGATCAAACAAGAGGCAAATTCGAGAGTAAGGTTATAATGCTAGTTTTTTTCTAGGTTTTGAAGATTGTTCTTGCCTCCATCTTCATTTTAGCTTAGTTTGCTTGCATTTATACTCTAGCTTGCATTCCTAGTTTAATAGTAATTTCATTCTTAGCTTCATTTTATAGTTGTTAATGGATTTCTTAGCTTTTTTTTCATGGTTAATAGGCACTTATTTTGCTTATGCATGCATTTCATTTTCAAGGTTCTTAAGAGAAAAGTATGCAAGTTCATGCATCTTGCTCATTTCCATGGAATCTTCCATTTTAGAGTTGTCTAGTCACTGATTTCCTATGCCAATCTGATGAGCATTCTTATGGAATCACACTCGCTTCAAATAGGAATCAATAAGCCTCTCTTGAGGGTAGTTGTGTAATAATTTTGATTTAGATTTGATATTAACCCCTTAAATTAATGGTTTATTGAAGTGTTTGGTGTTGCAGATTGAATGTCACATTTTACCACACACATCACCCACTTCTTTGTTACTTTCCAATCCCAAACAAAATGCTAGCAAGGAAATACTATCCTGAACCCATTGCACAAAAATATCATAATCATAGGGAGGCTTATGATCTCGATCTAGACTAGAACGACCTGTTATTCCTCTGATATACAAATCTTTTTGTCTTGCATCTAATTTTTCATAATTCTTTGTCATCTTTCCCAAGTCAATGTGTGTATTTGATTTTTTTTCTTCAAACCCTAGGTCCAACAGACTAGCAAATTCACTCTGGGTGAACCCACAATAGTGTTTACACTTTTTTGCTTGAACAGACACTGAACTCTACATTTTGAAAAAAAAAACTTTCAGATTTGGATGCATATTGTCATTAAACCGTTTGAAATCAGAAGATGAAGTAAATTAGATTCTTTTAGGATTTTTTGTCTAGATTCAAAGTATGTTTTTTAATTTTTTTTTGAATTGATTTGAATGGTTTTTTCTTTCTCCCACAAAAACTGGTATGTTGCTAAAAATGTCATTTTCAAAGAGTTACTTTGTTTTCATAGAGCATAACTTTTTTTCTAAAATTGATATCAATGTGCTTCTTTCAAATTTAGTTTTGTAACATCCATACAAAGGGCATGCAATTGGTTTGATGAAAGTCTCATGATTATTGTATATTTTATTAATGTTTGAAGTTGACTAAACTGTAATTTTGACATACCTTAACTACATAGCTTATAACTTCTCGTGTATTTATTGAATTTCAATTTTTTTTGATATAAAGTAGACTCAAAGATGAAGGGAACTGTTATTTTTCAAAAAAAACATCTCTTTCTACTATTTTTCTTTAAACGTCAAACTCAAAGGTTTATATTTGATAAAAAACTACATTCGATTAACGTGAAAAAAACATATACATAATAAAATAAAAAAGTGTCAAATCTATAATCATTAGAAAGCTCATTTGGAGTACTTGTGCTATGCAAAAGGACATCTCCTTATTGTTCCATTTGAGCCCTGCGATTGAGCCCCGAAGCCATGAAATCTTCATAATTTTGTAAAACTCTGCAAATTGTCCTTACTCAAGGATTTTCGATCGAAAGTACTTGATTGGTTTAACGTGGGTTAAGCCATTTAGCAAATTACATTCAATAGAAAGTTTAAAATGACTTTTGAAAGAAACCTAAGTCGGCCAGTTTGGTACCATTTCTAGTTAGTAATGATTACATATAAATAAATATATGTTTTCCTCATTTTATTAATTTGAAAACTGCAAAATAATTCATATTTTGGAGAAGGAAGGCTTTAAATTGTATTTTATGAAATTTTAGTGGAACAAATTTGGAAAGTGATGGTAAATAAAAAGAGAAGGCTAAATAAGAGTACACGACATTATTAAGAAGAGACTTAACAAAGGCTACGTGAAGAAGCACGTGAAAGATATTATCGTAGGAAACTAGGTCCTCTCTCTCTCTCTCTAGTTAGGACTTGTCTTAATTTGAAACATGTAGGCATGATATTGTGATACCTAATTAGACCTAATTTGATAAAGAAGATCTAATTAGACCTAATAGGACTAATTAGACCTAATAAGACCTAGATAAGACTAAGAATACATAATTATATACCTAATTAGACCCCTTAAGATGTAATGTTCAACCTATTAGGACCTAATATGAGTAATATTTGACAATTTAGGACCTAATATGAGTAATAAGATCCAAATTAGGATCTAAGGCCTAATTAGACTAATTAACCCCGAATAAGATCTAACAAGACGTAGTTATACCTAATTATACTAATTAATCTACCTAATACATGTGAGTAATATGACCTAATATGAGTAATAAGAACTAATATTGAATAGTAATATTACCTAATTAGGGGCCTATTTATGAATATGTATTAGGACCTAATTAGACCCAATAAGACCTATTATGACCTAATTAGACCCATAAGACCTATTAGGGCCTAATTAGATGTAATAAGACCTATTAGGACCTATGATAGGTTATATGACCCCTTAAGACCTCATTAGACCCACCATGAGTAATATGACCCCTTAAGACCTATTAACACCTAATTATACCTATTAGGACCTATGATAGGTTATATGACCCCTTAAGACCCCATTAGACCCATAAGACCTATTAGGACCTAATTCGACCTAATTAGATGTAATTAGACCTATTAGGACCTATGATAAGTTATATGACCCCTTAAGACCTCATTAGACCCACTATGAGTAATATGACCCCTTAAGACCTTTTAGCACCTAATTATACCTAGTTAGACCTATTAGGACCTAATTATACCAAATTAGACCTATTAGCACCTAATTAGACCCAATTAGATCTATTAGAACCTATGATCTAGATTATATGACCCCTTAAGACCCCATTAGACCCAAATAGACCCCTTAGGACCTAATTAGACATAATTAGACCTAATTATACCTATTAGGACCTATGATAGGTTGTATGACCCCTTAAGCACCTAATTAGACCCAATTAGACCCCTTAGTACCTAATTAGACCCAGTTAGACCCAATTAGATCTATGATCTAGGTTATATGACCCCTTAAGACCCCATTAGACCCAAATAGAACCCTTAGGACCTAATTAGATGCAATTAGACCTATTAGGACCTAATTATACCTATTAGGACATATGATAGGTTATATGACCCCTTAAGCACCTAATTAGACCCAATTAGACCCCTTAGTATCTAATTAGACCCAATTAGACCTATTAGGACCTAATTAGACCATTTACACCATAATTAAACCCACTATGAGTAATATGACCCAATTAGACGTATTGGCACCTAGTTAGACCCAATTAGACCCCTTAAGACCTATTGGCACCTAGTTAGACCCAATTAGACCCCTTAGTACCTAATTAGACCCAATTAGACCTATTAGGGCCTAATTAGACCCAATTAGACCCAATTACACCTATTAGGACCTATTATCTAGGTTATATGACCCCTTACAAGCTTTCCTTTCCCGCAACTTAATTTCTATTTCAATGTTGATTCTTCAACCAGGGTCTGACTAAGGAAAACCCCTTTCTACCCAATATTTCCCTCATTTTTGTGTGTAGGAACATGTGACATTCACATTTATTTAGATCTGAAAAGTACAAAACCTGATAAGTGATATGCAACTAAGTCCAGTCAAAAGCATTGGGAATAGGAAGCCCAAGGGCCCCTCTTCCTAGGAAAAGGATGCCGAAGGAACCCTCTACCCTAAAAAAAACATCAAATTTAAATAATAGGTCGATGATGTTCACTGATTTCTATTTCTAATACTTGTATGGATTTGTCTGGTTTTTGTCAGACTGTTTATTCTAAAACTTGTAATTTTTGCTTATTTTGTCTTCTATGTTTCATTAGTCAATCATATCTCCCTAATCAATTCTCACATTACACACAAAATGAAGGATAATTATACCCACTTAGCCTGTAAGTCCTACTTGATCCTAGTGTGTCATCTTCCTTTTGATTGTGAAATAAAGAATTGGTTAGGTGTTGCACTAGGGAACCACTCTAGAACCCCTTGTTGTTTGCCTAACCACTTTTCCTCAATGTACAGGGACATTGTTGGATATGATGCGACTATGGAAACTAAAGATTTTCTTAGAACTAGTAAGCTTCTGAAGGAGATAAACAATACTCTCATTGACTTAATCCCTGAAATGCAAGAACCTAAGAGTTTGGGGGACTTTTGACCTATCAGTCTATGTAACATTATTATATAAGATTTTTTCTGAGGTGTTAGTGAACATGATTAAACCCTTCCTGGATGGTTTTATCAATTGTAATAAAAGAGGATTTGTTCCAAGGATGAAAATCCTTGATGTGATGGTTTCTAATTATTAAATTATCCACTCTATAGATAGATGTCGTATACGAGGAATGGTCCTCAAGATTGATATTTATATATAAAGCTTACAATAGGGTTAGATGGGAGTTCCTATTCAACGTTTTGAAGAAGATGAGATTTTAATAAAGGGTGATCAACTTGATAAGAGAATGTGTGGGAGAAATATGATTCTTTTTTATGGTCAATGGAGTTCCAAGGGGATTTTTTGGAGCTGATAAAAGCATAATGCATGGAGACTCGTTGTCCCTATATCTAGTTATATCGTCCTTGCAAATTCTTAGGTAGACATTTCTTAAATATGGTCAGTGAAGGAAGAATTCAAGGGGTCAAGGAAACCTCCATGATCCCCCCTCTATTCTACAATATTTTGTTGATGACACCATTCCCTTTGGAAAGGATTTGGCTATGGAAGCAAGAGAATGGAGGGACTTTCTTAGTGATCACACAAAGGCTTCAAGCCAGAACATTAAATATGATAAAAGTAGTCTATAATTTTCAATACCAAAGAAGACTTACAAACTAAAATTAAAATCATTTTGGGTTTTCAGATTGATATTCTTCATGGTACTTACCTTGGCCTTCCTGTTACAGTAAAAGGTGTGTCCCTAGCCTTTTGGAACAAAATTCTAGAACGAATGCATAAGAAATTGGTGGGTTGGAAAGATACAATTCTAAGTAGTGTAGGGAAACTCTTCTTCTTGCAACTTAGCTTCAAGGTATCTAGTATACTTCCTCTCTTTATTCAATATTACTAGAAATATGGCAAAAACACTTGAAAGAATCTAGAGGACTTTCCTTTGAACGAGTTTGGAGGAAAAGATGAGATTGGCCCTGGTTAATTGGGATACTATTTTTAAACCAAATATTTTAGGAGGTCTGAGAGTTAGGAAACTGACTGCTCTTAACAAAGCCCTTATAACTAAAAAGGGTGGAAAATTGCACTCAAAAATTCTGACTAGTACAATTTTATGAGTGCCAAATACCTAAATTTTGAATACTTCTAAAAAATCTTGTCAACTCTAGGTTATCCTAGTGGCTCTAAGATATGGAATAATATTCTTAAGTGTAGAAACCTCATGCATGATGTATTAAAATGGAATATTGTAAATGGGAGGCTTATTAGATTCTAGGATGATGTTTGGGTTGACGACAACCCTTTGGCCGCTACTCAAAATTTCAAGAATATTATGGATATTGCTAAAAGATTTTTTGTAACTAGAGTTTCACATTGTATATCCTTGTTGTTGAAATGGAAACGCCTCACACAATTCTATCAAGATCAACCTAATCTAGTCCAAAGGGCTATTAAGTTACACGGGATAATAAAAAAAAAGTTAGAATCCTCTTATTCCCTAGAGATGACGGGTTTATTTGGAAAAGAAGAACACAAAGGTGAATTTTCTATTAAATCTTCTTATAATATATTGATGAAGGATGGTAACTCACCAGAATGTTGGAAAAAAATTTGGAAACCTCAATTAATTCCTAAAATTAAATTATTTTGGTGGAAAACTATGCACAATAGAATTAGAGTCACAATAACCTAACTAAAAGGGGATCATAATTACCAAATAGGCGTGTCCAGTGTAAGCATGTTGAAGAGTGTATTCCTTTCCTTCTACTTCACTGTTAATTATCCCAAGAATTATGGTAAAGGGTGATTGAAAAAATTGAAATACCATGGAATTTTGATGGAATGGAGGGGATCTACCTATAATCCTCTGGTTTGGTAGATTTGGAAATAGATACCCCACCTATTTTAGAGCTTGTGGAAAGAAATGAATAATAGAATTTTTAGGGATGCTAAAAATATGGTGGAGGAAGTCTTTAGAACCCTATATAAAATCCTAAGAGAGAATTGGTTGGTCACGTCTTGAAAATTCCAAACTTATCCCTTGAATTGCTTTGATAACAAGTGGAAAATAATCGAAACCTTATTAAGGATTATGCTAAATTTGATAGCTCTAAAAGATTGGTTAAAAGAAACACCAAGAGGAAACCTCCTAACCTAGGTTGGTGCAAGCTCAATTTTGATGGAGCTACTAGAAGGGAAAAAAATGTGGCTGGTAGAGTAATCCTATCATTCATTGGGGATTTGATTGCGGCCTTTGCTAGTAACCTCAATGGTCTCACCAACAATAAGGCTGAGGGAATGACTTTATTACGAGGAATTAAGTTTTCCCTGTCATTTTACATCATGGCTCTTTCTATAGAGGAGGATTATAAGCTCATGATTGAATTGGTTAAAGGCATTATCAAAACTAACTGGTCCATAGATAGTATCATAGGGGATATAGAAAAAATTCTTTTGGAACTGAATTTATTTGTTATTGAGAATTCTTATAGGTAAGGGAATAATTTTGCAGATGCTATGGGGTTAGAATTGGAAGGTATCATATGCTAGAGAAATCTAGAGCACATTCCTCCTTATGTAAAACTCTTTTGATTGGAGAGAGAAATATGAGAATTGGTGGATATAGGGTTTAAAATTTTTGGTCTTCCATATACCCTATTTTTCATGGTGATGTTGCTGGATAGGAGAAGTTCAAGCTTTATTTTGAGTAAATAGAGGTGGGAATTTTTTTATGACGGAGAAAGATTTGAATCAAATGACTAGGCATAAATATGGACACATGTGGGTTACTTACATGGTTGGGTCCCCTAGTGGTAAGTTGAGATGGCATAATGTGAATAGATGGTGCCATGCGATTACCTCATAGTACACTTTAATAATGATATGGAGTCATTATCATAAAAAAATATCTTAGATATATTAGTTGGAGAAAGTTAGTGTAGGATTCAGAGATATGTACCTCCTTTATCACTTCAAAGGCAAAGAGTTATCTGCATGAGTGGGAATTCATGAAATAGAAAAGGAAAAATTATGACACAAGTGGTATGAAGAGTAATAATTACATCCCTTTCAATGACCTTTTTACTGCATTCTTCATTTTAATTTTAATTTATGGTAATTCTAAGATACTAGTGGGTTGACTTGCTATTGTTGTTGAGAATGAAAGAATGGATGGGGAGATAATTTGAATTGATCAGGTAATAAGTATGATTAATTTAAAAATGATGCCATAGTGTGACACATTTTCTATGAAGGAGGGGTTTCTCAATTTATAAAGAGTATGAATGGTTACGATGAGGGTTTGTCTCTCCATTTTGATACTTCTTGAAGCAAAAAATGGTTATTATATATGTGAGGCATTTTGTTTGAGTTGAATTAGAATCTAATTGCTAAAGTGACTATGCTATCAACCATGGGAAAGAAGTGGAATAAATTGAGTTGTGTTTCTGATACCGACAACCAAAACTAATTCTTCAGAGATGATGAAATCTCGGTGAAGATGGATGGGGGCTATGAAAGAGAACAACTATCAGAACCCTGAAACTAGGTATTCCTCATAATCGTGAATTACTTCACTTTGGAGGGTAGATTTAGGGTTTAATAATTTTATCACATACCATTGCTAAGTCATTTTTGCAATTGTATTCTTATCTTTTGCCTCTTTTTCCTTTAAAATTCCTTCTAGATTTGTGTGAAGGAGATAGTGGAAAATGCCAAGAATCAAGAAAAAAAGAGCCATTCCCTTCATCAAGTTCTAATTTTAGGCTTTATCACTTCCACTTTTGTATGTGTCTGCCCAAACAAATAATTGTGCAAGAAGCCCCTAATTTGGATACCCCCCCCCTCTGTCAGTATAATTGACACCCCTGGCCCTAGTAAGAAAAAATATATTAAGTATCCTAGAGTCAAAATTGTTTCTCAATAGGGAACCCTTGAAACCCCCACTCATATTTTTATTGAACATGAGTCAGGTGACCACAATAAAAAAGACTCAACTACTAGCAAGAAAGAAAGGAATAAATTGGCCCACTCTAAGTAGTCTCAGAGTAGGAGGATGAGGTCAAAGAATAAAATTGTAAGAATGAGAGCACCCCTAGGAGGCCGAATAGACTGGCTACCCACTTTGTGGGGAAAGAAAAGATGAAAATTTTATTTACTTTAATACCAAGGATGAAGAGGATAGGGGAAGTGAAGAGAATGAGGAAGAAAAAAAGAGTGAAGAAGAGGAAAAAGAAGGGGAGAAGGATAGTGAAAGCGAAATATTTGATACTGCCAATAACTCTACTCACAATTCTGATAGTATCAAAACATGTCCTATTAACCTCACTAATGACATGATTCCTGAAGAAGAAGAAGTGAGAAAACCTAAGACAACCGGACCTGTAAAACCATGTAGATAGGGACCTATTCCAAATGTGATGCTATGATGTTGGAGTGTGTATAGACTAAAGATAAGGTTTCAAAACTTGAAAGGAAACTCAAGAGTGTTTCTAGGTTCAGCATGAGATTCATGCATAACTCAGCCACCTATATGTGCCTCCTAGAGAACAAGATCCTGAATGTAGATGAGAGTGATGAAGACAATTACAAGGAATTGTTCAAGTTCCTTACCGAGGATTGGTCAAATGGATTACAATAGGCTAGTTTTAGATTCAAGAAATCTTGCTAGGGATGATGTCAATTGTGTTTTGTATACTTTTTCTATTGATGACCATAGGTGGCCTTATGATAAGACTATTACCGTGGTTACTATTTATGTTTTTGATACTTTAAGTAGTTTAGTTGTTAATACTATTGATAGCCCTATGCGGCTTCTTCTTAACACTTTAAAGTTTAGATGGTTCGCTAGACATGTTATCTAAAGGTACTAGTTTCTTTTTTATTATATTTCTATTAGCTAATTTTTGATATTTTTTATATTTGTGGTTTTTTGTAAATGTGTTTCTATTATCTATCCTTCTTTCTTGATGCCCTTTGTGATATTGTATAAACGAACAAAACCTTGGTTCTACTTATTTTAATATAAAAACATAAAATTGATATTTATCTCCAAAATCCATCCATTAGATGAGATAGTATGAATGAAGTATTTCTAATAATCTCTCAGCTTTATAACTTTTAATCAAAGAAAAGATGCTCTATTTTATTCTCTAAACACAAAATGTTCAAAGAAATCAAAACGTTCATTAGATAAAATAAAAGATTACTCAACCCTTTTAGAATTTCTACTTACATTGATAGAGTTACATATTATTGAGGCATCGAGCCTAAATAAAGCCCACTTGCAACCATAATTATCAAATTTCAAATGCATTTTATAACCATTCAACTTGGATGTGCATAAAGTAAAATTTTCACGATTTTTAGAATATTCTTTCAATATAGTATTGAAAATTCTCACCCTTCCATCATTTAAACACAATCATTCCTTTCCTTTACCAACCATCTAATGTAACCAATTGTCATCAAGGAATATTTTTCTTCACCATTATCTTTATATAGTGAGAACAACTCCTTGTGGGGAGTCTTATGGTAGCAACAAAATGAGTCAATGAGTCAAACATTATCACTAATAGCATTGGTAGAAATGAACAATGAATCATTATCAACCAATGCCATCAAAAGAGTTTTTGCGGAGGAATTGTCATGGGATTTATTTTTGTTTTTACATTCTTCTTCACATGTCCTCTTTTCCCATATTTCTAACACTTTCCTATGCTCTTCCTAGGATATTGCACTATTTAATTTTACTTAGACCTATCATTAAATTTTTTCAACCCCGTTTTGATCCAAATTTGTTCTTGGGCCTTCCCCGAACATGCAAGACATCCTTCAATCCCTCATCCATGGATTTTCTCCTCATTTCCTATTAAAGAAAGGTAATAATAATGAATCCATTTTCATCCCTGCACCAAAAAGAATAAATCAATACAAATATTTTCTTCTTCCTCAACTAGCTTACCATCCACTCAAGCTAGCTAAGTAAATTGAAAGTTAAAAGTATTTTAATATTATACAATAGAATCATCATCCTTAATTTCAAAGAATACAAATATCTTCTTGGATTCAATTAAAATTTTAGTTTGGTAAATATCGCCTATCCTCTTCCATGATGCAAATGTGGTGATATCCATTCAAGATGAAAAAATCTATAAAATAAAATCAAATGGTTTCCCATGCCTTCTTGTCCAACCATTTTTAAATTTCATCGTACATCCCATTGGGTTTTCCTTTATTTATGATAACTTTCTATTGAACCCTATCTCTCTAGAGGTCGTCTTCAACTTCCAGAACTCATACCTCATGCTATTAAAATTGTCAATCTCTAAGTGAAAGATAGAAGCCATGGTTTTAATCATTAAAAATATGCAAAATTAGATAGAAACATGTTAATTAGTCAAGTCAAAAGATCTCACTGTAGCCAAAACTCACTACATTTCAAAAAAGGTATCCTCTTTGTAGCAAAACCAAAGCACTAATACTAGATGCTGTAAAATAAAGTAAACCACTACACATGAAATATTTTTAATACAATATGCAAATCTAAAATATCAATTTTGCAATCACGTGATTACCATAAATTAGATGTTTGGAAGCATAAATTATGAAAAAAGGAAATTAATGAACCATAAGTTTTAAACAACTAACATTGGATATACGTCGAGAAATAAATTTCAATTAAAATTTTGCTACCAAGGAAGGCACAAATTTGCATGAATTTTTAAAGCACAAACACATAATCAACAAAATTATTCTTTCAATCAAATATTCTAGAAGTACTTGTATACTTATAAAATAACCAATAAAACTTCTATCTAATGTATAAAAAATAAATAGAATATTTGAGAGGAAATCACAAATGGATTTCTAAAACCATGGCCACCCCAAACCATGGTATGAAAAAAAATAAACACCCCATGTGACAAATCAATTTATTCATAACTCCCATGAATATTTTATCACTCCACTTCATTAGCACACTCCTTACAAATATTGATATCATATGAGACCACTAACATATGGGAGCTACCTAATATTGGAGAAGATACTTCATTCTGTTTGCTAGTGCTAAATAATGAGAGAATGATGTTAATGAGATATAATTAATTTGTAATTACCACCATCATACTTCACCTTCCTCCTTGAATTCCATGACAACTAATATCCAAAGTCCATTGTGAGTACTGATAAAATATTATATCTCTCAACCACATGGGTGCCCAAGAACCTATTTCAATAAATGTGGAGATAAAATATTATATAATAATATTGCTATTAAATATCATGATATCATAGCATACAAGGTCATTTCCTTCATCAGATAACTGATTAAAACATCGAAGAAGATTCTCAAACTTTCTATATCACGCCTTGAAATGATATCACAATAAGAATAAGAATAAATGTTTGTTAGAAAGAACTTTTGAACAAATTTTGAAACTCACTTACAAGGAATAGGAGCTTAGTATTCTAGTAAGAGATTTTATTCTACGTGCACTGACCTACAAAGTTCCATAACCTTGAAGATGAAGCTTGAAGGGAAAATTTAATACCTTAGAAATCTGAAATTTCATAGGAAAGACACATATAAGAAAAATGTTCTAAATAAAAAAATTAGAGACCAAAAAATTATGTAATATTATATCTTAGTTCATTAAGTAATATAGCTTGAGGCATGTAAGAAGGTTTTAAAGTATTCCATGGTGCTATGAACATGACATTTTATTATTCTAAAGAGGCTAGAAATCATTCATTTACAAAATCTCAAATGACAAGCTAAGCATTGGAGGGCCCACAAAAAGGACATTTTGTTGACTATAAATTAATAAACATAGACTTAAAATACCACATTATTTGAATAATGGTCATTTGTGATGATAAAATTCAGGGAATCACTAAAGAGCATTTGCACAAAATGTGATACTTTTGGCGAAAAACCCAAATCTTGCAAGATTTGAAAAATCAATGGTTACTCAACATAATTATAGCTTTCAATTTTGATAGACATGGATTTCTTATGAGTTTAATGATCTAATTCAAGTTCCCTAAAATATCTAAAGATGTTATCAAGGATACAACTAAGACAAATAAATATAGTTTTTTTGGCAAGTAATGAGCGAGAGAACATATCTCATCTTTAAGGTAAATACTTTAGTAATCTTAAGTATTGTAACAAAGATGAGTAGAGTGACGAATCTCCATTTGTAAACATGACATTGCCTTGTGACCTAGTCAAGGAAATGAAGCCTATAAAAATATTGTTTGACATTGTATTTGTGTTGGCACTTTTGTTGGGAATCTAATGAGGAAAGGATTAGACTTAGTCCAACCCTTATCACAATGAGGGAACTTTTTACCATCCATGGATTTCACTATTAAGAATATATGAATATCCTAGGAGACCATTAAACCCTCAATTCATTGGGTGGGATATGAATTTTTAAATGGTTTATCCATTAACCACTAGTCTATTTGGTGGTTTCCTTTCTTTAGTTATCAAGCTATACCCCTAGCCAAGCTATCTTGGGTGCATGCCCTAGATTTTTTTTAAACAAGGATTCTTAATACTTCCCAAACTTATTCATCATGTCACCAAGATATTCTTATCTTGGTTAGATTTCAAGCTCAAATGCAGGCTCACCAGCATGATTGGGATACTTTTTCAATTTTATTATTGTTATTCTTCCTTGTATGTTGCACTCAAAGTGGGGGCGTGATCTCTTAATCATTGGTCTAATGGTTGGAAGTGGTATCTAGACCCCCTTTTGAAATTATAGGACATTTAAGATCTCTAATATTCGATATCTCCCTATTTTCATATGGTGGATCAACTTAATCACTACTGGAAACTTCAATCCTCTTATGGAAATTGCACAACCAATTTCAATGTGTTTGGTTAGCTATCCTAGAGCCCAACCCAACCCATTTTTATTGACATATTTTATACCAAGACCTTCCACTCAGGACCCATCTCATCCAAATCAGCATTCCCAACCCTCATTGTCCATTATGTGGACAAAGTGAGACAATCAAACATCTCTTTTGGTTTTACCCTTGAGATCAAGAAGTATGGAATTGGATCTATGATTTTTTTAGACCATTTTTAGTTTACCCCTTTCTCTTGGCACATGGTCTTATTGAGTGATTGATGTTATCTTCGGATCAAGTATACCTACATCTAGAATTCTTTTAGGGTGGAAACCCTTTTTCAACATATGTAAGGACAATATTGCTACTATTTTTAATTAGGGAATTGTTGATTTGTACACTAAAGATACCATCTATCCTAATGTTCTTATACAAATTCAAGTTTGGGCTCATAAAGTTTCACCAGATTTTTCTCATACCGAGATTTCCTTGACAACTATGACAATGCCCTTTGCATATTGGTCCCAAGTTGTTTCTTGAACTCTACCTCTCTCATAGGTTGTTGACTTGGGCATAGTCATTCTACTAGGTATAATTGTTGTGATCGAGGCTTCTACTCCCATGATTCCCCTTCCCAAAATTCTATGGGGTCCCCTACCCATGGAGGATGGACTCAACCCTCTAGACCCAACCCTTTGCTTCTACTCCTAAGTGGAAAGAAGCTAGTTATACTAGTTTAGACAAGTCTTCTCATTTACAACTCACCATCTTTCCAATTCACACTCAAGCTATTGAGGAGAATCCTATAGAATAAGAAGAAGGAAATCTCACCAAACAAGAGCTAATTTATGATATTCGTCTCTCTGCTAAAATTTCATTAGTTACTTAGTGCTCTTTAGGCTTTGTCCTTTGTTTCTCATCTCTATTTTGAAATTTTTCCTACTTAGAGTTTGTGGGCCCATATCCTTTTACCACCCTAACCATTTTGTGAATATTATAATATATTACATTATTTTAATATAATGTATAATTGGAGTACTTATAAAAATTGTCATCTTCAGAATACATCTAATAAATTTTTCACATGCATTAAAGTGGTTCGTGTTATTCAAATTATTAATTGCAAAATAGGGGATCATTTAGAAAATCTCATTCAATATCTTTTCTTATTAATACAATTTATTTCTATCTAAGAGAATGCCCCTTGCACATTAAGAATGATTCATCCTAATGAAATCTCTTTAAACCATTCAAATGATAGACCACTCTCTTCACAGTGAAATGGTTTAAAAGGGTTTGTGTAATGAGGGAAAATTGGATAGAATCAACTTGATAATACTTGAAAAAGAGATTAAAGGATAAAACCACAAAAAATCCTACTCTAAACATAAAATTCCTACCTCATTCAAGAAAGAAAGACAAAACATGATATAAGCATCATAAAATACTCAAATAAAGCAATGCAAAATATCACCAATATTTCTTCTTTTCTTTCTCTCTTCTTTGCATGTGGGCTCTCAGATTCACATCCTCAAGTATTGATAATGCAAAGATTCAAGAATTATGGTTGTAAAACAATGGAGAATCACCTTCATTTTATAGATTTTTGGACTGCAATAAACGGTTTAGATTAAGGGGTAATTTTTTATAATGACTGGTTAAGACTAATTTAGACAAGAATGATTGGACATATTACAAAGATTAATTGACAGATAACTGACTGCATGACTAAAGATTGAATATGCAAATCACTACATGACACGAGGCTGGACAGATAAGTGATTGCTTAATCTAGAAGACTAACTTGATTAAGGAGATGAACTGAAGAATATAATTAGCATTAAATAATTAAATAAATATTTAACTATGCATGAGAGAGAATAAATGAATAATTATTTTTTTAACTGTGAGGTGTCCCCACGACCTAGCCCAACCCAGCCCAGCGACCCAGCGACCTAGCATCCCGTATATTTTATTTATTTTTAGAAGACTTGGTTAGCATTGTTAATAATTATAGAAGACATAGATAATAATTAAATAACTAAAATAATCATTTAATTATGGTGAAAAGAAAAAGAAGAATATTTAATTATATAATAAAGATTATTTAATTCAAGTGCATGAGAGAAGAAATAGGAAATGAGTTAAATAAGTCAATTAGTTAACTTGTGCATGAAATTAATAAATAAAGATTTTATTTATTTTAGAAGATGTTGCTTTTTCAAAAAGATGAATACTAAAATAAATTAAAGAATTTATTTAATTATTGAAGACTTAGTTAATTAATTAAATAATTAAAATAATTATTTAATTGTAGGGAATATTAGAAGAATGCATTTAATTAAATAATAAAGATTATTTAATTAAAGTGGGGAAAATTAATTAATCAAATAATCAAAATTATTTAATTATATGAGAAGGGAGGGACATGTTGATTTTTAAATTTGAATTAAAAGAATGATGCTAAATTAATTAAGTAATTAAGATTATTCAATTAATTAAGAAGAAAGTTAATAAAATTGTTGCTTGCAGGCGTGGGACAATTAAGTTGGTCCCTCCTCTCACTCAATCAAGTCTTTATTCCCAACTTGGTTCTTTCAATATGGGGAAAGGAATAAGGCAAGAGAAGTGACATTGATACAAGATAGATTCACATTTATGTTGAAAAAAAAGTCATGGCTTATGGGAAAAAGGACATAATAATGTTGACTCAGTGATTGACAACTCTACTTGCCTCAAAAAGATAATTTAAGGCATGCATTGGTTTTACTAATAGTTCTACTACTATCAGGGTATGTTTGGGGTTAATGCATGACCTTTTCTTCCTAGGTGTGGTCTTTAAGAGGCATTTATGTAGCATTTTGAAGCATCTTGATGTAGAGGTTGAAAACTTAGTTAAACTTATGATGGATTGTGTAGGTTTGAAGAGTTCAATAATTTTTTTTTTCTTTTCCATTCATTGCTTCTAGTTTCATTAAAAAAATAGAGATATTGGTGACACACAATCATGTTGAGATTGGGAGCTTCATGTTTTTCTTCCTAGTTATGATGAAGCTTTATCTTCTTGTATTGTTGAGATGTTTCTAGTTGTTGTGGCTATTATAGATCCTCATTTCAAGGCTTTGCAAGATAGTCTCAATATTCTCAAGGAATTTGATTGTTTTTAAACAACATGAAGAGTTGTTCAACATCTATATGGGCTTGACAATAGTGGTTACATCTTTTGTGGTCTCACATAAACATGATAAGTTAGAAACCAATAGTCTATTTTCCATGTCTTGTTTATGTATATGAGTTATATGTTATGTCTAAAGAAACCAATATAATTTCAAGTATATAGTTTAGGCATTTGGATTATTGCAAGCTTGAATATTAATTAGGGCAAAGCCAAGGTGTATGTGTGTTAATTGATAGAAGTAGTGGCTATGTACATGAAGTTAGAACATCTTTACTTTAGACCATGTCAGATTATATTGGACTAGTAACTCCCCTACAAATACAACAAGAAGTAGTTATTTTTGTCTTTATCTGTTGAACCGTTGTATTTTCTAGCTTTATTTTTTGCAATCAATAACCAAATTAGATATTCTTTAAATTCTCATCAAAACGATATCTTTTATTCTTAATTATACTTAAATCCTATTGAATTGATTGGTTTATCTTTGCATTAATGTCACTTGAAGTGAAGTGAAAGTAGAAGGCAAAAACATAATGCTAGAGAAATATATCCAATACAAGTTGTAAGTTGATATACACTCAAGGAATCTGTCTGTATGTTGTGGTGGAAACCACCAGATTTGAGTTTATCCGTAGTTTTTAAAGCATTAAAAAATTCCTTAAATTGGTGCATGCATCCCAAAAAAAAAGACATTCTTGCTAAATTTTTATTTGCACTTGCTTATACAACACGTTACAGCCAAGCATGTTGACGTATATTGACTTTATAGAAGATTACAACATATTCTATGAATTTGAGTTACTTAACCGACCTGGTCAGGAATTTTATAACTTTAAAAATGAAAAAAAGTTGCCTATGCTGTGAGGAACCTCTCTATATACAAAAGAATTAATTAAATGTTTTTTATTAAGGAAAACAAGTTTTGATGGGTTCCTGAAACCCTACATAAGAAAGTAATGATAACTAAAGCATATAAGCATTACATAACAACCAACAAAAAATAGGCAGACCTAACAAAATAGTCCCATACAACAGAAAGCCAGGGACGCACACCCAATAAAACTAGGAACATAGAACCAGGGGTGCAAATCAAGCAATATCTCTGAGAATCTCAGCCGCCCATATCTCCAGCAAAGTCATTCTCCCTGCAGCTTCTCTAAGTTCGGCCAGCTCCTTGTTAGCTTCCTAGTTTTCCATTTTATTGGCTTCCTCTCTTGTTCCCTACTTATTTCCTTCTTCTGGATGTTGCTCCCTGTCACTATGCATCGGTCGATCCTCTTTATTTCCTCTTTGTTCTTGAAACTTGTCAATGATTACCTTAATATTATCATTTGAGGCTAAGTATGTTGTACCTTTGCTCAGCTATTTTAACCATTGAGGCTTCAATGCCTTCGACCCTATGCTTCAGATCAGTCACTCTGCTATCCAGCTCCCTATCCTCCACAATATTCTTGTTGTTGTTGGTTATTCTTTCTTTCTCCATCCTGTCCATTCTTTTTTTCAGCTCATATATTTCATAGTAGGTCCATTTCGTTGATCTATAGCTGTCAATAGCACTATTTTTTGCATTGTTCAGCACATCCATTTGGGGATCTTCCCTCGCATTGTCATTGAAAATACCAGAGCAGGATCAATAAGCTCTTCCGTCTGAATTCTTCCCTCCTTGTTTTCCTTAACCAAAGTCCTAACCATTTCTCTCTTTATACCCATTTTCGCTGAAACCATGTCAAAATTTCTCTAGACGACCTTTTTATTTTTTCCTGTAATACTGTAGGTGTAATGGTCTTCACCATACTCTGCAAAACCCTGGCAGTGGGCATCTTCCTCATTCCCCTTCCCCTGACTCTCCTCTTCCTCTGCTCTCTCCTCTTGTGTGTTTTCCTAGCTAGCCTACCTCTCCTCCTGGGTTTCCACCTTTATCTGATTCCCTCTTTTAAATCTCGTAACCCTCTTCCCCGAGCTTTCCTCCTCATTCTAAGTACATTTTGATTATGTTCTTCCTCTTTTTATCCATCTTCCCCTTCTTCGCACCTTGTTTCATTTTTCTATCTTCTCCCGAACTCTCATTCCCCATTTCCATGCCTTCCTCATTTTCATTGTACTCCCTATCTGATGATATCTCAATGTGCTATTTTATTGTCTCCAGTTTGACTCTTTTCTTCCCTTTCTTTGTCTGAAGAGGTTCTTCCTCCTCAGTCTCTGAGTGCATATCTCTATTATCCTCGGTATCAGAGGGGACGTAATCCTCCCTTGAACCCTCCTCAGAATTGCCTTCCTGCATGCATTTGATTTCCTTTCCCAAAGTGCGAGCTTTAAAGTACTCATAAATTGACATTTATAAACCCTCATAGAATGCTGGGTTGCTTATGTGTTTCTCCTTATAGTCATTAATGTTTTCATTGATGGACGAATAAAGGAAGAAAGGGATGGATATCTTTGCCCCATACCTGAAGTGGTTGAGAAGCATGAAATGGTGAGTGTTGATGCGGCCGAATCTCGTATCCAGAGAGATGAATTTGATAATTTCCCTCAACACAAATCTCCACAGAGGCTTGATTGAGCTTGGGTGGTAAAAGGTGCCCTTCTTTACCAGAGCACGCTTTTCAGCTTCATTTTTAATGAAATCTGTCAAAGCTTGGCTGGAAATCTTCCTATCCCTATAAAATTTCTTCCCTATGATGGGAATGCTAGTCACCACTAACACGATTTCCTCTGTCACCATGAAAGTAACCCCATCAATTTTCACCTTCCCTTCTTTACAGCTATTGACCATCATCTTTGTAACAGAGGGTTTCCACCCATGAAGGCGTTTAATGCAGGTGGTCACTTCACCCTTATTCAAAATCTCCCAGACCTTGGATCTCCAGCACCATTTTTCTATTTCTCTCTCTGGATCTCTCCTGTGCCTTTCTCCCACCATTTCTGCAATTTCCCTATTTCCTCTATTTCTGATTAACTTCTCACTTAGAGCCCTCTATTTCATAATGTTATTGAGCTGAAGTTTTGAGAGACTTCTTTTTGCCTCGTAAATTCTATAATTGATGATATGCCTCCAAGTGTGCCAACGGGGCCGAAAACTGATTATCCCATCATGTCTCAGGTACTTGCACATCATACTGGGATTCTTTCTCCGTCTGTCATAACTCTTCATAATTAGCCTTTAATAACTCTGAGTCTGCCCGAAACCCGATCACTTTCAATGATGTTAATAATTTTTGGCGGTAAATTATTCCCATCATACCATTTCTTAACTCCTTCATTCTTGACTCCCATATTTTCCAGCCTGTCTGCCACCAGGTTGGCTTCCTAGTAGTCATGTGCCACATGGACCTGATCAAAAGATTTTAGGATTTGTCTGCACTCCCCTATTATATTCTCAATGGTCCATGAAGGCCCAGTCTTTTCATTTAGGTAGTCTATGATATTCTTTGAATCCCCTTCTACCCATAAATTCTTGATTCCCATTTCCTGGGAGAGCTTTAGGGTGTGATGTGTTGCACTTGCCTCTGCATAGTGGTTGGTTTGTGATCCTAGGGGGACAGAAATAGTAGCAATACCTTTTCCATGTGAGTTCCTTAGATTCCTCCCACCCCAGCCATCCCAGGGTTACCCTTTTCTGCCCCGTCTAAATTAGCTTTGAACCACCCTTTCGGCGGTAATGTCCATCTGCAATCCAGCCTTTTATTAGTGTAATTGGGCCCATTTATGTGAATAGAGGTGATACCTTTGCAATTAGAGTAGTTTTCCAAAAGGGCATTTGCAATTTTTTGGGCTACAAACTTAGCCGGGGTGACTTTTTCCCTAAAGATCCTATTGTTTCGCTCTTTCCACAATCCCCAATAGATGTGTGGCATAGCCCAAGACCAAAGATGATGATCGCTCCCCCCTTATTCCATTGGTCAAAGAGCTCAAGAGTAGTATTAGGGAAAACCTAGGATGTCTCAAAAAAAGATAGGAAATGATGCCTTATCTTCTTGGTGAAATCATAGTGGATAAATAAGTGGTCCACATTTTCATTTTGAATCTTACAAAGGATGCATCTGCTAGGAATAAAATGCCCCCATTTCATAAGGGTTTCCATAGTCAAAATACGATTTTGAAGCAAAGTCTAGAAAAAGATGTTAACCTTAGGGATGATACCAGGAAACCAGGCTTTGGCCCAAGTCGGGAGAGAATCAACATGATGCATGGTTTCATATCTCAAAGCCACTATATAGTTACCATTAGTAGATTCCCCCAAAACAAGAGCATCTTCATTGAGAGAGAGGGGAGTGTGACCCAAATAGACCATAAGATGTTTAAGGTCTAGGGACACCTCAGTAAGATTCACCCAAATGTTATTGTTTAAATTAGTATGGTTTAAAAATGAAAATTTTTCCTGTGCTTCACGACTCTTTCTTGTTGAAGGGCCTGAACTCCTTTGTATTCTCTTTTTCACATATCAAAAAATGAAAATTTTATTTTAAGAGTTGATTGGTCTTATAGTTTGTTTATTTATTTAAAATTTAGTTTAAATGATGAGTAAAATTTAAGTAATTTTAGATTTGAATATATATATATATATATATATATGGTTGTGTTAGTTTTTATGTTGAGGTTTTTATTTTATGTCTATAGTTGAAAATTTGATTGGATTTGAGAAAGTGTCATTTCAATTTGTATCTCTTTTTGGTATCTCACTTTGCTTAATTGAAGTCAAGAACAAAAATATTGTCTATATATTATATTAGTCTTTAGTTTTTTTATTAAACGGCCATGAATAGTCAAATTTTTAAAGATTGTCAGAAATAGTAACCTTAAATTTAGTATTTTTAGTATGTTTGCATTTAAACACATGTATGGACATAAAAATCTACCCAAAGCTCCAAACTTAACATGCATAATTAATATTTTTATGGGCGAGTTCTTTATCGCTTTGGTGAATAGCGCTTTGCAACTTTTTCACGCACTAGAGTTTTTTTTTTAATTTTAAATGGCGGTCTTCTCTTAGGGGAGCCTCCTCCTCCCTATCTAGGGACCCTCATCCAGGTGAACTGACTGTTGATCTTGACATGGATTCTACAACAAGTACTTCAGATTCTATGCTAAATCCCCCCCCCCCCCAAGGATGACTGGAAAGGTGCACTTGTGGGGGCCCCTTTGGGCAGTTTGGAATGCACTTTGGATGCTTTTTCTCTAACGGAGGAGGGAACTAAAATTACCCTCCCAGACTCTATTGTGGACAAAACCATGGTCAATTTGAACCTGGCCATTGTGGGAAAATTCTTCAATTTTTGACCCACCATTAATATGGTAAGGAAGTGGGTGAGAACCCAATGGAAACTCAAAGGAAGCATTTTTGTCTCGGCGATGCTTGGGGGTATGTTCCTATTCAGATTCATTACTTCAGAGGATCTTTCTTTTTCCATTTCTAGTTTCTAGCTGTATGGGAAACATTTTCTCACTCTTGCTAAGTGGAAACCAGGATTCAATCCTTCTACTGAGCTCAGTAGGATGACATTGGTTTGGGTCCATTTACTTGGCCTCCCCCTTGAGTTTTGGGACGAGCAGGTCTTCGAGTGGATTGAGGATCTGAAGCTGAAGAACATTGCCTCTAAGGAAGCAAAAGTGGTGGGGGAGGATAGCCAAACCCCTCTGCGGGATTCAATCCCTAAGCTCAAGCTGAAGAACATAGCCTCTAGGGAAGTGGAAGCTATGGGGGAGGATAGCCAAACCCCTATGGGGGTTTCAGTGCCTTGCTTTCCTCCCGCCACTTTGACGACTGGAGCCTCGGCTCCTTCTGGGCTCAAAGATGGGGAAATATCATCTGGTATTGCTGCCTCCGAAGAAGTGATCCCATGCCCACCATTGGAACTAGCCACGGGTGTGGGTGGTGTCTTAGGTCACCATCCCTCGACCCCTCCTTCGGGTTCCCCTTGTGGTTTATTGACTAATGCATTGGTTGTGATCTCCCTTCTTGGTGGGATCTCCCCAATTGCATTGCCTAACCATGTCCTCACACCTAAAGTGTTGGGCATATTGTCCGACGAGGAGGTGGACTGGAAAACTTAGCAAAGAAAAATCAGGAACAAGAAGATAGATGTTGGTGCTGAGGCTAAGGTGGGAAGACCTTTTGAAAGGGCTAGAATACAAAAAATGTTGCTAAGGAGATTATTGCAGGAAGGAAGCTCACCCTCGACCTAAGCCAAAAAGGTAATCTAAATTTTTTTTTTTTCTTGGAATATTAGGGGCCTCAACGACCCTCAGAAACATTTTTCTGTTAGGCAATATATCAGTGACTACAGGGTGGACATTCTGTTGCTGCAAGAGGTCAAGATGACTTATGCAAATTTTAATATTTTGGTGGGGAGGTTATGGCCGGGGGCCCTTTTTTACTACTCTGAGGTAGTGGGGGATTTGGGGGGCATTTCCACTCTGTGGAATCCCTTACGTGTTTCAGGGGATGCCCTTAGTTTCTCCCAACACTACCTTGCAGTTACTTTCACTAGTTTAACTGAACATTGGCACTGCTTTCATGTTTACCCCCCCAACACTCGCCATGGGAGGAGAGTGGTGTGGGATGAACTATCCTCCTCTTTTTTCACCCTTATGGATTCCAAAATCTTGGTGGCAGGTGATTTCAACTCACCATGTTCCCCTCTAAAAAGCTTGGTGGGTTGATGGACTACACTAATAGTATGGATATTTTTCTAGCTTTGCCAGCATAAATAGCCTCTATGATATGGAAATGGATGGTAACCCCTTCACTTGGACCAATAAAAGAAAGGGATCTCACCTCATTCAGGTTTGTCTTAACCATTTCTTGGTCTCCTCCTCCTGGGACCTGTGATCTACTTCCTCTTTGACTGTATTGCCAAGGACTACCTCAGACCACAACCCTCTCTTGCTCAAATGGGTGGAAATTCAACACCCACCCCTGCCCTCTTTAGATACGAGTTCATGTGGGCCTCCCACCCCAATTTCCATATGAAGGTCATGCAGTGGTGGTCAAACCTGGTGAGGGGTTCCGCCATGTTCCAGGTGGCGAAAAAACTTGAGATTATCAGAAATATTGTCAAAGGGTGGAGAAAAACCAAC
Source organism: Thuja plicata (assembly GCA_018584345.1). NCBI lineage: Eukaryota > Viridiplantae > Streptophyta > Pinopsida > Cupressales > Cupressaceae > Thuja > Thuja plicata. Next base: position 771,572 of record MU223753.1, read on the forward strand.
TTTGGGGAAATTTTCAAAACCAAGAAGGATCTTTCCAAAAATCTCAAGGCCCTCCAACAACGGATGGATTCTAGTGATCTCTCCCTGGACCTTCACCTAGATGAGGAAGCTACTAGGAAAAACTGGAAGGAAGTCATGGCTAAGGAGGAAGTCTTATGGAAGCAGAGATCTTGTGTCCAATGGTTGGAGGAAGGGGACCACAATAGTGCTTTCTTCCATAGATCTTCCTACAAGCACAAGAAAAGGATCTCTATCCGCACCCTACAAGACAATGTGGGGTTGGAGGTATCTGATTCATCTCAGCTTGGTACTATGGCTACTGATTACTTCTTTCACCTCTTCTCTAAAATGTTCTCTGGGAGTGTGCAGGAATTGCGAATCAACTCCTCTCCCACCTCCCAAAGACTGTGACTAAAGACAAAAAAATGGCCTCCTCCTCTCCTGAGTTTCTAATGCTGAGGTCAAAACGGCAATTTTTTCCATGGGTGCCTACAAATTCCCTGACCTATATGTGTTCCCCCTTGCATTTTTATAGGAATTGTGGGACATTGTGGGCCTAGATGTGACCAAGGTTGTGAGAGACTTCATCAAAATGGGCAAGATCCTTTGTCATCGCAATGATACCTACATTGTTCTGGTTCCCAAAATTGGGGATCCTAGAGCCATGGAGGATTATAGACCCATAAGTCTATGCAACCACCTCTATAAAATATTCTCTAAGATTATGGTTAATCCTATCAAACCCTTACTCAATAAGATTATTAGTCCTGACCTGAAGGGGTTTGTTCTTGGTAGGAAAATCATGGATTTTACCATCACTACTCATGAAATTCTTAATTCTATTGACCACAATAAAGCTATGGGTATAGCCTTCAAGCTTGATATCTATAAAGCCTATGATAAAGTCAACTAACTCTTCCTATACAAGGTGCTCTTTGTTTTTGGGTTTAGTCAGTCTCTCATTAAAATTATCAAGGGTTGTGTTGAGACTGTCAGATTCTCAGTTCTGATGAATGGTAAACCTAGTGACAAGTTTCCCCTAGCTAAAGGTCTGCAATAGTGGGATCCTCTCTCCCCCTATCTCTTCATCCTACTAGATGAAGTCCTTGGTCGTAATATTGCAGCTGGTCCAAAATGGCATTATCCAGGGAATTAAGCCCGCCACCACCCTCCCACCTTCAGTTCTATAGCAGTTTGTTGATGACACTTTTCTCTTTGGTTCCTCTTCATTTAGGGAGGCTAGGGTGTGGAAGACCCTTCTTGATGACTATGCCTCTACCTCTGGTCAGCACATTAACTACCATAAAATAAGGATCTTTTTCTTCAACACAGATCATATTGTTCAAGGGAAATTCTTCACATTCTGGGATGCCAGTAAGCTTCTCTCCCAACAACCTATTTGGGCTTCCCTCTGATGATTAAAGATGTTAAAAATGAATTTTGGAACACCATTCTCAAGCATACCCAAAGGAATCTTGCTAGATGGAAAGGAAAATTCCTCAGTAGTACTAGAAAGATACAATTGCTCTCTGCTTCGCTGCAGGGAATCCTGGTGATTTCCTCTCAATTTTCAAAATTTCGGGAGTCATGAATGAAAAACTTGAGAAAATCCAACACACTTTCCTCTAGTCTGGTTATGAGGAGAAAAAGAGACTCCCTCTAATCTTCTGGGATAAAGTCTACTTGCCTAAGTCTCTTGGTGGTCTTGGATTATGAAAAATTAATAACCTTAACAGAGCTTTCCTAACAAAAGTGGCCTGAACTATGGTCTTAGGTTCTTCCGATTGATGCAAAATTATGGAAGCTAAATATCTTGACAAGGGTCACTTCTGCAATATTTATATGGAGCATGGCCACGCTTAGGGCTCCAAGACTTGGATTGGTATTCTCAAATGCAAGAGCACTCTAGAAAAGGGGATCATTTGGCAAGTAGGCAATGATAGGGATATCTGATTTTGGGAGGATGCATGGCTGGATGACATTATCCTGGGCTCCTCTAGGTTCTCGAAGTTGAGGAATATCCTCACTCTTCTAGTGGGAACCTTGGTGTCAAACTACATTCAGAATGGGCAATGGATGGACCTCCTACCCCCTCTGGATGATATGCCTGATCTCATTTTCTTAGCCATTGATCACATGTATCTGTTGCATAGAACTCACATTCCTTTATTTGACTGCCTTGATAGAATCCTTTGGTCCCACACTCAAAATGGTGGCTTCTCGGTCAAATCGGCTTACAACTTGCTGATTTGGAGGTTTTTGACCTGACCTGCTGCGAAAAAGTGTGGAGCTCCCATCCTAAAGTGAACTTCTTCTGGTGGGTGGTGCTTCATGGAAAAAACCTAACTTTGGATAACCTAGTTAGAAGGGGTTTTATCTTGGCCAATAGGTGTTGCCTCTGTAAAAGGGAGGATGAAAGCATCAACCATCTCTTCCTAAACTATGATTTCTCCTCAATGGTCTGGCAGCTGGTCATCCCTAAACTCAACCTTTCTTGGGTGATTAACTGGGATATTTAGCACATGGATAATGAATGGAAACCCCCTTCCCAACACCCATTAATTCATCTCCTTTGACATCAAATTCCCCCCTCTTGTGTTGGTGTATCTGGAAGGAGCGTTACAACAAAATATTATGTGATAAGGAGCTTTCCCTTGTGGATGTTTTTTTCCTTGGCTCTAAGCTTCTGCATGAGAAATTATCAGTTGCTCGATGGAAGAGCCCAAACCTTCCCCCTATTGATGATGATCTTCAGTTAGCCAAAAAATGGAGCATTGATAAAGGTTTGATAGATTGGACATCACCAAACTTCTCACGAAGAAGGCTACTAAATGGCCCCCCCTGAAACCTCAATGGGATAAGCTTAATTTTGATGGGGCTATTCACAGTGGGAACTAGGTGGGAGGAGGCATTATTTGGGATCATAAAGGGCATTTAATTGCTGCTTTTGTTGGCCCTCTTGTTAACCAAATTGGTATTGCCATAGCTACTAGAAGCATAAAGCTTGAGATTGAGGGGGACTCCAAAATCATTATTGAGGTTGTGCAAGGTACCTCCAAGGCTGGGTGGAAAGTGGACACTATTTTAAGTGACATCCTTGGTCTCCTAGGAAGCCTGGAGGAGATTAAGATAAGCGACATCTAGAGGGAAGGGAATTCTATGATGAATTATGTGGTTGTTGCTGGTCTGTTGTTGGACAGATTGCGATGCTGGAGGGTTGTTAATCAGCTCCCTAAGTCTACTCAAGGCCTACTTAGGTGGGAAATGAGTGTTGGCGATGGAACTCACTATGAAATTTAAAATCCAATTCTTTGGTTGGCCTTTTCTGGATGAGCCCGGGCCCACCACTTCCCTCCTTTTAACCACCTGTGTTTTTTTTTTAAATTTCTTTGTCACCTGGCTTGCAGTGGGGATCTTGTGCTCATAAGTTGGATGAGTTGGAACTATAATCATTGTTGTTTTTACAACATTCCCAAGATAAAGGAAAGTGGGGTCTTCATGGGGAGGACATGGCATGACCTCAGGCTGACGGATCCACATAATATTTTAAAGTGTCATCATTTCAAGAAGTTGTTTTGGTGGCTTTTGCTTAATGTGGCAGTTTGCCATAGATTTGGTGTGGATTTCCATGATAAATTTTACATCCCACAAAATAACTCTCACATGTCGCCTCACCATTCTGTCCTGGCGATGCAACTTGATGGGAAGTGCATTTACTGCCTTAATTATGATTTTAATTATTGGTGGATTACTTCTCAGCTAAGTTTCTATATTTCTTTTGCTAAGTTTAGGGGTTTTTTGGCTATACGCTGGAGTTATTTTGAAAAGTGTGGTTTCCTAGCTCTGAGTGTTGTTAGTGGTTTTTGGCTTTGAGCTGGAGGTATTATGAAGTTTGTGGTTTCATTGCTCTAAGTGTGCCCTACCTGCTTCGTATTTCTGGAGTTTACACTAGTCTTAATATGGGTGGCGACATACATGGAATTGAGCCCAAAAAATTGAGGAATTCATCACTAACCCTATAGTGATGTATTTCTGTAAGGAAGGTGGTATTCTCTCCTTCATGGAAAATATGGCTGGTTACGATTAAACAATTTCTCATTAATTTCCGGTGTCTTGGAATGATAAAAGAGTCTTTGTGAATGAAATTTCATTTGAAATTAACGAAGAAGTCATTGGGAAAGCCACTGGTTTCCCCTCCACTGGTTGAAAATGGAAGAAGACCAACAAAACCCCCACTAAGACAGATTTGGTCCAGTTCTTAAGGGGCCTGGAAGAGAAAACTGTTCCAAATCATGGCAGCTACAGTGCAGAAGACCTCCCAGAATTCTTGTCCAAGATGTGTAAGCTTATTATCAAATACTTCACATTGGAAGGATGATATGGAATTTTCTACTATTATCATATGCCTTTCCTGAATCACCTTAGGCATAAAGATTTACTTTCTTTTTCTTTATAATTACTACACTCTATGGAAAGTAATGTTGCTAATGTTGCGGAAGCTAAGACCTTGGGTAAAAAACCTGTCATCCTGCACCAAGGGTTAATGTTGCAGCTCTATAACTTCCACCATGCTCTTTTCCCACCTCCTTCCATTTATTTTATTTCTGAATCTCTGCAACAACCCAATCCTTGACCCATTGTCTCTTAGGATCATGGTCTCCTTCCCACTCCTTCCTGGTTGAAAGGAAAATCCCGCGATAATATGCCAGATGTGATCCCTAACTCTTTTGATATCCTCCCTGTCCTAAATTCTCTGGAAGATAACAAGAGAGATCTAACCTCAGAGGCCTCTGTCCTTCGCCCTAACAAAAAAACCAAGAAAATTGTCCTTAATCTTGATGCTAGTGAAGATGTTGACACCCAACAGTGCCACACTCACCGCTCTAATAGGTTGGCCAAATAAAAGGGGAAAACAACTATTAGTGATCTGATGAAAAATGAGGAGGCCTCGGGGGAATCTGGTAGAAAAAAGGGCACGAATAATAAACTAAACCTGAATACTAAGGATGCAGGGGAAACCAATATTTTCAACATTGGCTCTGGTGACATGGTGGGTAAGTTCAAACACAAAATTGTTGAGTTGGAAAAATTTGTGTCCCAGCTGAAGGAGGATATGGAGGGAACCAACAAACGACTCATAAATGTTAGTAAATTTGTACTGAAATTCATGCATGCCTCCACTACCACCCTCTATTTACTCCATGTAAAGGAGTCCACTGGTCAGGTTGCAGAGAAAGATGATCCCTATGAAATCTTCAAATTCCTTCAGGAAGAGTGGGCGAACATTCTATTGTCTAAGCGCTTGTGGAAAGGAAACTAACTATGGCTATGGTTTGTTCTATGGACATCTATGCTAGCCCATCTGGCTTTTTTTGTTTTTTTCTACAATAGCCTTCATGCTAAGATTGTGGTGGTGGTGTTTATCCCTGCATGGCATGATAAGAACAATAACTTTTTTAATTCATAATTTATTTTTGAACTCTGCTAATTTTGGGTTTCTGGATAAGTGGTGGTGGTGCTTTGTTTTCCTTAAAATGGTTTTTGATAGGGGTAGGCTTCATTTTTGATATGTTATGATTAGTGCTCTAGATCTGGTTAATATTTTGTTAATGCATATCTAGCGTGTTATTTATTGTACCACAGGCTAGCACCCTCTTGCTACTGCTTCTATAAAAAAACATGCATAATTAATCTTAAGATTGAGTTTTGATTGAAAACACACAATAAGATATTAAACATTCAAAATTCTAAAAGTCTTAGAAAGTCTAAGGGTTTGAGCTTAATTGGTTTAATTATTGGGTTCTCATTGCGGAGACCCAAGTTCAATTCTAAGTTCAATTGTAAGTTGTGCCTTTTGTTCTTCCATTGTTGGTGAGGTAGTTCTAAATAAAGGTGAATTTTTAAGTAGCGACTCTTGGTCTTCAATAGGTAATCTCTAGTGTGTTTTCTTGTAGGGAGCATGAATTGATCTCATTTTGATGCTTAAATGAGAAAGATATGTATAATTGATATGCAACTAAAAAAACTTGGAAAAAAATTAAAATTGTCATTTTGAAGATTTAAATAAGGGAAATTGACCTAAAATTTTGGCATTATCCTCTTGGTTGTTGTAGTGTAGGGTCTTTTCGAGCTCTTTGATTTTATTTTTAATAGTAGATTAATTGGGTATTTGGATCAAAAGTTATGGCTTTTACAAGTTGTGTTACTTTAGATATTTTTGTTGTGAATTTTAAAATGCTCATAAAAGAAGGATAAAAATAGTACACATTTTAAATTTGAAAGCTAGATGAAATTGGAAGATTCCAAACAATGTGATATTTTAATTTTTCTATAATGAGAAATAATTTATATTTGTAAGGGTTGAATTTTTTTAGAAAAAAAGCTCATGAAAAAACTATGCAATAATTTTGTAATTTATTTTCTTAAGGAAAATGGATTGTCTTAAGATAATTTTTAATATGTTTATGCAAATAAAATTTCTTTGTTGAAAAGATATGAATGAGGGTTGGGATCTAGATTTCTTTTGTTGCATTGTATTTTATTGAGAGGAGTATATTTTAAAGGAATATAAAAACTTTTGCTCACACATTTATTATGGGATTTGTGTGTTAAGTTAGTATATTTTCAAGGAGAATGATAAATCTTTCTAAATAGTAAGTGGAATGTGCAATTATTGCAAAAGATGAGTAACTATAATCTAATATTTGCAGAATTTGTTCTCAATGCTCAACATAAAATAGTGTAACACTATTTGATTCTATTTTCCGAAGGAGTAGGCATTTACCTAATTCCCAATCCGCTCAAATATTTAAAAATAAAAAAAATTACACTTTGATGTTCTATAATAGTAGTTTAGGTGTGGTGTTCATGTCAAAACATTAAAGATACAAGGAATGTGTGACATTTTGAAATAATCATTTAACTCCTTTCTTAATTTGTATGAAATCTTATCTCGTTTAAATTGTGATATACTCATTATACATATAAAATCCAATTTTTTGTGAAATAAACCCACATAGGTCTTACAAATTCTAAAATGTAGGAGAGATGCATTAATCTTTCATTGTTAGTCCAGCCTTTGAAAAATCTTGATCATATGGATTCACAACCCATTGAAGAATATTCAAAGCATGTTGGAGAACAAACAAGATTAATGGTGTATATGTTATTATTTATAAAACAATGTTACACATATTCACAAAAAAAGGTGGGTGGAAAAAGTCATATCCCAAAATTTCAAAAAAAGAAAAGCTTGGAATAAAATATAATCACATAAATCCACCAAGTGATGAGAGCAAGAGCACTAGCGCGAGGTCATCGGTCCTAGCCATTTGGTTTACGGGCCATACATTAGTTATGTTTTAAGTGTTTATAGGAGGATATCATCTATCATTACATTCATTATTATTACCATCTTTTTTTTTATCTTCAATATCTTAAATAGGATAAATATAAAGAGCCAATTTAGGGAACTTGCTAGTGCTAGTAAACTAAGAATCCCATAACCCAAAGTTAGTGGAGAAGAAGATCATCATCATGATTATGACCATCATCGTTCATCATGATTTCTTCTTGTAGGAGGTGAAGATACCTAAGGCATAGGTTGGTCTCTACTAACAATGGGAGTGAAAGGAACACCAACAATAATCCCCATTACACTATCCTAATAATCAAGAAACACTTGAAAGAGAGAAAATTCAAGTGCAACCTTATAAGTACATCTAGAAGGGATTTTCATCAATTCCATGATAGTACCATATAGAAAAAAAAAGACTCATATTAGAAAGTTTTGAAAAAATCATAAATCTAGGTCTAGGTAGCATGAGTCAAGTAGGATCAAAAATAAAATAAAGTTACTATAGAGATTCTTAATGACCACAACAATGAAATTGGGGATCTAGAATCCTAAATGGGTTAATTTAAACTAATGGGAAGGCCTTGGAAAAGAATACAATAGGAAAAATGAGTGATCTTCAACTTAATAATGGACAACCAAAAGATGTGGAATCCATACATCACTAAATGTTAATAAAGATTGAAAATCCGCCTTTAATTTAAAATAGGCACCATAAACAAATGAGGTGAAGCGAAGAGTAGCTTATGCAAGCTTTATAATTTCTAAATGGAGTATCAATACCATCATTCCACCATGGTTTGGAAGATCAAACCCTAATTTTATACACCATATATGAAGGGATAGTATCAAGAATATAGTTTCATGATCTTGATTGGATGGATAAATGAAACTTCATTGTAGCTTCTGGTTAGGATAAAAAGACCTTGTCACTTTGGAAAAAATATCTAGAATAATCTTGATCTCCTTTTTGAAAAATATTAAGGATTAGACCCAAGGGGACCTAGCATTAAAAAGATGTTTCAAACAATAAAAACTAAGAGACCACTAGTTTGACTGCTATTTAAATGAGAGTCCATTCAAAAAGATAAAGCCATTCTAAAGAATATAGAGATTAATGGTTTCCCAACATCTCTAAAATATTTTTATTACAAAAATCCCTTGGATTTGAATGGGTTCTATGGGCTCTTTCACAATGATAAGGGTACGATATCCAATCCCCCTCCAAGTTGGCCTCCTAGAAGAGACACCAAAACAAATACAATGGTGAACTAAATATTTTCATGCCTCATCACCTTCTAAAACTTAAATGATCCATTTGGCACATAACAAAAAACATTTCTGATAGGTGGAAATTAATAAAAGACCCACAAAATCATGTAGGTGACAACTATACTCCCAAGCCACCTGATGAAAGCCTTTATGATTTTCAAAAAATGTCTATTAAAAATATCTGAGGATGTTTTGAAAATTTATATAAGAGGATTTAGAAGGGACCGAGTAAGAAGAATAATAGACATGAGTGATCACTAGAAATTTAGAAGAAATCTAGATTTGTCGGCAAGAGAGGGGATTAGCATGCTAACATCTTGATTTTGGATAAAATAACTTGCTAGAGAGTAGGTAGATAAGATTGAAATGAAAAAGGAATAGCTAGGAACTTGAATATCTCCATGCTCAATCTATTTCCACATTTAAGAGTTGATCCAAGGAGGCTCGGGAAAAATGTATTGCCTATAACATTAAATTTTTTTAGTTGAGTGCTAGAAATTGAGGCTTTACAAAAATGTCCAAAATAATGAAGAGCTTGGTTAGTGTTGTTTTTTCATCTAGAAGAGCAAGAAATTATTCATTAATAAAATAATTAAATTTACTAATTGAACCATGGAATTTGGTAAGGAGATACCTTTGACCAATCTATAAGATATATAATGATCTTAAAGGTACCCAAAAACTTTATAACAAGGATGATCGTGTCATTCTAGATATGGGTCTCCAGGGTGTGCAACACCAGGTTGATGTTGTGGAAGAATAACTCTTTTCACACAAATTTTTTAGGTATTTCATCTTGATCATTTTGGCAGAATTAAGTTGTAGTTCGGCTCTAATAGTAGCTCAAATTATAACGAATTCCCTTTTTATAATGCATTTCAATAGCTTTGAATGCTTGGAAAATTTTTGCCAATAGAGTTGGCTTCCTCATAATGTAATAGGTTTTTAGGCTAGATAGTATTGTAATGGTAGATTGGATTTCTATATTAGGCTGATGAAAGCCTTTTTATTTTCAGTTATATGTAAACTTTATATTATTATTAATATATATAGGTTCTGCCTTTTGTTAAAAAAAGTATATGGAGGATACAAACTAAAAGAAAACCCTAGCGAATAGATTTAAAAAATTCAAAAATACTAGATTGATGGTCATTTACAATAAGACATGCTAACACATCAAAAGAAACCATATGAATTGATTAATAAAAGAGGACCAAATACTAAAGCCTAAGCATGGAAAAGATAAAATGCCACTCAATTCGGTCATAAGCTTCAGAAAAAATATTTTAATGTAAGTAGCTTGTTGAAGAGATAGTTGAGCATATTTCATACCTTCCTAGAGTCTTGTAATATTGTCCAAGATATATTCAAATGTTATAAAGCTTGTTTGTTCAAAGTTCAATTTGAGGAAGAAGATGGTGGAACTTTAGTGTAAGAGACTTGGCTATGGTCTTGTAGGAGACATTAGTAATATGATTGGCCTCTAGTTATAGACATCTTTAAGATGACTAAACTTAGAAATGAATTTGATATTTATACTTGTTAATACTTTTTTCCAAGGAAGTGGTTGAAAGGCTTCAAGAAAAAAATTATTAAGGTCCTCACCAAGACAATCCCAAAGGACTTTGTAAAAGTCACAAGGAAAGCCATCACAACCAAGAGCTTTGTCATTGATCATGGTTTCAATAGCTTCGTGGACATTAATAATCAAGAGAAATTGATCACAAAATGCTAACTAAGAAGAATAGAGTAAAAAAGGAACAATGTTGAGGCAATCTTGTAAATCATATTTATGTTTAAGAGAGTTCTCTTGAGCTTTAAAATCTTGTTCATAATGAAAAATAGAGATCTTTAAGTTCCAAATTTTTGCAACTCATTTTCAATGAAGGAAATGATCCCTACACAGAGTATGATTCATATAAATGGATGCTATTTCAAACATTCAAAAAGTACACCACTCCCCTTTACATTAAAAGGGTTCAAATGAGGTTGGTCTAGAAAAATATTTTTTCTTTTTTAGATTAGTCCCCTCCCTTAATCAAGACGTTGGTCTCATTCCTTGTTTTTAACCAAATGTCTAACTTGGTTTGTGAAATGTGTGGAAGCATATAAAGCAAGAGAAGTGTTGTTCAAGCCACAACATGGATTCAAATTGATTTTTGATACACAAATTTTTATATATAGGATAATGGATCTAATAATGTCAACCCACCAATTGGCTCATCTACTTGCCTCATAAAGACAAATTATGTCATGCATGTGGTTCTACTAGTATCTCTATGTTCCACTACTATTATGTCATATTTGGGGGTATTAATGTGGTCTTTGAGAGGTGTTATGCAACAACTTAAAGTTTCTAGATGGAGAGGCTCTCAAATCAGTTAAAATTGTGTTGAGTCTTGATGGTTTGAGAACTCATAAACTTTTATTCTAGGAACTTGTTACCTCTAATTCATTAAAAAATTGGAGATGTTGGTGTTGTGCATACAAGTTAGAGATTGGGTGCTACATTTTTTACTTCCTAAATATGGAAAAAATTTGTCTTCTTCTTGTGCTAAGGTATTTCTATTTTTGAGGCTACTGTAGATTCTCATTTGAAGGCTTTCCAAGGTGATCTTAATGTTCTCAAGGAGTTGTTGATTGCATTTAAACAACATGAAGAGTTATTTGAATTCTACATGGACTAGCCAATGGTGATAACAAAATTTTGTGGTCTCACATAAGCTTGGAAAGTTAGAAATCGATAAACTATTTTTTGTGCCATTTTTATCTAAATGAGTTAGATGTTAGTATAAAGAAACCAAGATAATTTCAAGTTTATAGTTTAAGTATTTGGATGATTGCAAGCTTGAATATTCATTAGGGCAGTGTCTTTGCAACAAATAGGGTTAATAGATATGTATATGGTGGTAGCAATGTCTTTGTTTTAGGCGATGCTAGATTAGATTGACTTGCAAATCCTCTATAATTATAAGTCAACTTTTTTGTCTTTGTAATTTAGTCCACATTGTATTGTATAATTATATGTTTATGAATTACATTCTATGTAATTTTTCTTAACTTTTCAATAAAAATAATATATTTTACTCTTAATTATATTTAATTCTATTGAATTGATTAATATATCTTCTCATTTTCTAATCCAAAAAATCATAATATTTCCATGTTACACAATGTTAACATGGAATGCAATGACTTTCAAGAAGTGAAGTGAAAGTCTGAAGACAAAAACCTTATTCAGGGGAATTATATCCAATACAGCCGTAAACTGACATATACTCATTTTTTGGCTGTATGAAAAGGCAAGCAATTTGGGGACCTACAAAGATAATATGGCGAGGAAAACAGCAAGGAATCTGTCTGTATGTTGGCGTGCAATCCACTGGATTTGAGTTTATACTTAGCTTTTAAAGCATTAAAGTAGTGGCAATTTGTTGGGATGTTGACTCTTTGTTATGATTGACCATTAAAAAAATCATTAAGAAAAGGCCTTCTTTCTAAACTTGAATTTGCACTTGCCCACACTGCACGCTACTATTACTATCTCCTTTTTATGTAAACGAATCATGTACTATGCCTGAAAATATTGAGATAATCTCAAACGTATTGTTTAATATTTAGATGATTAAAAGCTTGAATATTGCAATTACATATCCCAACCAGATCTTATTAACTTCTCAATCAAAATGATATATTTTATTCTTAATTAAAATCAATTGTTTGCTCTATGAAAGGAAGCAATTTGGGGACCTACACTATTGATATGGCGTGGAAAGCTGCAGAGAATCTGTCCGTATGTTGGCTTGAAATCCACTTCATTTAAGTTTGTCCCTGGTTTTAAAAGCATTAAACTAATGACAATTAGTTGGGAGGTTACTCCATGTTATAATTCTTGTTTTTAAAATTCATGAATTTGGTGCATGCATCTTGGCGTGAGCTTGATTTAAGCATTTTCTATGAATTTGAGGTGTGGATAGCTACTTAACGGATCTGGTCAGGAATTTTTCATTAGAAAAATTTGAAAGAGAGTAGGGACAAAGAAATCATGTCTTATTTGATAGTTAATGAAATTATAAAAGTTGTAAAATTAGTTTTAGGATGTTTTTGTTTGTGCTATTGTAAGTAATGTTCACTCAAATAGTAGTCTTCTAATAGTTGAAGGAGCAAAGGTAGCTTTTCGTAAGAAGAGTGTTTTGAAAGATGTGAAGGCATGTTCATATTGTAAAAGTGTTATGTGTAACTTTTGGGGGCTAAACTAAGTGGTGTCTAAAGGTTGTTTTTGGGATTTGCTTCAAATAGATCTCAAGGCTGATTTAATAGTATGATTTTTACATGTTTTAGGTGTGCCAAAGTTATGTGCAAGTGTAGGTCCCAAGGCTGACTTAATAGTATGACTTTTACAAGTTTTAGGTGTGTCAAAGTTAGGTGCAAGTGTAGAGAGTGATGTGTATAACAATAGTGAAACTCTAATGGAGTAGAAGGTGGGTTAAAGTGTTTATGAGAGTGGTTAAAGGATGTGCGGTCTTACGGTGTTTTTCTTATTTTTCCTGATTAATGTTTCAATTCTCTTTGGCATCTTTCATTTCTATTGATTTTACCTTTTCAACACTTTATTTTTAGTTTTTGGTCACTGGAGGTTAGATCAGAGTTAGGACTAAAATGAGAGGGATCACTTAAATAGGAAAATAAATTTTAATTATGTGGTACACTACTACACTGAGGGACATTGGTATACATTGTTAGTGTCAGAAACATGTGTATAGACTAAAATATGATAAGAGATAATGTTGCTCGGTGGCATGGGCATAATTTCAAGTGCATTAAAACAAATAATAGATTGGGGTTTGATATGGTTAAAAGTGATCAAGGTCCATATTTAAACGAGTGACACTAAGCCTCGTGTAAAATATGGTGAAAAAGTCAGAAGTTTTTACTACCTATCTCTACATCTAGCTTCAATTTCTAATAAGTTGAGAGTGGTTCTTTGGAATACTTTGGTTTAACTTGCTCAAAATTACAGTCTCACTTTAGTATAATACAAGAATTTTTGTTTAGCCCTTCTTGTTTGCTATGCCATTTTTTGGGATACTGAATGTTTCCTTATTAGTATCACCTTTAATCTTTCCCTTTGAAAAAATTAAAGATACCAATATGGCTCTTTCCCTATCTTCGAATACATTATTGCAATTGAGGACATATATAGCTAAAAAATTTATTCCTAAGGTTTCTAATGAGCTAACAGTTATAATACCTTTTTAAAAAATTCTCTTTCTATCTAGATGTTTATTATGTATTCTAATGGTTTGAGAATTATAATGTAATTACTCGTTATGTCAATTGTATCCCGTCAAGATAGTCATTGACTACTTGGATTAATCATGTTTTGGAACCTTGTAATGCCCCACCAAGGAACCCTCAAAACTAAGGGAAAACATGCATGATTTTTTTTTGCAACAATTACATCACAAGTGCATAACGTAAGATACAAATGCATTAAGAAAGAATACAAGATCAATGACCATTTCACGATCGTGCACAAGCAGAAGTCTTCACACACCTCTAAGATTTCCAAGACAACATCTACGTAGCTAGAACAAAATGTACACATTCCTTGAGTTGATGCACAAGAGCTCAAACAACATCCAATGAGCTATGTAATGCCCCACCAATGAACCCTTGGATAACATGGCCAAACATAAGCCAACATATAAACCACAACTTTTTTGTGTTTAACTATATCAGAGGTACATCACTTAACATTATGCAACATAATCAAATGCAAGATCAATTCATTATTAACTATTGTTAAATCTCATTATTATCACTACTAATTATTGAAACATCACAACTATTAACCATTGTCAAACATCATCAATAACATCAACATCAATAAATTCATATCGACAAACACACATTTAATCCACAAAATATGTCAACAACAACACATGAAATAGTACACCAAATCACACCCATCATAGGAACACCATCAGTAGCAAATGAAAAACATCATGTGTGTGTGTGTGTGTGTGTGTGTGTGCGTGCATCCAAACATCATCACACTTACTAGTAGAGTCATCATGCATATATGATCATACTATATCACATGTAGAAACAAATACCCACATCAACAATGATACCATATGAACAAAAAGAACATATCAATAACTGAGTACATCACATAAATAATCGATACCAAAAGAACATACACGAACAATCACACAATAAACATATATGAGTTATCTCAGATTAAAAGAATAAACATGTAGCAAAATGCAAACATGGGAGGCACTACATCCTTCCTCCGAGGGCCAGGCTTACTCCTAGAAGCTTGCAAACAAATAGGGATACAACTCTCTAAACCTTGCAACATCTGCCAATACCAAATGTAACGCCCCACCAAAGAACCCTTGGATAACATGGACAAACATAAGCTAATAGATAGACAACAACTTCTTTTTTTGTATTTAACTATATCAAAGGTACATCACTTAACATTATTCAACATAACCAAATGCAAGATCAAGTCATTATTAACTATTGTTAAATGACATTAATTATCCCTGCTCATTATTTAAACATCATGAATATAAACACATCTAAACTATAATATTAAACATTGCCAAACATCATCAATATAAGTATAGTATATCATTGTATAGTTAGCTAACAACAACATTAATAAATCCATATTGGCAAACACACATTTAATCTTTGGAATACATCAACAACAACACATGAAATAGTACACCAAATCACACCCCTCATAGAAACACCATCAATATCGAACTAAAACATCATATATATATATATATATATATATATGGTAAATTTGGCCTTGTTAATTCACCATACACTTCAACATAGTCCTTCTTCACCAGGTACACACAAGAATGAATATGAGATTATTCATCTTATCTGCTTGCGTGATTCGACCTGTTGCCTTCTATCTAGACGGGGTTTTTGAAATTGCTCTCAGAACGAGAGTCTCACAACCATAGACCAATCTAAGAACGAAGGATTTATCATGATGAATGCAATGCAATGCATAGTTATTCTAAGAAGTGAAAGATGTAAGATAATCTAAACATGATTGCTAAATGCCATTATTCTAGAAATTGAAGCTTATTCTATTGCAAAAATGAAGTTATTCTATATGAGCTTATCAAGAAAATGAGACAATAATTCAGTATTCTAACAATGCAAAATTCAGTCGTGTAATCAGGAGGTAATCGGGGATTCAGGAAGTAATCGGGGGTTTTGAATGAGGAATGAGAGTTCTTTTCTAGATTCAGAGATGATCAGAATATAAACTTTCCTCTTTGAAATAAAACAGATAGAAAAGCGAGTTCAAATTAGAAAGCTTTATTCAAAAGAATACAATAAATTGTTTTCTTTCTGCTTTAACTATTTTCTTTCTTTGATTTAATTCTGTTTTATTTGAATTAATTGTTTTCTTTCTCTTTAAAGCACAATTAATTCAAAGATTCCATTTCTGAACAGAGATAATATTTTTGAGAGAATATTCAATTAATTAAATAAATATGACCTCATAATTGCTTTTTCTCAATTATCTAAATAATTAAATTCAATTATTGAAATGAGGATATTTATTTAATAATTAA
>MU223753.1:798343-818624 GCA_018584345.1 Thuja plicata
TCTGGTTTTTTCCCCATGTTCTGCCCTATTTCCCACTTTTCCAGCCTGTTTCTGACACCCTAAACTACAAACTGATATTTTTGACCTCAGGGTCAAAGTCGACCTTTCTGAGTCAAGGTTGACCTCAACCTTGACCTAGGTCAGAATTGACCTTTTTCTGACCTAAGGTTTAGATTTTAGATTCCCAGGGTTTCCAGATGTCGGGCTTTGAAAATAATTAATTCCCGCTTTCGAGTCGACTGTTTCGGTCTTCGGAGCAACAATTCTTAAATTATATTTAATATAGGTCCTCTTCTAAGGGTATAGGTCTAATTGGAATTTAATTCTCCTATGTAGGCCTCTCTAGAAGAATTTTCCCTAGATTCATATATAAGGAAGCTTTCTATTCTCATTTTCTCTAACCATGAAAAAACCATGATCATCAACTATCAAAGACTTAAGAGGTGAAATCCAAAGGTGAAGAAGCAAGATTTAAAGCAAGCCAAATAGCCATTGAAGCATTCATTCATTCTCAAGCATTCAAGCACTTCTCAAGCACTCAATTCATCAAGGAGATCCATTGGTAGCTATTGAAGGATTCAAGCTCTATGGAGCCCTCTTGTTGAAGATTTATTCATCCACATTCCTCCAAGCCTCTTCCTATTCCAAGATCCATTCAAGATTGGTGTTGAAGATCTACAAGAAATTTATTTGAGGCATCCTACATTCTACATTCTACATCCTACATCCATTTGGTGCATACATACTTGTGGATCCACGGATTCAAATCTGCCACTAGGGCTTCTACATAAGCAAGGTGAATTGTTTTATTTACTTTGTTTATTTATGTAATTTCAATTATTTTTTAAGGTTAATTCCAAAACTAGGGTTTGACCAAGGCAAACCCCTCCCCCCAACAAAAAAATCCATTTTTCTTACAGATATAGGTTCAGAATAATGAATTGGAGTGCAGATTCAGATACCCTTTTCATAAATTTTTTGAGATCCAGAAATAGATTTTTTGTCAGAGACTTTTGAGGTCGATTCTGCACTAGGTTGGAATCAAAAATTCTGGGTCAATGGTGACATTGACTTGAGGGTCCAAAATGGAACTATCTCAGATCGAAAAAAGATTTTTGGGTTTTGTCCATCTCTGCGTTTCTATTCCAAATCCGGTTGCAGATTTTCCAGAAACTCAGTGCAGACCCCCAAAAATAGCATTCTTCAGATCTGTAACATTTCAAGGTTAGTACTTTCCTCCTATTCACTTCAATTAAAGTTCTCAATCTTTCTAAACCTATTACACATTCTTTTCTATAAAATGAAATTTAAGGTATTCTTCTTTATTCTTATTTCCAATTGATCAATGCATTTATGCATTGATCCTTCCTTTGGGGTTAATCAATTTGGATCCTTCCTTGGTGTATTTAAGGATAAAAGGAACAACTTATCTTCCCCACACATTTTATACCTTACATTTTCAATAACATCCATTTTAGATCTTACATTTAAGATGTTACATTTTGGTGAACCCATGATAGACAACTCTTTCTTTTTTGGTGTTAGATTTATATTTTTATGTTAGATCATGCATTCATATTAGATTAGCTTTCTTTTATGTTCTTTCATTTACATTTCAATAATTAAAAATCAAAATCTTGTGTTTCGTAAATTAGTTCATTTGCATTGCATTGGTGTATGAGCTTTACCACTTCTAGTCCTACTTATAGTATCCTGGTTAGAAGAAGCCATAGACTTATGGGTTCCTTTGATCCCAAGTCTTCCTCTCCTTTCCTTAGGATCCCGGATGAAAATTTGACCACTCATGATTCCAATCCTTCTATGGAGCATAACTCTTCTCACTCATCTCATGATGAGGATGATGCTTTAAGAGTTCCTCCTGAACAAGTACAAAAAATTTCAACATAACTTGATAAAATGGGAAATTGGCTTATTCAAGAAAACCATAATCAAGATTCTATCCAAGCTATAGAGGCTCTTAAGAAAGTCCTTCATGATAGTAACCAAGATGTTAATCTCTTCCGTGGCATCACTCATCTTGTGTATTTGAATGTTAAAAATTTAGCTCAAGATGCTCAAGATCTAGGATTCACACCTCCTGTCACTAGTGAGGGACCTTCTTCTGTTCCTTTACCTAGAATTCCTACTTACACTCCTCCTTTGATGACTACATCTCTCCCAATTTCATCTATTCCTATGAGTGTTCCATTGGTATCTCTACCTACCTCACAACCTTCATATCATAGTGTGCCTTTTACTTATTCCAATTCCCTTCAAACTATGGTTCCAAAAGTTCCATCGATTGTGTCTTCCATTCCCGCCGCTTCCTATACTTTTCCTAGTGTTCCTAATATTTCTATGCCACCTATTTCTTCTAATGATTCCAAAATTATTAGTTTGGCTCAAACGGTGTCATCTTTACAACAACAAATTGCATCTTTAATCCAATCCAAGTTTAGCATTCCTACATGTGACATGGGTAGTCCTTTATCCTTAGACATTATTCGTGCTACCGTCCCTCAACAAGATGATATGCCTCATCTTGAGAATTACAATGGTAAAGGATATCTTGTTACTCATGTTAAAACATTTCAAATCCTTTGTAGTGATTATGCTCATGACCATAGGATTTTAGCTAAGTTGGTTGCTAGAACTTTTCATGATAAGGCTTTGGAATGGTATTGTTCTTTACCTCCTTATTCTATTTATTCTTTTCCTAAACTTGCTAATACCTTCATCCAACAATTTCAAAATAATATTGGTCGGCAAGTTTCCTTAACTAATTTAATGCATTGTAAACAAAACATTAAGGAAAAATTGACTGATTTTATTGGTAGATATAAGCATTTGTATGCTCAGATTTCTTATCCTGTTCCTGATATTGATATTCAACATATGTTTATTTCAAATTTGCAAAATCATATTAGAGATAAGATTCTGCTTACTGAATTTACCTCTTTTCAACAACTTTGTGCAGCACTTCATCATTATCAATTACAAGTGAGTGAGTTTGAGAGAAACACTTCAATGTCTCATGTTCCAATTGATAAGAGTGACGCTTCTCATAATCCCAACAACTTTTATAAACCTAACAACTATGTCAAGATAAATAAACAGACAAATGCGGTTGCTGATCAAGTTGTTGTTGCATCCAATAATGCCACTTCTGCATCCACTGCTTTCCATATGAATTGTACGTTTACTCCTCTTTCTGAATCTTTACATTCTATTATGAGTAGGTTGTTAAGTGCTAATATGATTACCTTTCCTCCTATTTGACCTTTTCTCCCTACCATGATAGCATCAAAATCCTTTGATTCTAAAGCCTTTTGTCAATATCATCGACATAATGGCCATGATACTGAAAAAATGTTATTCTCTAAAGCATAAGGTTCAAGATTTAATCGATTATAATGCTTTATCTGTTGATAATTTTGATGGTAATGGGAAAAAATCTGTCTCTCCTCCTAATCAAAACCTTCAAATCTATATGAATCCTTTACCTACACATGATGCTAATACCATCGCTCAACCATCTTCTGTGGATATTGTTTACGATTCAAAGATGGATGATCTCAATCACATTTTTAATTATGTGGAGTGCATTGTTTCACCTCAACCTACTGCTCAAGATCCTTCACCTTCACCTCAACTTCAAGTTCCACCTAAACCTCAGAAACAAGCTAAAGATAAAAGACCTAGGGAACTCTCAATTACCTTTGATGATTATGAGATTATTAAGGCTCATGATGGTCCCCTTTATATTTATGCTAGAATTTCTTAGATACCTACGCGTGGTTGTCTTGTTGATCCCACATCTTTAATAAATGTCATTACTAAGGAAAACCTTTTTATGAAAAACCTACAACGTGATTTTTATGATACATCTGATGTATGGATCCAAACTTGTAATGGTTTTCTCTATCCTACACTTGGTTCTATTAACTTGCCTATTGAACTTTGTGGTAAAGTTGTAGATACTACCTTCATTGTCGTTCCTACTTTTGATCAATTTCAAGTCAAATTTGGTTTGCCTTGGATAACTGCTATGCATGCTATCGCTTCTCCCATTCATAAATATATTAAGTTCATTCATAATGGAGAAGTGAAAACTATCAATCATAGTTTATATCAACCTTCTAGGCATAGAGATTGTGCTACTCTTGATTTATTTTGGCCTTCATTACCTAATTCATGTCCTCCTCTCCCTGATAACCTTTTCTATTCATATCAAGCCTATAAACATCACAAGATTGTCGAGTTAAGCATGCCTCAGATAGATCTTAACCATGGTCTTTTTCCTACTCCTTTTATACCTCCTTTATCCATTACACCTAGCTCTATTAATCAACCTCTCAATATTTCTCCTCAACCTACTATGAATCCTACTAATCCTGCTATAGAACCTGTGAAAGAACTAGTTGTTGTTCCTCCTAGTTCTCAACATGTTTCAAACAACGCAAAGCATAACACATCTTCTAATGAACATCGTAAGAAGTGTAGAGCTAATGCTAGGGCTCATGCTTATGTTCTTCAAAATTCTTTACCTTCTTTTGACCAGCCTATGTCTGATATGTTGGAAGAAGTTAATATTAATAATGATGTTAAGATGAATGAGTATGATGATCCTATTCGTATCTTAGATCCTATTTTAAATAATCTTGATGAGGAAGATACTCTTGATGATCCTGTTGATCTTAGTGATGAATATGAGACCATTGATCTTGATACTGATTTACCTCATATGCTTTCAATTCAATTGATAATTACACCTAGTATCGAGCAATGCAATTCTCAAGAGGATCCTTGTCTGGAACTGGCTATTATTCCTACTACATTGGATATAGTCCCTCTTGCGAGTTACCCACCTTCCCTAAATGATATAAACTGAGATAAGGAGAGTAGGTGATGCGCTTGATTGGCTTGCCCTTCATGGTAGCCATTTTTGTGTTTGCCTGCTGTATTGTGCTTCTCTTGTAATGTGTTTGCTAAATGTTTTTTAGACTCTTTTATATGACCCTTGTTACTTTGTTGGTGCAAGGTGATAAAGGAATCAAACCTATTGTACAATTCCTCTATATGTATCTTTACTCTTCTATATGTTGTTTTTATGTTATGTTGTACTTGTGATATTGTTCGTAAATGTTTTCCTTATGTAGTCCGCTTGGATCTGCGACATGGTAGCACTGATTCTTTTTGGTCTCCATGTTGTGGTCCGAAAAGAATCTTCTTCATAACTCTTGATTTTTCTTTCCTCCATTGTGATTGTAGTTCTAATTTCTTTGGGGAATGATGTCAATTCATTTGCAATAATATCATATCTATATATACATATTATCCTATGATCATACTGACCCCATAGTAGGTAGATCCCTTCTGTGTTCTTTGTATGTTTTTTTGTATTTCCCTTGATTTGTCTTCGTTTGGGGGCAACTCGTAGTGGAAATGTAATGAGTAGAGTTGTTTATGTTTCCGTTCAAGCCATTTCTCATGTTAAAGTGTTAGCAATGAATTTAATGTGGGGGCATACACTCTACTCACTTTTTTCACACACACACACACGTTCAAAATATTTTCAAAACTTAAAACTTTTTCCCTTTATGGATTAAAGACTAATCCTTAAAGCATGGATTTTTACCTTATAGGATCTCTTGATCCCTCTAGTTTAAATTTATATGGATCTCTTGATCACTCCAGTTTCAATTTACAATGTTTTGATCCCTTAAGGTTAGAAGGTGTCCTTAAGATTGGATCTCCTAGATGGGTTGACTAGTGAGTAGCCACATTCACTAGGCGGTTCAACTCCATCTTTCCAGTTGCACTATTTTCTTGTGTGGTTCACGATGGGACATAAGTTCTCATTGGGCGAGGTAATCACACCCTCTCTCTCCTTAACTAGTGATGTCTCTCTTATCATGATATTAGGGTTGAAAAAGACTTAAGTCCCTAGGGCTTGAGGATTCCTTTGTCCCTTTTGATTTCAATAAGATTATCTGTACTTTATGATCTCCTTTACCAAGAGTTTGCGTCGATTCCATACTCTTGCTAAAGTGGGGGCTAAATGTATAGTCAGAAAATGGAAGCACTTCCATTATAGACTAGTTTAGCCATCTGAGTAAGTGGTTTGGGGTCATGTCAAACGCCTTGGATGGGTCTCTGACTTGGATCCGGCTTTTTTCCCTTGTTCTGCCCCATTTCCCACTTTTCCAGCCTGTTTCTGACACCCTAAACTGTAAACTGGGATTTCTGACCTTAGCGTCAAAGTTGACCTTTCTAGGTCAAGGTCGACCTCGACCTTGACCTAGGTCAGAATTGACCTTTTTTTGACCTAAGGTCCATATTTCAAATTCCCAGGGTTCCCGGATGTCGGGCTTTGGAAAGAATTAATTCCCGCTTCCGGGTTGGTTGTTTCGGTCTTCGGAGAAACAATTCTTAAATTATATTTAATATAGGTCCTCTTCTAAGGGTATAGGTCTAATTGGAATTTAATTCTCCTATGAAGGTCTCTCTAGAAGATTGTACCCTAAATTCATATATAAGGAAGCTTTCTCTTCTCATTTTCTCTAACCATTAAAAAACCAGATCATCAACTATCAAAGACTTAAGAGGTGAAATCCAAAGGTGAAGAAGCAAGATTTAAAGAAAGCCAAATATCCATTGAAGCATTCATTCATTCTCAAGCATTCAAGCACTTCTCAAGCACTCAATTCATCAAGGAGATCCATTGGTAGCCATTAAAGGGTTCAAGCTCTATGGAGCCCGCTTGTTGAAGATTTATTCATCCACATTCCTCCAAGCCTCTTCTTATTCCAAGATCCATTCAAGATTGGTGTTGAAAGTCTACAAGCAATTGATTTGAGGCATCCTACATTCTACATTCTACATCCTACATTCATTTGGTGCATACATACTTGTGGATCCATGGATTCGAATCCGCCACAAGGGCTTCTACATAAGCAAGGTGAATTGTTCTATTTTCTTTGTTTATTTATGCAATTTCAATTATATTCTAAGGTTAATTCCAAAACTGGGGTTTGACCAAGGAAAAACCCTCCCCCCCAACAAAAAAATCCATTTTTCTTGCAAATACAGGTTTAGAACAATGAATTGGAGTGCAAATCTAGATACCCTTTTCAACAAACTTTCAGGATCCGGAAATAGATTTTCTGTTGGAGACTTTTGAGGTCGATTCTTCCCTAGGTCAGAATCAGAAATTTTGGGTCAATGGTGACATTGACTTGAGGGTCCAAATCGGAACTGTCAGATCAGAAAAAGATTTTTGGGTTTTGTTAGTCTCTGCGTTTCTATCCCAGATCCGGTTGCATATTTTCCAGAAACTCAGTGCAGATCCCCAAAAATAGAATTCTTCAAATCTATAACATTTCAAGGTTAGTACTTTCCTCCTATTCACTTCAATTAAATTTCTTAATCTTTCTAAACCTATTACACATTCTTTTCTATAAAATGAAATTTAAGGTCTTCTTCTTTATTCTTATTTCCAATTGATCGATTCATTTATGCATTGATCCTTCCTTTGGGGTTAATCAATTTGGATCCTTCCTTGGTGTATTTAAGGATAAAAGGAACATCTTATCTTTCCCACACATTTTATACCTTAAATTTTCAATAACATCCATTTTAGATATTACATTTAAGAAGTTACATTTTTGTGAACCCGCGATAGACAACTCTTTCTTTTTTGGTGTTAGATTTACATTTTTATGTTAGATCTTGGATGCATATTAGATTAGCTTTCTTTTATGTTCTTGCATTTACGTTTCAATAATTAAAAATCAAAATCTTGTGTTTCCTAAATTAGTTCATTTGCATTGCATTGGTGTATGAGCTTTACCACTTCTAGTCCTACTTATAGTATCCCGGTTAGAAGAAGCCATAGACTTATGGGTTCCTTTGATCTAGAGTATTCCTCTACTCTCCTTAGGCTCTTGGATGATAATTTGACCACTCATGATTCCAATCCTTCTATGGAGCATAACTCTTCTCACTCATCTCATGATGAGGATGATTCTTTAAGAGTTCCTCCTGAACAAGTACAAAAAATTTCAACAGAACTTGATAAAATGGGAAATTGGCTTATTCAAGAAAACCATAATCAAGATTCTATCTAAGCTATAGAGACTCTTAATAAATTCCTTCATGATATTGACCAAGGTGTTAATCTCTTGCGTGGTGTCACTCATCTTGTGCATTTTTATGTTAAACCTTTTGCTCAAGAGGCTCAAGATCTAGGATTCACTCCTCCTATCACTAGTGGGGGACCTTTTGTTCCTTTACCTAGCATTCCTACTTACACTCCTCCTTTGATGACTTCATCTCTCCCAATTTAATCTATTCTTGTGAGTGGTCCACCGGTATCTCTACCTACCTCACAACCTTCATATCATAGTGTGCCTTTTACTTATTCCAATCCCCTTCCAACTGTGGTTCCAAGTGTTCCACCGGTGGTGTCTTCCATTCCTATCGCTTCCTATACTTTTCCTAGTGTTCCTAATATTTCTATGCCACCTATTTCTTCTAATGATTCCACAATTATTAGTTTGGCTCAAACGATGTCATCTTTACAACAACAACTTGCATCTTTAACCCAATCAAAGTTTAGCATTCCTACATCTGACATGGGTAGTCCTTTATCCTTAGACATTATTCATGCTACTGTCCCTTAGCAATCCGATATGCCTCATCTTGAGAATTACAATGGTAAAGGAGATCATGTTACTCATGTTAAAACATTTCAAATCCTTTGTAGTGATTATGCTCATGACCATAGGATTTTAGCTAAGTTGTTTGCTAGAACTTTTCATTATAAGGCTTTGCAATGGTATTGTTCTTTACCTTGTTATTCTATTGATTCTTTTCCTAAACTTGCTAATACCTTCATCCAATAATTTCAAAATAACTTTGGTCCGCAAGTTTCCTTAACTGATTCAATGCATTGTAAACAAAACATTAAGGAAAAATTGACTGATTTTATTGGTAGATTTAAGCATTTGTATGCTCAGATTTCTTATCCTATTCTTGATACTGATATTCAACATATGTTTATTTCAAATTTAAAAAAGGATATTAGAGATAAGACTCTACTTACTGAATTTACCTCTTTTCAAAAACTTTGTGTAGCACTTCATCATTATCAATTTGAGAGCAACACTCCAATGGCTCCTTTTCCAGTTGATAAGAGTGACGCTGCTCATAATCCCAATAAGTTTCAAAAACCTAACAACTATGTCAAGATAAATAAACAGACGAATGCGGTTGCTGATCAAGTTGTTGTTGCATCCAACAATGCCACTTCTACATCCACTACTTTCCATATGAATTGTACATTTACTCCTCTTTCTGAATCTTTACATTCTATTATGAGTAGGTTGTTAAGTGCTAATATGATTACCTTGCCTCCTATTTGACCTCTTCTCCCTACTACGATAGCATCAAAATCCTTTGATTCTATAGCCTTTTGTCAATATCATCGACAAAATGGCCATGATACTGAAAAATGTTATTCTCTAAAGCATAAGGTTCAAGACTTAATCGATTCTAATGCATGTATATATACATATATATTTGTATGTATATATATACATATACATATATATGTATATGTATATATATACATATACATATATACATATATATACATATACACACACATATATATACATACATACATATATATATATATCTATATATACATATACATATATATATGTATATGTATATATATATACATACATATATATATATATATATATATATATACATATACATATATATACATATATATATATACATATACATATATATATGTATATGTATATATGTATATATATATGTATACATATATATGTATATATATAAATATGTATATATAAATTGATAATCGTTAAAGTATCAGAAGTTGTTATTAGTATAATAAGCAAAGAATTTTGGACCATCGATCACATGATCACCGAGTGACAACTTTCACCAAACATAGTGGTCACCGAAATGGTCAAACACAGTGGTCATCGAAATGGTTAAGTGCAGTGGTCACCAAAATATTTTGAAACACCAGGCGCAGTGATCACTGAGCACCAGTCTACAGAGACTTCATCAAGCACAGTTTACAGAGACATCACCGAGCATAGTCTACAGAGACATCACCAAACACTAGTCTACCGAGAGACAGTTTTATTCCTAAGAAAAGTGGATCTCAAACTACAAGTCAGCTAAAGCACTTTAATCTTTAAAGAAGCTTTATGCTTAGCTGGAAAACCATTTTTTGTGGATCAAGAACAATGTAATATGTGGATGCAAATTAGTTTACTGATTATATTCATGCAAACTAGGAGATCAAGGTCAAGTTGTAAACCTTTGATCATTAGAGTTATTCAAGAAATGTGTGAAACCTAATTAGGTCAAGACATTGTATATATAGATGTATAATCAATCAAGAACATGATGATTGTAGCCGCAGAAGGACATCTATGGATTAGACAGAGAGTTTCATGCACAAGGACAGATAAAGGAGAATTCAGTTTTCAAGAACTACATACAAGGCTACCGAGCAGAACAGAGGTATTATCCATCACAATAAGGTAATATTCTTTATGTACTTAAAGCACCTGTAATCAACAATTCAAGATTGAAAGCTATCAGGTCATCTACATTTTTGTCTACTCTCTAATAATTGTAGAAAATAGAATAAATCCTTCAAGAAGGTGGACTTAACAGTCTTATTGTAAATCTCTTAACTGAGTGAACACATACATTGTGTTGCTGAAATCTCTTAACCGAGTAGACTTAACAAGTCTAACATATTACTCCTAACAGGGTAAGATCATCAGAAGTGATCACAAATTGTAGCCTTAACTGACACCTTCCATTCTGCAGATAGTGAAGCTTTGTTGGTTTCATCCCCACCGCATTTTTTACCTTCTAATAGGGGTTTTCTGCGTTATCAATTCTTGTGTCATGTGTAAATGAGTTTCATAAATATTTCTATGATTTTTTACATGCACTTACATTTATGTTACGATATTACATACTGTTGGAAATGTCATACAAGATTATGAACTGAGAGGGGAGGGGTGAATCAGTTCACTTAAAACTTTTATACTATAGAACTGTCTAACTTTTGCATGCTTTACCAAATGGAAACTTGTAAATGAAAAGCAAGTTAAAGTATGTAAATTACTTCAAGTACACACATAACAAATAGACCCATAACACCATATTTTTGGTCACACAGAAATCCTTGGTTAGAGAAAAAAATTGGGGTGGAGATGACACCCACAATCCTTCACTACTGCAGTAAAAAGGTTGCTCGGTTAGAGCTACAATGTTTAGCTACTTCTGATAGCTTACTCTGTTAGGAGTATAAAGACTTATGCAGTCTACCTTGTTAAAGGATTTCACAAATTCTTTTCTAAGAATTGTACCTTGTTAGAGGTTTTACAAAATAAGATCTGTAAGGATCTACCCATTGGTGGGATTTACAAAATAACAAAAACAATGTATTCAACACACTTTTGAACTTGTCTGAAATAATGCATCAATCAGTTATGCTTGATCAGACTATTTATGCTCTGAACTCTTTACCTCTAAATCAGCTCGGTGATGTGATCATTTAACCTTCCTTCTTCCAATTTTGTACTCGGTGCTACCTCTGATACTCTGCTATCCCCAATAACACTAATGACATACATCCACACCTCTCCTTCCTTTTATTCTATATATGTTCTCACATGGATTCTTCACTTCTTAAGTATCCTCAGTTTTTGCCTCTTAATCTCCTTGATTAGGTTTTCCTCAGGTCAATCTCAGCCGTTGGATCATCCTTATGATTTTTTGCCGCTTGGTAAACTGCCTGAATGTTACCTTGGAAATTGTTCCCTTCTTGGAACTTACATATGTTTTGCCGCTTAATCTCTGCCTTGCATCTTGTTCTTGATTATTTTGGTTCATAGATTCTGTAACCAACTGACTTTAGTGATGACAGATTCTTCTGACATCGTCTGTCAATTCATTAAATGCATTCTTATCAGGATTTGACTTAGTTTGCTTACTTGGTTGCCTTGCCTGCATTAATCGGTAAGTAAATGTTTCAACTGCTCGGTACCTGACTATTCTCGGTGCTCGGTATAAGTTTTCAAACTCAGTATTTGGTAACTGCGACTAAATAGCATTTGCAATTGGTGACTGTTTTCAGTCGGTGCTTGATTCTACTTACTTTACCGACTGCTCCTCCCTTCGCTTATATTATCGACTGACTTCTCTTATTTGGTAGTCCAATTCCTTTACTGAATAGACTTGGTTGCTTATGACTTTGACAAAACTTATGACAACAAGAATGAACAGGGTAACAATCTCCCCCTTTGTCATTAGTTTGGCATTTTGACAAAAACTTCAAAGTCATTGCTCAAAACTCAAAACTTATAACTCCCCCTTTGTTGATAGTCCCTAAGTGCTATATACAGCACAAAAAATAGTATTCCATACATTATTAACCTTTAATATATTATATTATCTCACATTATTATCTCACATATTATCCCCCTTTTTTGACAAAAGTGCCAAAATAACAATTACTTGACAAAAATGTACTTGTATTTATTTTGGAGATCATACAATGCTGACTCCCATGTTGCCTTCAATGTCTGCATAACTATAATGTGTTCATTCATGTCTGCTGCTAGACCTATGATTATGTCAAGTGAACTCATCTCTGGCATAGTGACTAAGTCCTTGCCTTTCTTCAAATTTTTTTGCATAGCCTCAATATGTGGAATCAAAATGGCTTGCAATTCCAACAACTCTATCTGGATTTTATGTTCCTCTTGCCTAAGTTCATGTTGGTGTCCCATGAGATGCTTGATCTTCTTGTAATATACTTGGATGGAACCAAGTTCAATAGATACATCTTTTAGGTGTTCGGTTAACTCAGTTTCTACCGACTATTCTTTATTCCTTATGTCCTTAGTAAATTTCAAAATTAGACAAAGCTTTTGAAATAATGAGAGAATTGTAGACAGAGTATGCTCTATAGCTGTACATAGTTCGGAAAGAGTTACCTTATCGTTTGCTATGTGTTTCAATATTTCTTCCATTATTCTCTTTGTCAACTTTGGCTCATGAATTTTCAATAGTGATTCGGTGGTATCCATGTTCGGTTCCTTTATCTGTTGAGCAAGTTTGCCTACTTGCTGAATCAAGCTATCCTTTTCATTTATTGTAACATCAGGTAGCATAGATTGAAAGATATCTTTAAAATCTTCAAGAATTTCATCTTGCTTCCTCATTTCATCAATCAACTTTTGTTGGGCTGCCTTTCTCTTCAATAATTTCCCATGTGATGCCAATTGCTCAACATTCATGTTTGCAAAATCAGGAGGAGGAAAAATTATTTCTTCTGTTAAGTCAATTTCCTCCTTCTTTTTCTGCTTATTCTTGCTACTTGATGGTGAGATAGATGCCTTAAGTGCATCGATGGGAGACTTGTTTGTGCCTCTTGTGCTCTCGGATTTCTCCTCTGACTCATGAGTAACTCCTGGCTTTTCTTCTTCTTTCTTATCTCCTTGTGTATCTTTGTTCTCCTTCCCTTTCTCACTCTCCTTCTCCTTCTCTGAATCTTTCTTGTTCTCTGACTCTACTTTGGAGTCTTGTTGCTTCTCTCCTTCGGTGTCGGTTGGGGGAACTGATTCATCTCCTTTTCTTTGTTTATTTCTTTCCTCGGTGGACTCTGTACTTGTCTTAGAATAAGCATGAATTTTTTGTATTATGGGTTCTGAGTCTTTGTTTTATGGAGTGTCATCTATGTCCATACACTCGGTATTTTGATCTGTTGTATCCATAGCATTTTCTTCCTTTGTTGTATCTTGTGCAGGGTCCTTTTCTTCTGATGCATCTTCAACATTTATTTCACCGGTTTATTTTTTTAGGTCAATGGGATCCGTTTGACCTTTACTACCTTTTGATGATTGATCTTCGGTAGTGCCCTTGGTTGGCTCATCTTCTCAAGACTTGGCTGCATCTAGCTTGAATATTTTTCTCCACATTTCATCTGTTTCTTTCTCAACTTCTAAAAGCTTACCGATCATTATTCTTAGTGCTCTATTTTTCACAAGAAATCTCCTTGAATAGTTTTGTAGAGATCCATCAATTTCTTGCACTGATAATTTAGGCATTGTAATAACTAATGATCTTTCTCTCATTTTCTTTTCAGCAACCAATGCATATTTCCACCTTGCATCTACCCTATTGTATAACTCATCATGAAGCTGGCTTGAAACTTCCATTGGTGTTATTCTAAATTTGTTCATTTTGAAAATAACAACATCTTCAATTCTTACCAGATCATTTACACTCAACTGCTCATATCTCAATTGTTTTACTCCAGCAAAACCTCCATGTTTCATTAATGAATCAATGGATTCATCAAGAGTTGGTTTCGATGTCTTTTGTGGTACTATAGGTGCCTCAGTCTCCTTTGTTTCTGTTTCACTTTCAACTTCAAGCTTCAATTTCCTTCTTGGCTTTACAACATTTTTATTACTCTTCATATATGTTTTCCCTCTAGGTTTG
This sequence comes from Thuja plicata, assembly GCA_018584345.1. Taxonomy (NCBI): domain Eukaryota; kingdom Viridiplantae; phylum Streptophyta; class Pinopsida; order Cupressales; family Cupressaceae; genus Thuja; species Thuja plicata. Next base: position 812,924 of record MU223753.1, read on the forward strand.
GGTGTCTTGACTTGTTCATTTTCTTTTGCCCTTACTGAGGCCCTTGTGCTCCTGCCACTTGGTGAGGGATTAGGTTCTGGTTGTTTCCTCTTCCTCTCAGTTGAATGTGATGCCTCTGTTTCTTCTTCATCCTCTTCAACTTCAAGTTTCTGTGACAAATCCTCAATCATTTTCCTTGTTTTCCTTATTTCCTTAGGTATTACTATACCATGCTTGATCTTTTCTTTAACTTCTTCATAGGTTCCATATCTGTCAGCTTTCTTGTCAATGGGGTCTTTCAACAATGTCTCAATTTGTTGTGCAGCTATGTCAACATCAACTTCATATCCCATTGGTTGATGCCAAACAGTCCTAGGCTCAACAACCTTGATGATACATAGTTTGGTATCTACTTCAAAACAAATATTATCATGATAGCTTTCCACTAGCTGGGGTGGAATCCTAAATCTTTTATGCATCTTTGCTTGAAACTTAACAAAGTAATCATTCATAATCAAATTAAAATTGTTACCGAGTCCTAAAATATATTCATTGATTTGATAAATGATTGGCCTATCTGTGCTCCATGTTACTTCACCGACTAAAGGGAAAATTTCTCAAAGTAGAAAAATATACATACAAATAGTGGACAAAACTTCAAAGTGTTTGTCTTGGCTTTCCTGATTGTACTCATGTTGTCTTCAATTTGCCTCAACAAAATCTCACAAACATCTAATTTCATTCCTTTCTTCACAATTTTGTAAGCTAGGTCAACTGCTCCACAGGGTACACTGTCTACCCTAGATGCTTGGAATACTCGATAGGCAATGATGTTGCATGAAAATCTAAGTTCTACATCTTCTACTGTCAAAATTCTCATCACTCTACCGTCCCATTGAGCTTTGGTTATCTCACTGAATGTTTCTCTATCAATCTGCTTGATTTCCTTACGTCAGTCTCCAATTGGTAGGCTAGTAATGATGTGTAGTACATCCTTCGTAATCTTTACTGGTTGCTCTAGCTACATAAACTGATCATGTACTTGGCTAAGCACAAATCTGGTCCATTCAGGTTTGAAGACTCTCGGCAGATGAAGGGTATGCACCAAAACCTTGCTCTCCAGATGTGTGTGTTCATCTCTCAACTTGCCATTGTCACACAGTTTGTCGAACGAAGTGTCCAACTCATTAACACAAATGTCTTCAATTTTGCAGTGGATGAAGGATCGAACATCATCTATCAATATAACCCTTGGTGGAATGGAAGACAAAGCTCCTGTCATATCAATTTCCACAACTTTGGTGGGTGGCATCCTATGTTTAGGGTTTACGGGTTCAACATTCTTTGCCATGACTGGTACTTGCTTATTTGGAGCCATTAGATTAGGAATTGTGATGGAAATGATCCTTTTCACTTCGATCACTTAACTCGGTTGTAAGAAAACAACGATGAATGCAACTATAGATGATTTTGCTCATTTCGTAATTTACCTCAGAGATCACCTGAATGCACAAAGACTCAATCACTCTGCAACTCGCTCTTGATAACTCGAATGCATAAGGTGAAAAATGACTTGAAAAACTTCATACTTATATCTTTTTCTTAATTAGGGTTTCCAACAAATAAGTTAGGTTTTCATAATTGCATTCACCAATTTTGTGAAATTCAAATTTCACCGACTAACCAGATACTCTGACTTGCATGTGAATCACAAAGAAAAATTTTGTGAAATATCCAAATGCATCTTAAGAATGCTAATATGGATCTCTGCTCTCTTAATTTAGGAACTGATTAAAGATTTGAATTTTGGTGAGTAGTTCCTACATACCTTTTACCGACAAAGTGCAGCTTGGTGCACTCATCTCGGTAGATGAGGTGCTTTCAATATTTCCGAGTGAGGTTCCATCATCTTTCTCTTTTCTTTTCCAAGTTTGGTTCATTTTTTCCCTTATCTCATCAACAGTGGGTGTTTTCTTGTCATTACTTTCTTTCTTGTTTGATATATTGACTCGGTACCTGCAATCTTTAGCTAGGTGTCCTATTTTGTGACAGTGAAAACATGCCATTCCAGAACTTCTCCAAGCTTTCCTGTTGTTTCTTCCAAACATTAATAAGAAATTTGCAGCAATGTGTCCATACCTTCCACATGATGCACATGAGATGTTGGTATTGTAGTCCCATGGTACTAATGCTTCTGTTCGGTTGGATTGTGATCTTTCTTGGTTCGATGTCCACTTGCTATTCCTTGTCTTTGATCTGCATTCTTCAGCTTTGTGTCTATACTTTTTGCAAGTGTTGTAGTAACCATAAAATTTATCCTTCCTTGAATTTTTAGGGGTCCTTGATCTAGACTCAAAAGCTTTATGACCATGCTTATTGCATCTAAAACAATATCCATCAAATTTAGGTTTATTAGGTACATTACCTTTTCTGCTCCCACAAACATTTGCTGTGTGACCGGGCTTTCCACAATAGTTGCAATGAGGTTTCATCCTTTGTCTTGGTGGTGCTTCAGCACTTTCATCTTTTGATGAATTAGATGATTCTCCTTGGTTGGTAGTGTTAGTTCCATTGAATCCAATACCTGTTTTTTCACTCAGTTGTTTTTGAATTTTGAGTTGTTTATCCAAAGCTTGAGAGGCTTCTTCCTTTCTCTTAAACATTTCATTTATGTTCTTTTCATTTGTTAGTTCATCATTCAACCTTTCTGTTTCTGATTTCAATGATTGATTTTCAAATTCCTTTCTAGCAATCTCTATATTGGCATTCACAAGTTGATCAGTCATGTTATGATGTTGTTGTGTCATTCTTATGATCTCATTGTCTTTTTTTGCTAACCGTGATTCAACCTATCTTTTGTCATTTTCAATCATTCTTTTTCCATCTTCTGCATTTCTTTTACATTCTATCAACGCGGTCATCCTCATGTTGTTTGATTCAAGATCTTTCTTCATTAAATCTAGCTGTTCGGTAAGTGAGTCATTCTTTTCCATTAGATCTCTGATGGCTATCTCATTTTTATCATTCAGACCACCTTCTGAAGCTGTTTCAAGTGTATCAACCTGTTCTTGAGTAATCTTTAGTTCATCATATAGTTTTCTTCTCATTTTCAGTGATTTCTCCAATTTTCTTCTTAACTCGGTAATCAACTCTTGTGCCCTTTCTAGCTCATACTCGAGACTATCAATCCTCTTAGCTTGCCTATAACTTTCCATGACTAGGATATTTTACTCTCAGGTGGTCAAACCATTAACTCAAGAGACCAGTGCTCTAATACCAATTGTTGGAAATGTCATACAAGATTATGAACTGAGAGGGGAGGGGTGAATCAGTTCACTTAAAACTTTTATACTATAGAAATGTCTAACTTTTGCATGCTTTACTGAATGGAAACTTGTAAATGAAAAGCAAGTTAAAGTATGTAAATTACTTCAAGTACACACATAAAAAATAGACCCATAACACCATGTTTTTTGATCACACAAAAATCCTTGGTTAGAGGAAAAAACTGCGGTGGGGATGACACCCAAAATACTTCACTACTGTAGTAAAAAGGTTGCTCGGTTAGAGCTACAATGTTTAGCTACTTCTGATAGCTTAATATGTTAGGAGTATAAAGACTTATGCAGTCTACCTTGTTAAAGGATTTCACAAATTCTTTTCTAAGAATTGTACCTTGTTAGAGGTTTTACAAAATAAGATCTGTAAGGATCTACCCAGTGGTGGGATTTGCAAAATAACAAAAAAAATGTATTCAACATAGTTTTGAACTTGTCTAAAATAATGCATCAATCGGTTATGCTTGATCAGACTATTTATGCTCTGAACTGTTTACCTCTGAATCAGCTCGGTGATGTGATCATCTGACCTTCCTTTTGCTAATTCTATACTCGGTGCTACCTCCAGTACTCTGCTATCCCCAATAACAATAATGACATAAGTCCACACCTCTCCTTCCTTTTATTCTATATATGTTCTCATAAGGATTCTTCACTTCTTAAGTATCCTCAATTTTTGCCTCTTAATCTCCTTGATTAGGTTTTCGTCAGGTCAATCTAAGCCATTGGATCATCCTTATGATTTTTTTCCACTCGGTAAACCGCCTGAATGTTACCTTGGAAATTGTTCCCTTCTTGGAACTCACAACATCTATTTTGCCGCTTAATCTCTGCCTTACATCTTGTTCTTGATTATTTTGGTTTGTAGATTTTGTAACCAACTGACTTTAGTGATTATAGATTCTTCTAACATCGTCTGTCAATTCATTAAATGTGTTCTTATCAATATTTGACTTAGTTTGCTTGCTCGGTTGCCTTGCCTGCATTAATCGGTAAGTAAATGCTTCAACTGCTCGGTACCTGACTATTCTCGGTGCTCAGTATAAGTTTTCAAACTTAGTATTCGGTAACTATGACTGAATAGCATTTGCACTGTTTTCGCTCGGTGCTTGATTCTGCTTACTTTACCGACTGCTCCTCCCTTCACTTATATTACCGACTGACTTCTCTTATTTGGTATTCCAATTCATTTACCAACTAGAATTAGTTGCTTATGAATTTGAAAAAATTTAAGGCAACAAGAATGAATAGGGTAACAATCTCCCCCTTTGTCATTAGTTGAATAGGGTAACAATCTCCCCCTTTGTCATTAGTTTGGCTTTTTGACAAAAAATTCAAAGTCATTGCTCAAAACTCAAAACTTATAACTCCCCCTTTGTTGATAGTCCCTAAGCGCTATATACACCACAAAAAAATAGTATTCCATACATTATTAACCTTTAACATATTATATTATCTCACATATTATCACCCTTTTTTGACAAAAGTGCCAAAATAACAATTACTTGACAAAAATGTACTTGTATTTATTTTGGAGATCAGACAATGCTGACTCCCATGTTGCCTTCAGTGTCTGCATAACTATAATGTGTTCATTTATGTCTGCTGCTAGACCTATGATTGTGTCAAGTGAACTCATCTCTGGCATAGTGACTAAGTCCTTGCCTTTCTTCAAATGTTTTTGCATAGCCTCAATATGTGGAATCAAAATGGCTTGCAATTCCAACAACTCTATCCGGAATTTATGTTCCTTCTGCCTAAGTTCATGTTGGTGTCCCATGAGATTCTTGATCTTCTTGTAATATACTTGGATGGAACCAATTTCAATAGATACATCTTTTAGGTGTTCGGTTAACTCAGTTTCTACCGACTGTTCTTTATTCCTTATGTCCTTAGTAAATTTCAAAATTAGACAAAGCTTTTGAAATAATGAGAGAATTGTAGACAGAGTCTGCTCTATAGCTGTACATAGTTCAGAAAGAGTTACCTTATCATCTGCTATGTGTTTCAATATTTTCTCCATTATTCTCTTTGTCAATTTTGGCTCATGAATTTTCAATAGTGATTTGGTGGTATCCATGTTCGATTCCTTTATCTGTTGAGCAAGTTTTCCTACTTGCTGAATCAAGCTATCCTTTTCATTTATTGTAGCATCAGGTAGCAGAGATTCAAAGATATCTTTGACATCTTCAAGGATTTCATCTTGCTTCCTCATTTCATCAATCAACTTTTGTTGGGCTGCCTTTCTCTTCAATAATTTCCCATATGATGCCAATTGCTCAGCATTCATGTTTGCAAAATCAGGAGGGGGCAAAATTATTTCTTCTGTTAAGTCAATTTCCTCCTTCTTTTTCTTCTTATTCTTGCTGCTTGATGGTGAGATA
>MU223753.1:820267-830846 GCA_018584345.1 Thuja plicata
AATCTCACAAACATCTAATTTCATTCCTTTCTTCACAATTTTGTAAGCCAGGTCAACTGCTCCATAGGGTACACTGTCTACCCTAGATGATTGGAAGACTCGATAGGCAATGATGTTGCATGCAAATCTAAGTTATGCATCTTCTACTGTCAAAATTATCATCGCTCTACTGTCCCATTGAGCTTTGGTTAGCTCACTCAATATTTTTCTGTCAATCTACTTGATTGCCTTAGGTCTATCTCTGATTGGTAGGCCAGTAATGATGTGTAGTACATCCTTGGTAATCTTTACTGGTTTCTCTAGCCACATAAACTGATCGTGTACTTGGCTAAGCACAAATTTGATCCATTCAGGTTTGAAGACTCTCCGCAGATGAAGGGTATGCACCAAACCCTTTCTCTCTAGATGTGTGTGTTCATCTCTCAACTTGCCATTGTCGCACAGTTTGTCAAACAAAGTGTCCAACTCATTAACACAAATGTCCTCAACTTTGCAGTGGATGAAGGATCAAACATCATCTATCAATATAACCCTAGGTGGAATGGAAGACAAAGCTCCCGTCATATGAATTTCCGCAGCTTTGGTGGGTGGCATCCTGTGTTTAGGGTTTACGGGTTCAACATTCTTTTCCATGACTGGTACTTGCTTCTTTGGAGTCATTAGATCAGGAATTGTGATGGAAATGATCCTTTTCACTTTGATTGCTTAACTCGGTTGTAAGCAAACAATGATGAATACAACTATAGATGATTTTTCTCATTTCAGAATTTACGTCGGAGATCACTTGAATGCACAAAGACTCGATCACTCTGCAACTCGCTCTTGATAAATTGAAAGCATAAGGTGCAAAATGACTTGCAAAACTCCATACTTATAGATTTTTCTTAATTAGGGTTTCCAACGAATAAGTTAGGTTGTCATAATTGCATTCACCGACTTCATGAAATTCAAATTTCACTGACTAACCAGATACTCTGACTTGCATGTGAATCAGAAAGAAAAATTTCGTGAAATATCCAAATGCATCTTAAGCATGCTAATATGGATCTCTACTCTCTTAATTTAGGAATTGATTAAAGATTTGAATTTTGGTGAGCAGTTCCTACATACCTTTTACTGACTAAGTGCATCTTGGTGCACTCATCTCGGTAGATGAGGTGCTTTCAATATTTTCGAGTGAGGTTCCATCATCTTGCTCTTTTCTTTTCCAAGTTTGGTTCATTTGTTCCCTTATCTCATCAACATTAGGTATTTTCTTGTCATTACTTTCTTTCTTGTTTGATATATTGACTCGGTACCTACAATCTTTAGCTAGGTGTCCTATTTTGTGACAGTGAAAACATGCCATACTAGAACTTCTTCAAGCTTTCCTGTTGTTTCTTCCAAACATTAATAAGCAATTTGCAGCAATGTGTCCATACCTTCCACATGATGCATAGGAGATGTTGGTATTGTAGTCCCATGGTACTAATGCTTCTGTTCGGTTGGATTGTGATCTTTCTTGGTTCAATGTCCACTTGCTATTCCTTGTCTTTGATCTACATTCTTCAGCTTTGTGTCCATACTTGTTGCAAGTGTTGCAGTAACCATAAAATTTATCCTTCCTTGACTTGTTAGGGGTCCTTGATCTACACTCAAAATCTTTATGACCATGCTTATTGCATCTAAAACAATATCCATCAAATTTAGGTTTATTAGGTACATTACCTTTTTTGCTCCTACAAACATTTGCTGTGTGACCGGGATTTCCACAATAGTTGCAATGAGGTTTCATCCTTTGTCTTGGTGGTGCTTCAGCACTTTCATATTTTGATGAATTAGATGATTCTCCTTGGTTGGTAGTGTTAGTTCCATTGAATCCAATACCTGTTTTGTCACTCGGTTGTTTTTGACTTTTGAGTTGTTTATCCAAAGCTTGAGAGGCTTCTTCATTTTTCTTAAACATTTCATTTATGTTCTTTTCATTTTTCAGTTTAGTGTTCAACCTTTCTATTTCTGATTTCAATGATTGATTTTCAAATTCCTTTCTAGCAATCTCTATATTGGCATTCACAAGTTGATCAGTCATGTTATGATGTTGCTGTGTCATTCTTATGATCTCATTGTCTTTTTCTGCTAACTGTGCTTCAACCTATCTTTTGTCATTTTCAATCATTCTTTTTCCATCTTCTGCATTTATTTTACCTTCTATCAACTCGGTCATCCTCATGTTGTTTGATTCAATATCTTTCTTCATTAAATCTAGCTGTTCGGTAAGTGAGTCATTCTTTTCCATTATCTCTCTGATGGCTGTCTCATTTTCATCATTCAGACTACCTTCTAAAGCTATTTCAAGTGTATCAACCTGGTCTTGAGTAATCTTTAGTTCATCATATAGTTTTCTTCTCATTTTCAGTGATTTTTCCAATTTTCTTCTTAACTCGGTAATCAACTCTTGTGCACTTTCTAGCTCATACTCGAGACTATCAATCCTCTTAGCTTGCCTATAACTTTCCATGACTAGGATCTTTTACTCTCAGGTGGTCAAACCATTAACTCAAGAGACCAGTGCTTTGATACCAATTGTTGGAAATGTCATACAAAATCATGAACTGAGAGGGGAGGGGTGAATCAGTTCACTTAAAAATTTTATACTATAGAACTGTCTAACTTTTGCATGCTTTACCGAATGGAAACTTGTAAATGAAAAGCAAGTTAAAGTATGTAAATTACTTCAAGTATACACATAACAAATAGACCCATAACACCATGATTTTTGGTCATGCAGAAATCCTTGGTTAGAGGAAAAAACTGCGGTGGGGATGACACCCACAATCCTTCACTACTGCAGTAAAAAGGTTGCTCGGTTAGAGCTACAATGTTTAGCTACTTCTGATAGCTTACTCTGTAGGAGTATAAAGATTTATGCAGTCTACCTTGTTAAAGGATTTCACAAATTATTTTCTAAGAATTATACCTTGTTAGAGGTTTTACAAAATAAGATATGTAAGGATCTACCTAGTGGTGGGATTTACAAAATAAAAAAAACAATGTATTCAACACAGTTTTGAACTTGTCTGAAATAATGCATCAATCGGTTATGCTTGATCAGACTATTTATGCTCTGAAATATTTACCTCTGAATTAGCTTGGTGATGTGATCATCTAACCTTCCTTCTTCTAATTCTATACTCGGTGCTACCTCCGATACTCTGTTATCCCCAATAACAGTAATGGCATACATCCACACCTCTCCTTCCTTTTATTCTATATATGTTCTCATAAGGATTCTTCACTTCTTAAGTATCCTCAATTTTTTCCTCTTAATCTCCTTTATTAGGTTTTCCTCATGTCAATCTCAGCCGTTGGATCATCCTTATGATTTGTTGCCGCTTGGTAAATTGCCTGAATGTTACCTTGGAAATTGTTCCCTTCTTGGAACTCACAACATTTGTTTTGCCGCTTAATCTCTGCCTTGCATTTTGTTCTTGATTATTCTGGTTCGTAGATTTTGTAACCAACTAACTTTAGTGATCATAGATTCTTCTGACATCATCTGTCAATTCATTAAATGCATTCTTATCAAGATTTGACTTAGTTTGCTTGCTCGGTTGCCTTGCCTGCATTAGTCGGTAAGTAAATGCTTCAACTGATCAGTACCTGACTATTCTGGGTGCTTGGTATAAGTTTTCAAACTTGATATTCGGTAACTGTGACTGAATAGCATTTGCACTTGGTGACTATTTTTTCTTGGTGCTTGATTCTACTTACTTTATTGACTGCTCCTCCCTTCGCTTATATTACCGACTAGATTTGATAGTCCAATTCCTTTACCGACTAGACTTGGTTGCTTATGACTTTGACAAAAATTATGACAACAAGAATTAATAGGGTAACAATCTCCCCCTTTGTCATTAGTTGAATAGGGTAACACATACATGAAGTAGAAAAGCTACAATGGTCGGTTATGCAAGCAATGATTACTAAGCTTTAAAGTGTAAAAGTTTTAAGGGTACTGATTCACCCCTCCCCTCTCAGTACACACCCTTCCATTATTCCAACAATTGGTATCAGAGCTAGATCTCTTATTTAGAAAAGTTTAAACACTTGAGAGAAAATATCATACAATGGAAAGGTATAAGCTTGATAAAAATATTTAGAATCAGAAGTTGCAAATACATATTTTCTTTGAGAAATACAAAGAAGAAAGAAACAAAATGAAAGAGTTATTGGCTGAAAGAAAAGTCATGGCATCTCGCTACAATGAAACTAACTATCATGAAGAAGATATACCTGATCTATTTGATTCATCTAGATCTAGATCTGGTAATACATCTAACACATTTGAAGGAAGCATTACAAATCAATCAACATTTGACTAAACAAGTAAAAGTACTGTAGATCGGTCAAGAGACATAGATGGTAAGAATGATTGATGTTATGAATAATACAAGACAAGTTGAACAAGAAATAAATTTAGCTATTGTTGACAAGAGAAAGATTACTAAAAAATTAAAAGAGAAATAATCTAAGATACAAAGACTTACTAAACATCACATTGAGATCACCCATCAAATAGTTCTTATGAGTCATGAGGCCAACCGAGTGAACATAGAACTTAATGGAAAATTGGAAGTTATTGGTGAACTAAAAGAAGAAAATGAGAAACTAAAGAATGGAGAAAAGATTCAACAACAACATAATGCTATGATCAAGAAAGCTGAAGACAGTACAAAAAGAATGGATGAATTTCTGAATGGACAAATAAGACTCAACAACAATATCAATTTAGGGTATACCGAGCATGGAGAATCATCAAACTGAGATGATCAAAGGAATGTCTACTGAAACCCATACCAAAGAAGTGTTCATGCAATTACTGTGGAAAACTAGGCCACACATCATATGTTTGCAAGATAAAGGCAAAAGGTATTCCTAAAACTACTTCTACATTCATAGGTAATTGTTATAACTGTAACAAGCATGGACACAAAGCACATGAATGCAGATCTAAGTTGAACAAACCAAAGAAGAAATCTTACATGGAAAAATATTTCTCTACTTGCAACATGCATGGCCACACATTTCATGAATGCAGAAAAAGGAGAAAGCAAGTCTGGAAACCCAAAGAAAAAGAAAATGCATATCAACCGAGAAGAGTTGGTAATACATATGTATGTGATTACAACACATGGGTAAATTGCATAACATGTGATAGATATGGACATATAGCTGCAAACTGTATGAGGAAATGGATAAGAAGATATAGAAACTAGAATAACCTTGGAATGGCATGCTTACACTGTCATAAGGTCAGTCACTTAAGCAAGGACTGCAGAGACCAAGTGACAGAGTCAAGCACTTTTTCAAATTGGAAATACTATTGAAGACATCAGGAGAATAAGAAATCAAATGTAGAGGAAAGCTTCAAATAATGATAATGTTGGACCAAGCAATACAGTTGGTGACACCTCATCCAACAGATCAGGTGATTCCACCACCCCCACCTAAGCAATACAAGTAAGTATGGAACTGCACTCTACAAAGCTATATTTTACATCAGTTCCAACATTCATTGATAATATTCAAAATTAGCATGAATGAAGATGCACTATGGTATTGCATGTTATGTTTTTTGAATCTAGTCTGGTCGGTTAATATGAACCGAGCATAAACTGCATGTTGGTAAACATATGAAAGATAAACCGAGTTGACACTATATACCGAGTATCGTCGGTAAACATGTGGAAGACAACCAAGTTAACACTTTGTACCGAGTATTGTGTATTCACCAAGATTAAGTTTTTAGTGTGTTAACTGAGAATCTCTGCTTTGTCGAGCGAGTGATAGGTGAAGCATTTAATGCATCACTTAGGGAATTCTCTATAAATAGGGTGACAAGAGATCATTTCATTCACCCACCGTTTAAGAGAAAATTATAGAGTGAAGAAATGCAATTCAGAGAAAAAATATTGTAGAGAAACTAACAACAGATTTTAAGCTACTATGACAAATTCCAAGCACTCACAGCGAAGATCAAGTGAATATCTAGACTCACCGAGCTAATAGTCTATTTGGGAAGAAGCCCTAAATTTATCAAACTATGGCAACCATTTCATGGGTCACGAAGATCAAGAATGCAAAAGACAAAAAGATCATCTTGATAAAGTACTCAACCTGTCAGGAGCCTAACTACAATTTTTTCGCTAAGGTTGCTGCTCAACCCAATGACAAAGGAGCATTTTCAAGTATCCCTCCTAGGGTTTTTCTGGTTGAAGACATCCGAGCATACATTCATTGCAAGGTTGCAGAGATTGGAGATTGAGGAAGCTTACCAAAACCTACGCAAGGATGAAAACCTGAAAGACAATCACAAAAACATTGAGGTGAAAGGGTTAACCAATGCCCTACTATTCTTGAGAGAGTTCAAAACTGAATGGATATGCATAGTACTCAGTCGAGTGCATGATGGAGGGGTGTGGTTGGATGAACCAAAATTGATCACAAAGGATGTGATTCATGCAGTGACTTGTTATCTGATAACTGAGAAGGAAAAATCCCTAAAATACCCTTCACACCCCAAGATTGAAAAGTTAATTGGAGCCGAGTGGGACGACAAAGGTTTGAAAGTTAATTCAATCACCAATCCTGAGATGAAATTAGGTGCATATGTAATTGGGTACAAGATATTTCAAGCAAGCAGAATGAACAACATTGCATGTGGAGCTGTTGACACTGCATATAAAATAGTGAAGAAGGGATTGCGACTAAGACCTATCCGAGCTACTACTGAAGCAACTGGAAGAGAACATGAGAATAAATAGATCAACTTGATCTAATAAATGTAAGTTTGGTTCCCTCCTAATGTGCACATTCTTCTATTTCTAAAACTTCTTTCCTTCAGTCGGTAATGTCACTTGGGACAAAAACTGACCAATCACTACACATATTAGTGATTTCATTAAGTCGCTAGGAGATAACTTCACACCTTTAATGGATGGCTACTTTGCCACATTCAAGACCAGGATGCAGAAGAGGATGAGAATCCCTTCTCAACTAGTGGAGAAATACAAGGATGAGATATGTTTTATAGTGGACACTGACACCACTCTCATCAAACCTGCACAACCGAGAACAACATGGTTACCACCATTGGACTATGAAATTGACATTGATCAGGCTATAAAGGCTATTGAAACCCTGCTAAATAAACCAGTGGACAAAACTTTAAAAATATTTGGCACATATGAGGAAGCCAAGTCAATAATAAAGACTAGTTTAGTAGTAAATAAAATAGATAGGAAGAAGACAAAAATAATGAATACTCTTCAAGAGAATTTTTTGGTAAATGATGAATAGTTGGAACAACAAGTAGATATCACCAAGGAAAAGTTACCCATTGTGAAGATAAAGAATTAAGTGACTCAAAGTCTACCAAATCAGATGCACCACCAGCAAAGAAATCAAAAGTTGTTGAAGTAACGGCCACATCAAGAACAAGAAGAAAAACAACAAAAGAGGTAGACTCACCACCCTAGAAGAAAGGAACTGTGAGAACTTATCAGAAAATAAAGAATACATCTCCAACCGGGAAATCATCACCAAAAAAAAATAAGGAAATATCTAAGAGGAAAATAAGACAAGGATGACATTGAAAAGGATGAAGAGAACAAAGACTCCAAGAAGAAAATGCCAAAATACCAAAGACAATTGATGAAGTTGAAGAGTCAATCATCAATACTGACAGTATCTCACATCACAAGATTAGACAATGGATAACTCTATCTACCAAGGATCAGAATAAAATAGAAGAGGCCATAATCAAGATGATGATTGCATAAAAATATGTACCTATACAATTCAATGCTCATATTTCATAAGAGCTAAATGATAAGATATCATCCAGGTGGACATATGCATTAGACATAGAGAAACGGATGAGGGAGAGATCCCTAGTTACATTCATGCCTGAGTCCATAGTTGAAGAAATTGACTCAACCATGCAGGAGCACTCCAAGAAGTTTTCTACAAAGACAAGAACATACAAAGTACTGCGAGACAGGTTAGAAGAGATTGATATAGAAAGCAATAAGATTTGGACACAAATCTTTAATCCACCCAAGAAGGTACTGGCTCTAACCGAGACAACTCACAATGAGGAAAAGGAGGCCACACCAAGCCCTGAGCACATTTTCATCAATGACACCAAGGATATCACTCCCATTGACTTAAACACAGAAGCAAGAAAAGTCATGGATGATATTATTGAAATATTGCAATCATTAGGGGAACAAGACATAACCATACAAGATGTCACCCATGAAGATCCTGGTAATGAGGCCAAGGTAGATGAAGATGTCATCACTACCACCGAGCCAACAAGTGAATAGGTCACTACTGATGTTGCACAGGCACTTATACCAAGCAAAATGCCTTACTTTATACAAGCTATCAATGTGATTACTGAATCATAGAAGACACCACTTGAGCCTGATGCAAACATGCCAAAGGAAAAAGGTGATGAACATGGGGAAAGAAAGATACAAATGAGGAGAAGAAAGATACAAGTGGAGAGGAAAAACAAATTGATGCACCTACCAAGAACACTAAAGAGGCAGACAAGGCTACAGGACAAGAACAAGTTGAAGTAGAGAACTCTACAACCAAACAAAAGGTTCACACTGAGTAGCATACCAAAGACACCACACCTCCCAAGAAATCACCGAAAGCAATAGAGAAAGAAAAGTATCTTGCTATAATCCTTCATTCCCCTACTTCCAACATAATTCAAAAGAAGAAGAATCACAATAAAGGAAGCAAACCAGTAACACTTGATGAGATAATAGACATAATCGACTATTATCCAAGGACACTCGATCCCGAGTCATTATCAAGGTATGGAGAACTATGCAAAAGGAAAGCAATACAGGACAAGCTTAGAAAGGAGCACAAGAATACACAAATCCTAGAAACAATCAAGGAAATCTTATTGCAAGTAGTACCAAATACACAGGTTGATCAAACTGCACCCATAATTGATCAAATTGTAGTTCAGACCGAGGCAATCACAACATAGAATGTAGATGCTGAGAAGGTCATAGAGGAATGAGCAGAAGAGAAGTACCAATACAAACTCACCGAGAAAATTAGCCAAGAAGAGGTAGCTAATAAGGTGAAACTTTCTAAACTAGTAACTACGTTAGAACTAATTATATCAAAAGTAGTTAACTTAGTTCAAAATTTATGCACACTAGAGCACTTCACTACTAAGCATAGTGAAAAAATAGCTAAAATAGATGAAGATCTAAAAAACTAGTACACAAAGTCTATCAACCGAAGCAAATACATTCCAATTGCATTATGAGAAGATTGTGGAATCTAAATGGTTGAGACTTAAGATACAAAAGGAAGAAAGTAAAATTAGAAATGAAGTAACTGAGCTACAAGCTATGTTACTACCGAATCTCACATTATTGTTGACACACATGACTTCAACAAAGACTCTAATTTTTGCCCCAAAGATGTTAGTCATAGAGAGTATCTATGACATGCATGCCATGATCACTTTGGAGCACATGACCCTTGAGAACCTCAAGGAAAAATGGGACAAGCTAATGACAGCCATACAACAATCCCATTCACACATAGTTGACAAGCTGTAAGTACTACATCTTTTTCATTATTTTCAAAAAAAGGGGGAAAACATGTGTACATAAAATGTATCCACAAAAGGGGAAAATGTACCAAGGCAAACATGTAAAAAGGAAAACATGTATATACATTACAAAAGGGAGACATTGTACCGAGACATGCACATAGGGGGAGTCATTAAAAAGGTAAAACACTTGGTGTATATACTACACATATCAGTTTTTGATACTAATGCCAAAGGGGGAGATTGATAATCCTTAAAGGATCATAAGTTGTCATCAGTATAATAAGAAAATAGTTTTGGACCATTGGTCACATGATCATCGAGTGAAAACTTTCACCAAACACAATGGTCACCAAAATGGTTAAGTGCACTGGTCACCAAAATATTTTGAAACACTTGGCGCAGTGATCACCGAGCACCATTCTATAGAGACTTCAATGAGCACAATTTATAGAGACATCACCAAGCATAGTCTGCAGAGACATCACCAAACACCAGTCTACCGAGAGACACTAGTAAATTTTACCCTATTTTTTGACGAGGATTAGTCAAATTTTTGAGACCCATTGGTTGAACCGACGAAAAAAAATGTCGTCAAACTTTTTACGTCGCTTATTCGACAGGAAAAGCACTCGTCGACATATCGACCTACTTAGTGGTTGAATTATCGATCGAATCTTTATCTAAAAAATTGCTTGAAGCTGGAAGAATTGCAGATCAAACCTTTTATCTAGGCGACCAACGTTCGCCGAAATTGCAACCACAGTTGGTCAGAATCGATGTCGAACACATAGCAGTCTCGTTGAAACATCAAACACATTGTTTCTCTTTTGCGACCACAGTTCATCAAAATTGACGTTGATCACATAGCATTCTCATCGAGCCTATTGATATTACAACGTTGAAAAAGTGACCAATACTAATTTTTGGTTAAAATATATATAT
>MU223753.1:833698-844358 GCA_018584345.1 Thuja plicata
CAAATCTACATCAATTCTTCCTAAAATGATTACTTGTCACGTTACTTTTAAACATAAAATATAATTCCATATCCAGACCTTTTTCCTATTTGGGCAACCCCAAAATTGACGCCCAGGATTACTTGTTATGTGTGATGTCTTCAACACACAAGGGCCAACACCACATTGACACATAGGCACATTGACCGAAGCCATCGACGGTATATCGATAAATATTGCACTGTGATTCCAACATATCATTTTGTTTAGTTGATTATTTTGTTCATTCATACTAATTATAATTGCAATAAAAAGAAACATAACAATCATGTAGACAACGTCTCAAATCAAATTGAAAAATTACTATTGTCAATCACAGTACAAAATTAGAATGCTTTGTATTTTATGATATAATGAATCTGAACAACATGTAAATGCAACGTCCTAACTGCACTTGATGGAAACCATAGACATAGTTGTGATTGGGAATTTTAGTCCTTACCACACATTGAAATTCATGTAAATGCATCTACAGTTGGGGTCATGTCAAATTGTGATATTGCTATCAAGATTCAAGTGTATAGTTTGACATTCACAAATTGCCTTGTGTCAGCTGCAGTTAACAAACTAATCTCACAAAAATTGTTGATGTTTCGACAATTCCTCTCATTACTTCTTCTCCGCTTGAAACAATTGGGACTACCCAGGAAAGATGAGTAGGCTCTACTATACCATTTTCCATGTTCACTACATGCGCAGCTAATTTCTTCTTTGCTATCTCCATTCCTCATCATGCTTTGTCCTTGTTATATTCTTGGCCGAAATATTGGTATTTAGAGTCTACTCACTTTCCCGGGCACTCCCAATTGTATGAATTGGAGTTGAACCATTTGTCACCTACACTCTTGCAAGTCATTGTTGACACATTAACAATTTGTGTGACATGATAAGAAATTTGTGCATGTCAAATTCATGGATGAAACATGGATCAATGAGTTTGACTCAAAAAACTATATACTTGAATCCAGATAGCAATATCACAAGATAAACATTGCTAGTATTAAACAGTGAGCTCATAAACAATGCATGATGCCTTAGCTTGCAACCCACGATCCATCAAGATATTTCCTCATGAAATGATGATCAACGGGGAGTACCACATAGTGAATATCAACAACAAAACAAATAAAGAGAGATACATATATTTATATATATATATATATATATACACACACATATACATATATACATATACATATATATATATATACATACATATACATATATATACATATATAATATAGGAGAATGTCAAGCGAGAGAGGAACGAGCGACCGACGACCGACATCAGGAGGCACTAATTTGAATTTGGCGCTGGGCGGGAAACCTTTTGGCTCAGGACAAAGTGATCAGAGTACTTGCCAAGGTCAGGGCAAGGACCAGGGTACCGAGGACGTGATAGATGAAGGGGTCCCACAGATTGTATAGCCGGATCTAGGAGAAACAAAAGTTTCTTCACCTGAAAAAAGAGAGATGGGTGCGGCTAGGGCCCCACTGGAGCGGTGGACAAATATTTTTGGGGTCAAACCTTCTGGTAAGTCTCATATCCCAAATATTAAGATTGTTTCAAACAAAGATAAAGGGATCTATGCTTTGGAACTGCCCTCTGAGCTTATTGATCATAATATTATGAGCATGGCTGTTACTCTGGTGGGCAAGTTCATTAGATCTTGATCAATATTGATATAGTCAGAACCTTTGTTAAAAACAAATGGGATCTTAAAGGTCAGGTTGTGGTTTTGGATATGGAAAAAGGATTCATGTCTTTTGAGTTTTCTTGTCAAGAGGACCTTTCCAAAATCCTCTGTGCTGGAAATTGGTCAGTGGACAGATCTACCCTTATCCTGCAGAAATGGACCTCTAACCTAGATCTCAACAAGGATTTCCTGACCCAAGCTCTAGTCTGGGCTCGACTTCCAGAATTGCCATTGGAGTACTGGCATGAGGATGTGTTTGAGGGTATTGCAAGATCCTTCGGGGAGTTTCTATCTATTGACCCTGTAACGACAGCAAGAAAGTGACTTACATATGTGAGGATTTGCATTGGAGTCAATGTGGGTCAAGATATGCCTGAAACTATTATTTTCCAATCCAGATTGGGAAGAAGAGTGCAAATGATTGAGTACAAGAGTGTCCCTTTTGCCAACTTCCACTGCAATAAAGTGGGACATAAAGCTAATCGATGCCCAATGGTCATGGCAAAGGAAATAGCTTGAAAGGAGCATATCAAACTTGGAAAAAGGCAGGATCACCAGCCTTTGAATAAGGACCTCTTTCACACCAAGAAGGTCTGGAAAGAGAAAATCCCAAGTGACATGTTACAAAAAAAGCAAAACCCTCAAGGGGAACTATCTTGTGAGAGCCAAGAAAGGAAGACATAACAATTGACTATTGAAGGGTCTATATCAACAGAGGGGGAATCAATAGCTCATCCAGATAATGGCAAAGAGAGGGAAGCAATTTTAGTTAGCCCAACTCATCCAGGGGATGATAAGGGGGCGGATGACAAGGAAGGCAGGGAGAAAACAGAGGAGGGTGAGATTGCTAAGGGCAGTTTTGACCTCTCTCTCATCCTAGACTCACAGGAAGAGGGGTGATACAAGAAGGGATAGGGACCATACCTCTCCCAAGCTCCAAAGGTCAGCAAAAGTGATCTCTTTTCACCAAGGAAGATTAGTCGCTTCTTGGAAATGGTTTCTTCCTCTACACCAGGACAAATCTCAAGAATGGAAGCTCTCTTTGACTGTTACAAAGACACCTCAAATGACAATGAGGGAGCATGGATAAAAGTGAAAAATAAAAATAGCAGAGAACCATCCCCAGCCTTTCCTATAGCAACAAGAAGCAGGGCTAAAGAAGACACAGGAAGCAAGTCAAACACACCTGGTAGGAAGAGTATGTATCAAATCAGAAAGGAAGAAGCAAAAACAAATATTGTGGATGGTTTCCAGCAGACCATCCAAGAATCTCTAAAGAAATCACGAAGGTCATATCTTGGAACATCCATGGGCTAAATGGAGCCCAAAAACAAGAAATAATTAGAAATATGATAAGAGACCACAGACCAAACATTTTTTTGATTCAAGAGACTAAAATGAAAAAGGATAAAGTTGCAGGCATCTCTTTTGGTAAAGGTATGAAGACTGCTGCAACTGACTCAGATGGAGCCTCTGGAGGCCTTTTGATGCTTTGGAAGGATAACCTCAATGCTCACATCAGTTGGAATGAGGGAAACATCTTAATTATGCATTTCAATAACCCAATTGTTCAGGAGGGCTGGGCTGTTATGAACATTTATGCGCCTAACACTAAGCATAGTAGACTTACTTTCTGGGACAAGATACGTACCCTTTTTTCCAAAGTTAATGAACCAAAAACTATTATAATAGGGGACTTCAATATCCCCCTACTGGAATCTGAGAATTTTGGTGGCTTTCCACCAGACCTGGACAACAGGCAGCATCTGGCTAGTTTGTTAAATGACCTGGCTCTTGTTGACGTGGATTTAGGGGGGGGAACTTCACATGGTCTAATAGGTGAACGGGATTAGAGTGCATTTAGGTTCACCTTAACAGAGCCCTCATATATATGGATTGGATGCAATAGTATCATTGTCACCTCTCCTCATTGGCAAGATTCAGGTTGGACTGCTCTCTGATCTCTCTCAATCTGGCAAATCTAAATAGGAAAAAGGATTTCCCCTTCAGATTTGAGAGGATGTGGACAACCCACCCCAACCTCCTCAGTAAGATCAAGGAATGGTGGAGTATATATGTGGATGGGAATGCGATGTATAGAGTGACTAAGAAGCTAAAGAACATAAAAATGGAGATCAGAAAAAGGAACAAAAGAGACTTTGGTAATATCTTCCAAAAAAAAGATAGGATTAAGTCTGAGCTTGCTGTGATCCAAGAAGAGATCCAAAATCATGGGTATAATGATGACAGAATCAGTGCTGAAAAATCCATTCTGACTGATCTTCATAACATTGTGATAGAAGAGGAGATGTTCTGGAGGCAAAGGTCAAGATTGGTGTGGTTGAAAGAGGGGGATAAAAACTCCCAGTTTTTTCACCTATCCACCATGAAACACAAGATGACTAATAGAATCAGGGCCATTAAGAAAGGGGATCAAACTTTGGAGGAAGACAAGGAGATTGCAAATGAGGCCATTAGGTACTTCACTCAAATCCTTTCTCAAGAGATAAACCTCAGTGAGGCTGACCAGGAGGACATCCTACAATCTCTTCATAAGGTGGTCTCAGAAAGCTAGAATAAGAGCATGTTGGTGATCCTGGATCAGGAAGAAATTCATAAAGAAATTTTTTCTTTACCTGCTGAAAAATCCCTGGGTCCAGATGGTTTCCCCTCTTTATTTTTCTAGATTTATTGGGAGATTATAAAAGAAGACATTGTCAAAGTGGTCCAGGAATTTTTTGGAGCCAAAATCCTTGTCAAAGAGATCAATGCCACTTTTCTTGTCCTAATCCCAAAAATTCCAGGTGTGGATTCTTTTGATTGTTTCAGGCCTATTAGTCTGTGTAACTCTTTTTATAAGATAATCTCAAAAGTATTAACCCTCAGACTTCTTAAGACCCTCCTGGCTCTCATTGCCCCCAAGCAATCAGGCTTTGTCCCCGGTAGAAAAATATTGGACTCTATTATGGCTGTGCACGAGGTGATTCACTCTTTGGAAGAGGGAAAAAAGGGAAGAATTCCTGCTGAAACTGGACCTTTCCAAGGCTTATGATAGGGTTGACCAGTCTTTCCTGAGTAACATCATGGGGGCTTTTGGTTTCAATGACAAGGTTTTAAAGATTATTTCTCAGTTGATTTCCACCCCGTCATTTACGGTTTTGGTGAATGGCTCTCCCTCAGAATTCTTCAAATCCTCTCGAGGACTTCGGCAAGGGGATCCCCTCTCTCCTATCATTTTCGTCATTTTAGCTAAATGCTTGGGAAGGATTATTCATGATCATAGGAGAAGGTGGCTAATCAGGGGGCTGCATCCCTCTTCAAGAACTTTCACTTTTACTCACCAGCAATTTGTTGATGACACAATTTTGGGGGGGAGTCTTCGGTGAAGGAGGCAAGAAATGTTAGGAACATTCTTAATTCTTATTCTAATGTGACGGGGCAGCTTATTAACTAGAACAAGAGCTTGATGTTCTTCATCAAGACTCCAATGGATAGACAGAGGAAAATGGAAGGCATTCTGGGCTATGGCATTGGAACCTTTCCAGCTTCCTATATAGGCCTTCTGCTTGGAATCAAACCCCCTGAGGCTTTTTGGGGAGGTCTTATTGATAGATTCAACAAGAAATTGGTGGGATGGAAAGGCATCACCCTGAGTCAGGCTAGGAAAGTTACTCTGATTCAATCTACTCTTCAAAACCTCCCTACCTATGCTCTTAGCCTATTCTCTATCCCTGCAAAGGTGGCGAACTCTCTGGAAGCCATCCAAAGAAATTTCCTATGGGCAGACAAAGATGGAAACAAGAAATACCCGTTGGTGGCTTGGGATACAGTTTGGAAGCCAAAAAAACATGGAGGCCTGGGGATCAAGCAGCTGAAGAAGTTCAATAAAGCTTTGCAAGCTAAATAGATTTGGAGAATCTTCAACTCTATAGGGGAATGGAGGGACATCATGAAGGAAAAATATGCAGCTAACTTAACCTTCAAACAAGTCATAGGCAGAGACTCCGACCCGAAGGGATCTCAAATATGGAATTGCATTTTGAGGACTAAGGGTATAGTGACTGCAAAAACTTGATGGAAAGTAGGTAATGGTAAGGAGGTTAATTTCTGGCATGACAATTGGCTCAGACAGGGACCTCTATGGAATTTGGAGCCTTTCAACAGATGGGCTGAACATTTCATTGACAGATTTGGCAGCAGAGTCAATGACTATAGAATTAACAATAAATGGGTCAATCTCACTGAAGTGTCCCAGGACCTTAAACCTCTTATGGTCTATTTGGGGCACAATCCCCTCTCTCTCAATGAAGATGTCTTGGTTTGGGGGGAATCCAAGGATGGCTATTATATAGTGGCCTTGGGATATGAATCGATGCAGAGTGTTGATTCAATTCCATCTTGGGCGAAGGCCTGGTTTCCTGGTATCATCCCTAAAGTTAACATTTTTTTCTGGACCTTGCTACAAAACTGCATCTTGACTATGGATAACCTTATTGAATGAGGGCATTACATTCCTAATAGATGCATCCTCCACAAAACTCATAGTGAAAATGCGGACCACTTATTTATCCATTGTATTTTTGCCAGGAAGATATGGCATCATTTCCTGTCATTTTTTGAGACATCCTGGTGTTTCCCTAATACCACCCTTGAGCTCTTTGACCAATGGCATCAAGGGGGGAGTGGCCATCATCTCTGGGTTTGGGCTATGCCACACATCTTTTGGGGGTTGTGGAAGGAACGAAACAACAAGATCTTTAGGGAAATGACTTCCCCGGCTAAGGTTGTAGCCCAGAAAATTGCTAATGCCCTTTAGGAAAACTACACCATATGTAAAGGAAGCACTTCTAGCCACTTAAATGGGCCCAACATCACCAAAAAAAGGCTAGGTTGTAGATGGTCTTTACCACCAGAAGGGTGGTTCAAATCTAATTTTGATGGGGCAGAAAAGGGCAACCCTGGGAAGGCAGGGGCGGGTGGAATCATTAGGAACTCTCATGGGAAAGGCATTGCTGCAATTTCAGCACCCTTGGGATCACAAACCTACCACTAGGCAGAGGGTAGTGTGGTACATCACACTCTAAAACTTGCCAAGGAAATGGGAATCAAGCAGTTATGGGTAGAAGGGGATTCAAAAAATATCATAGACTGTCTTAATGAAAAGATCGGGCCTTCCTGGACAATTGAGAATATAATAAGGGAATGTATACAAATCCTGAAGTCTTTTGATAAGGTCTACATGGAACATGACTACCGTGAAGCAAACCAGGTGGCTGATAGGCTGGAAAACATGGGTGTCAAGAATGAAGAAGTAAAACAATGGAATGACAAAAATTATTTACTGCCAGAAATTGCCAACATCATGGAAAGTGATCGGGTTCTGGGCAGACTCGGAATTATTAAAGGCTAATTATGGAGAGTTATGACAGATGCAAAAAGAATACCCGCAGGATGTGTAAGTACAAAATTTGCGATGGAAAAATTAGTTTAAGGCCCCATCAGCACACTTGGAGGCATTTAAGCAATTATTACATTTATGAGGCAAAAAGAAGGCTCTCAAAACCCCAAACCAATATCATTTTGAAACAAAGGGCTCTTAGTGAGAATATCACTAGAAACAAAGGAAACAGGGAAATTGCAGAAATGGTGGGAGAAAGACATAGGAGAGAGCTGGAGAGAGAAACTAAAAGATGGCACCAGAGATCAAAGGTCTGGGAGTTCTTGAAAAAGGGGGAAGTGATCACTTACATTGAACGTCTTCATGGGTGGAAGCCATCTGTTACAAAGATGATGGTTAACAGCTGGAAAGAAGGGAAGGTGAAAATCAATGGGGTTACATTCATGGTGACTGAGGAAATAGTTTTGGTTGTTACTGGAATTCCCATCATAGGGAAGAAATTCTATAGGGACAATAAAATTTCAAGAAAATCTCTGACAGAATTCATTAAAAATGAAGCCGAAAAGTGAGCTCTGGTCAAGAAAGGCACATTTTACGACCCGAGCTCCATCAAACCTCTGTGGTGTTTTGTGTTGGGGGCGATAATCAAATACATCACTCTGGACACCAACCATTTTGTGCTTCTCAACCACTTCAGGTATGGGGCCAAGGTTTCCATCCCTTTCTACCTGTATTCGTCCATTAATGAAAACATTAATGATTATAAGGAGAAACACATAAGAAATATGACCTTCCATGAGGGCTTACTACTTTTGATTTATGAGTATTTTGAATCTTGCACTCTGGAAAAGGAAATCCAAGATAAGGAGGAAGGTAATTCAGAGGAGGATTCGGAGGAGGAATACATCCCCTCTGACATAGAGGAAAGCAAAGAAATGCACTCTAAGATAGAGGAGGAACAACCTCTTCAGATGAAGAAAAGAAAACATAGAGATAAACAAGAGATAATAAAACAACACATAGAGGTCTCTTCAGATAGGGATTACAATGAAAATGAGGAAGGCATGGAAATGGGGAATGAGAGTTTAGGAGAAGAAACAAAAATGAAGAAGAAAGGGAAGAAGGAAATAAAGAGGAAGATCACTATCAAGATGCCGACACAGAATGAGGAGGATAGCTCAGGGAAGAGGGTCATGAGATCTAAAGGAGTAAAAGTGGAAATACAGGAGGAGAAGCTGGAAAGCCAGGATGAAACACAAGAGGAGAGAGTTGAAAAAGAGGAGAGTCAGGGGAAGGAGAATGAAGAGGATGAAAACAGCCAGAGTTTTGCAGAGTATGGAGAAGACCATAACACCTGCAGTATTACAAGTAAAAACAAAAAGGTTGTATGGAGAAATTTCAACTTGGTCTTAGGAAAAATGGGCATTAAGAGAGAATTGGTAAGGACCCTGGTTAAGGAAAACAAAGATGGAAGAATTCAGATGGAAGAACTCATTGATCCAGCTATGGTGATATTCAACGATAGTGCAAGGAAAGTTCCTCAAATGGATGTGCTGAATAATGCAAAAAATAGTGCCATTGACAGCTATAGAACAATGAAATGGACCTATTATGAAATAGAAGAGCTGAAAAAAAGGATGGATAGGATGGAGAAGGAAAACATAGTCAACAATAACAAAAACATAGCGGAGGACAGAGAGCTGGATAGTAGAGTGATTGAACTGAAGAATAGAATTGAAAGCATTGAAGCTTCAATGGTAAAAATTGCAGAGCAAAGTTACAACATTCTAAAAGCCTCAAATGATAACATTAAGGTCATCATTGACAAGTTTCAAGAACAAAAAGGTAGCACAGAGGAAAGGCAGAAGCACGGAGACAGGGATCAACTTCCAGAAGAAGAAAATGAAAAAAGCACTAGAAAAGATGCCAAGTATTCGGCAGATCAGGGAGCTGACAAGGAGCTGGCCGAAATCAGAGAAGCTGCTGGGAGAATGACCAAGTTGAAGATAAGGGCGGTGAAGATTCTCAGAGACATAGTCTGAAGGGTTCCCCTGGTTTTTTTTCCTGGCTTTTTTGGATATGTGATCCTGGCTTTTTGTTGTTTTGACTGTTTTGCTAGTACTGCCTATTTTTTGATGAATGGTTTGTAATGCTTATATGCTTTAGATCTCTTTTCTTTCAACTGTAGGGTTTCAGGAACCCATCAAAACCTATTTTCCATAATAAAAAACATACACACACACACAAACATATATACATATATATACACATATACATAAACATATATATATATACACAAATATATATATATACATATACATATACACATATACATATACAAACATATATACATACATATATATATACATATACATATACATATACATATACATATACATATACATATACACATATACATATACAAACATATATACATACATACATACATACATACATACATATATATATATATATATGCATATACATATATATATGCATATACATATATACATACATATATACATATACATACATACATACATACATACATATACATATACATATATATACATACATATATAGACAGAGTGTTGGTATGTACAAAGGCCAAACTTTCTTTGTCCTTATCACTGGCTAGCTGATTTTTCACCCAGCTTGATTCAGTTTTTTCAATGTATATATAGAAATCTATCAGGTTAGTATGCTCGGAACTCAACTTCAAATTGCGAGTTTAATGTATGTATTTCCTATGTATCTTTTTGAAAACATCAGAATAAAAAAATGAGTAACACTGTTTATTAATTTTATGGCTTTTGGCACATCATACATTGATTGGTAGGTAAGAAGTTAAACTAAGATCAAAGACCAAGTTAAGAGGGTCCATATCTTCAAAAACACTTTTTAAAAATGGAGATTAGAATAAGATCATCAAAAATTGATGAAAACTGTATTACGTAATTCTCTGTGGATGCTATTGAACTTAAAATGCTGGATAAAAAATTATTTTAGATTGCTTTTCTTTCAATAATGTATTTAACATGCTGGATATATATGGAATTGGCATT
This sequence comes from Thuja plicata, assembly GCA_018584345.1. Lineage (NCBI taxonomy): Eukaryota > Viridiplantae > Streptophyta > Pinopsida > Cupressales > Cupressaceae > Thuja > Thuja plicata. The sequence continues at coordinate 843,898 of MU223753.1, forward strand.
TAGGGCTTTGCATCCCACCCTAGAATCTGACACAATATGAAATGTGTTGACAAAGTAGTGTTCAAATGTTTCTATCCCAAATGGCTCTTTCTCTAATCTTAAAATTAAACTACTTGTCCTCTAAGGGTGCTTGATTTTGAACTTGGGGAGGAAAATGTTTCTATATACATACGAATGTGTTTTGCAGTTTTCCACAAATCTAGTAAAATTGATCAGCTTTGTGGCAGCTGAAATCAACCAGAACACTTCTAAGATTGCTAACTTTGACATGTTGACCATCTCATGGCCAGAAACTGACAACACACCTCCTTCTAGCAACATATCTTCTAACCACAGCCTTAATGAAATCTACATCTACAAACACATTAGAGACAACTAATTTACCCATATCAAGATTCCATGCATTTCTCAGAGAAAATTTGAGATTCATCTTATGATACCAGTGTTCAAAGAGGCTCCAT
>MU223753.1:848494-865262 GCA_018584345.1 Thuja plicata
TTATTACCAATATATATATGAGGGAAATTGTCATTAGTATGATGTCTCATTAATGTCATTTGGTCATCTTGGAGATGACTAAAATCCACATGGGTTAAATCTTACCAAAAAAAAAGCTAATTAAAAACTGCTTGTGAAATCCTCTACCTACTTAACATAAATACATGAATGAGTTGTTATTGGTCAATACCACATTGGCGTGTGAGGCAAGGGTGAATCATAAGGCATTCAATGATCCAAAAGTTGTGTCAACGGGGAAAGAGGCTATTGGTAAAAAACCCAAAGTGCAATATTGATAGGAAATTTAGTCATTTGATGGTGTTCTAAGTTGTTTCTCATTCTATGCAAATATTATATTATCTGTGTAGTTTCTCAGTCCTTTTGTTGATTGTTCCTGGTAGTTCTATGTACAAACAACAAGTTGGTTTGAAGTTCCAATGGTTAATTTATTTTCTATTCCTCCTCCCTACTAACAAATGGTCAAATAGTCAATGGGTAATGCAGTGAAATGTTTGACCGAGTGCCTCATAGTATCCAAGATCGACATTCATTGCAACCAAATAACAGGTGAGTCAAAATCCAAATCAACGTCTCTATAGATGCTAGGTTTGTCATGATTCATTTTCTAGGTTTGTCACGCAAAATCCATATGCAATTTATTCATCTCATACGAAATAAAGAAACCCTAATTGGGTTACTCGAATTGAAAACTAACAGCACTTCATAACCCATATTATTGCAAATTGATAAATAGTTTAATGTCGGATAAACACAATACAAATAGAATGAGAACACATGTAAGTCTATAAATTGTTCATCGATACCAACCTAATTTTGTGTAAGTCTGAAACAAATCTGCCTTCTGTTTGATTAGGCATAGATGGTGTTGGTTCAATCACTTCAACGCATATGTACTATGTGCCTTCTATTCGTGCCCTCCTTCAACTCTTCTTCACTACATAATCACAATGAATTGAAATGAAACCTTTTTTTTAAGTTATATTGATCATGTTTGTCGCAATTACAACAAAATGTCTTGGTTGTCGTAATTCCGACCAACATGGGAATGGATTAAAAAAAATTTCCTTCTATTTTCTGATCAAGCAAAACAAATGTAATGCATGGTGGGAAATTTAGGTCAAAATTTAGGGTCAAATGTACTAGTGTGTGCATAATACTAAAGTGTTTAGTATATGCACCATGTCTATATCCTTGTCATTATATGACTCCCCCTAACTGTATGCATTAGTATAGTATAAGTATATATGTACATGTATACTTGCCTCTGTACTATACATTCCCTTTTCTTTGCTCTTTCAATTGTGTGACTGTACATTTCCCCCTTTATACTAACTGAACTATATGTACGTATCACTTCCCCCTTTATTTGATACTCATGACAAAAATGTACAACTTATAAGATGCCAGAAATGTGACAAAAATGTGTAACTTACAATGTGTCAAGAATATGTGAATGGGTGTTCTTGATGTGTTCGAGAAATTTCTCCCATTTTTCTTTGAGGAGTTCTAGTGCCATGTTCTCTAGCTCTAGTCTTGCATGCATATCATAAATTTTGTCTAGGACAGACATTTCTGGGGTGGCAATTAGTGTTTTTGCCTCTGTCATATGTTTATGCAGTAGTGAGAGTGTTGGTAAGAGTTGTGCTTGAAGCTCATTTACCTCATCTTTGTACTTTGTCTCTGAAATCTGAATGTCCTGTCTCAATTTTCGTGCTTACTTTAGCTGATCATTGTACAATTTTATTGCTTCTTCACTATTTGTGAGACTTTGTGCACTTATCTGAAGATCAACATCTATTTGTGTTATCTTGTCGATATACTCCTGAGTGAGTTGGTCAAGTGTGCATAAATTTTGTATTAAGGTTATAGCTTCTAATATTATTAGATCTATCATGCTAACTAATTCAGAAAGCTTTACCTTTTGCAATACCACTTATTGGCTTTTCTTTTTTGCTAGCATGAACTCATACTTTTTTTCAAGTCTTTCTTCCATGACCGTCTCAGCATCTATGTTCTGAGATGTGATTACCTCTGTGAGTACCACTAATTGATCAAGTATTGGGGTTGTTTGATCAATATTTACATCAGGTACTATTTGTTGAAGTTGTGAGACCTACATTAGACTGTTATAGTTTTACTATTTTGTTCTCATGCTTTCAGTAGCTTATGCTTTGACAAACTTTGACTACCAGAGACTTTTTATACATTTGAGGATCGGTGGAATCCTGTGTTATATATTCAGCACCTGATTTTGTAATCAGGGTACTTTTGAGATGCTTTATTTTCTGATTCAGTTTCAGCTTGTGTTGATGTTTTATGTAGACTTACATATATGGATATAATATGATGAAAATTGGTTTAGGAAACCGATGCTAGGATATTTCAGTTCTAATGCAATTTGGTTTATATGCTTACATATGTTATTGACGTTATGTTATGTTTAATATCATGTTGTTTTGGATCTACTGATGTGTGCATTGAGTGTGTAGGAAAGGTTGATCATGGATCCAAATCGGGGACCCAGTACTGGAACCTATGTAAATACCCGTGCTTCCAAGGTCCTGTCTATATAAAGAGACATGGACCTCATTGTTATGTGTTTATTTTGTGAACGTGGTTTTCATGTGTGTTATTAAATTTGTAAATGTTTATGTGATTAAGTCATGTCTATTGTTTTTAATTTAATGTGCCAAGTTTGGCAATTGTGGTAATTCTATTATTTGACATGGCTAGTAAAGGGGAGACCAAGGTTAGTCAAGGGTTAACTAAGGTCAGCTAGGAGTAGTACCCAAGCTTACCTCAGGGTTAGAAGTTTCTAGAATTTCTTTAACTTGGAAATCCGTAGGTAAACTTCAGGGTGAGTTTTAGAGGGTCTTTTGGGCTCCTAGGGGGTAACCGGGGTTAGTTTTAGTCACCCAACTTGGTACTCTATGGGTTAGGGGTCATTTTCTATCATTAATGAGCCTCTAAACTCATTTATTACTGCCTTTAAGTGTCATTTTCATCTTTGAGCTAGTTTGGAAGAGGAGTGTGACTTTGGTTAACCTCACTCTCTCTTCTACCCAAGTTTCCTTTGACTTCACACTTGGAGAGTTAGGATGTGGTTTAGTTTAGGATTGGTTAGAGTTACCTCACCTTTGGGTTAAGCCTTGCTCATGTTGGAGGTTTTCCTATTTAGGGAAGGAATTAGGATGAGTTGAGTGTTCACCCAATCTCTACCCTTAGAGACAGAATTCAGGTTGAAAGGAGCCTTTGGAGAAGGAAGCTTAGGAAGGATAGCTCAACACCATTCCTCTTCACACCTTAGCTTGGATTAAGGTTGGAATTCTTTTAAAGTTATTGTTTGTGTTTATGTGTGTTCTTGAGCTCAAGGAATCCATTAATGGAGTCTTATGGTTTTGAAGCTTTTATTTTCTGTTGGAAATTTCTTTGTTGTTTCTCAATGTCTTTACTTTGTGCTTAATTTCGAACGCGTCTTCAGGGTTCACGCACCCTTGGGAGGGCAGAGTATCCTTGGAGGGGTAGTTGGAAATGATTCCTGTTAAGTGTAGAGTCTCCCATGTGAGGAGGGATAAACTTGGGGTAACATGATACCCATGAAGCCAAGATGGGCCTGAGGGCATTCAGGAGGTATAAGGAGGTTATTCAGGACAACATCTTGTAAAGATGGTCCTTATCAAGTCCATGTGAGGCTTGTGTATTCTATATGTATTCTTGGCTTTCTCCTTTAGTGAGGTCTACCACTACCCCTATTTCTAGAATGTCTCTTGGAGATACTTCCTCTTGTTCATCCAATGTTGGGAAGTTTTCTTGTGTTGAGTCTCTATTTTTTCTTTTCCTGCTTCTTGGGTGCTTCTGTTTGTAACCCGTTCCAGATTGGATCCCCAAGCTTGGGGGTGGCCTTGTAAAGGCCTAGGTTGGGTGGTGAGCATCCATGGTTAACCCCATTTTATCAGGTTTAGCTAGATGGAGGAGCTTACAAGATTACTCTTATGGACAGATGTGGACAACTGTAAAATGAACATTGGTAGACCTCATGTCATAAGAGGATTTTTTTTTTATAACTTTTGTTGGTTGCTTTATTTTAGCCTTGTAACCTATATTGTTTTAAAGTTTTTGCAAGATTGTATGAGAACTTTTAAGGAGGTTTGAAGCCTAATAATGTTTTGTAATCCTAATATCATTATTGTAATATGGATAATTCTATGGGAAGTGCAACATTTTATTAAATTTAGAGTTAAGAAAAGAAGCTTGGTAAATCCTTATGTAAGTTTTAAAGGTTTATATAATGTAGTAGAATCCTAGTTGTAAATTATTTCATTGTGTTTTCAATTGTGTTCTTGAGGGACTAAGGCAATGTATGACTTATACTTAGACGTAATTTCAAAAAAAAAAAAAAAATGAAAATGCCTAAAATAAAATTTCCTTCCACTAGAACGTGGAGATTTAATTATGGATTGCTTTGCCCAAATAAAAATTCAAAAAAACCTCCTCCATATAGTCGCTGTTTTGAAAAATACAGTCCATAATTACGTCAGTATATTATTTTAATTTTTTACTTTACACATATATATATACATTTATACATATATAAATATGCTTAAGCATATAGATATAAATATAAACATATGTATATATATTATATCTTAAAATATCTTTAAAAAAATAGCAACAAACAAATTTAACCTTTACGTTTTGGGCGCTGAGCGCTGTTATGCGTGTTAAATATTTTAATATAAAAAAAAAATTTGATTTCGGTGGGGGGGCCGAAGCCCTCCCCAACCCCTTATGCATAGTGGAGGGGGCTGCGCAGTGCGCGGACCGCCCACTGTAAACACAGTGGGACAAAGCCGCCGCTGTGCCGGCACTCCCCCCTTCCTCCCTTTATTCCAACCCCGCGGGTGGTGCCGCCGTCTGCGCGGCCACCACACCGCCCACCCTCCTACGCAACCTCCTTCGCCCCTTTTCTGCGCCGCCCTCTCCCCGTTTCTGCCGCCCACCGGTTTAAACCACCACCGCCTCCCTCCATTTCAATTTTCTTCTTAGGGTATATTTTGGAGATTGGTGGTAATATAGTTTTAGGATATTTTTTTTTAACAAGATAGATTAGATTTCATTTATTTAAGATTTGATTCGTAAACATGAATATATATTATTGCTGGAGATATGGATTTTTATGTTGGGTTATTTTGTTTTATTTAGTTCAGTTTTAGTATAGATTGGTTATAGTATAAGGGATATATATATTTAATTTAAATTGAGTTCTTTTATTAATAAGATCATTATTTATTTTAAAGATTCAATATAAAGATGTAGTTTAGAGTTTGATTTAAAAGATTTCATTTTGTTAGATAATATCTTACTTTTTTTTAGATATGCTTTATTATAGATTTTAGTCATCTATAGAAGGAATTACGTTAAAATTAGAATTAGTATAAAACTTTGTGAGTTAAATTTTGTTATCGTTTAGTAGATTTAATTTAAAATTTCCTTATGATATTAGATAGATTAAATTATAATATTGTATGTTAAATAAATATAATATTTATAAATCTAATTATCCAATCAATTTATTCATTTTAGAATTATTACCCAGATAACATTTTCTTGTTTAAGGGATTATGCACCCCTTATCTTCGTGATATGCACCTTTTAAGGGTATTATCGCTACCTCTGACCCGCGTCGTGTACGGTTGTCTTTTGGTCAACCGTGGTCAAACCTCTCTCCGTTTAGCTTAATTTTTTTTTGCCAGGTGTTCCTTGCAGCCTCTGGACCCTAGGGTTTCTGTTTCAAGCCTTTCAGTGACAGTTGACTTTTTGGTCGACATGGGTTGACTTTTTGGTCAAACATCTTGAATTGCATGCCTATGTCCTCTATAGGACTTAATAGACCCTAGAGATGTTCCTTCTCTTATTTTGGAGTAGGGTTGACTTTTGGTCAACTCTAGTTGACTTTGAGTCAACTATTCTCATTTTGCGTGTTCGAGCCTCCCCTAGGATCTAGCAAACCCTTGTGCTTACCATTCTCTTGTTTTGAAGTATAGTTGACTTTTGGTCAACTATCTCAGTTTGCATGTAGATCTAGTTTGGAGCTGTAGACACACTTAGGGGTAGCTCTGAAAGCTATTCCTCTCCTTGTGACCTTTCTGGTTTCATTTATCCCCTTACACCTTTTGCGCGCTCATGTTACCCTTATGATTGTTTGGGTATCCTGTTTATGTGCGTTATAAAATTTTTTGTTTGTGTGTTTTTGCCCAACTTTCGGGCATGATAGAAGTATTCCTCTTGCTACTTCAAGTACCTTTGCCTCCTTTGTGGCTTTTCTTAATTTGTCTTGCATTGCCTTCCTCTCAAAGAGTCTTGCATACTTAGTCAATTCAGTTGGATCTAATGTCCTGGGATCACAAACTGGAATCTCAATGATGTCATCCAGAGTGACTGGATTCTTATGCTTGTTCTTCTTCTTCTTTGAGATTTGTGTGGATGCAGATGTGTGAACTACCATTGCTAGTTCATTTGTCCTCTCTGAAGTTCTTGGTGAAGGATTTGTTGAAGATGTTTCTTGTGTTTTTTTCTCAGGGTGCACCTGTTGTTTTGGTGAAGACGTCTCTCCATCAACCTTTGGTGTCTCTGTAGATTTTTCTTTTATTTTCTTCTCCAGCTCATCTTTCTTTGCTTCTTCACCTTTTTCTTTCTGCATGTCATGTTCTACCTTTTGTGTTACCTCTTTACTTTGATCAGTATAATTATCTTTCTAATCATCGGTTGCAGCTTGTTCTGCAATTGTGTCCTTTATGTCATCTATGGTGTCTTTTGCTTCTATATCACCCTTATCCTCGGATGTGCTTGTATCTTCTATAGTAGATCCTTCCTTACCCTCTAGTATATTGATTGCCTTCATTAATACTGGCATATTGCTTTAGTGTTAGCTTGTGTTGTATCTAGAGTGGTGTCCTACTCATCGGTTTGGTCCTTTTGAGCAGTGACATCCTCATATTTTTGTATTTTCTCTGCAGGGTCTGGTTCTATTATGTCCATGACTGAAGTGTCCTGCCATGTCTCATTAGCAATATTCATTTCCTTATGCTTTGTTGTCTTCAAATCTTGTTTCTTTTCCTGATCCTTAAGAGATATAAATTTTACATCATCTTCTTTTTGTGGATCCTTATCAGAGTCATAATGTGTGATGTCTTGAATGTCAAGATCATCCATGACTTTGTCCAAATCAATTGGCTCCATATCTTCAACATTGTCCAAAGCAATGTGCTGAGGACTTGCCTTGTCTTTCTCCTCCTCTCTATGAGGTGTGTCGGTGAGAAGTAACTATTCCTCACAACTTGTTGACTCTGCTGGCAGATCTATGAGTTCTTTCCATTTTCTTTTGGTCATTGTGTCCATCTTTATGAACTTATCCTCTAGCACTTTGTAAGCCCTTACCTTGGCTACAAATTTGCTTGAGTGCTTCTTCATAATTTCTTTGATTTCTTCAACCTTAGATTTAGGAGGCATAAGTGTAACAAGTACCCTCTCCCTTGCTTCTCTTTCGGTCTGTAGAGCATATGACTATTGTTGAGATAATCTGTTACCTAGCTCTTTGGGGATTTGATTGATAAATTCAGCTGGCACATATTTGAATTTTACCATTGCCCTGATGATAGCCTCTTGTATCTTATTTTGGTCTTCTAACTTAAGTGTATCCCATTGTCTGATTTTCTTATGGTACATTGTGCCATATGTAGCAATAGATTCAACAGCCTCATCAACTATTTGATTTTTGAAATCTGTCTTCACTACATCAGGCTCATCCTCTTTGTGTCTTCTATGTCAAATTTTGTCCTGACCAATCTTTTTCTCCTCTTTGTAGGTGTTGTCTTCATTGTGTGTTCCTTAGTTTGCTTTGTTGGCTGCTTCCTCTTATAGGTCCTTACTTGACCTTTCTTAAGAGGTGTGGTATCAGTCTTAGCAGTTTGACTATGTGTCCTCTACTTCTTTGTAGGAGGTGGAGGTGTATCAGATTTAGTTTCCTTAGAGTCTAATTTCTGTTCATCTTTCCCTTCACCGATGGTGCCCTGTTCACCGGTTTCCTTTGTTTGTTCTTGTTCCTCATCGTTAAATGATAGAATATTTTTAAGATTCTTGACCGTTTTATTCATCTTATTGATAGTCTTTTTGATTTCTAGGCCTCTTTTAATCTTTGACCTAGCCTCTTCATAGGTTCCAAACCTTGGTTTTTTGTTGTCAATGGGCTCATTGATCAATGCATCAATAGTATTGGTTGCTTGATCTATGTTGATTTCATAATCAAGTGGGTCTAACCAAGCTGTCCTTGGTACAATTGGTTTTATGTGGGTAAAGTCTGTATCCACCATAAAACATATCTCATCCCTATTTTTTTCAATCAGTTGCTCAGGGATTCTTGTTCTTTCCACCATCTTTTCCTTGAATTCAAGGAAGTATGCAGTCATGACTGACTCAAATTTATCTCGTAGTGACTTAATTAGTTCACTAATTTGTAATGTGACTGGTTTTGTGGTGTCCCAATTCACTTTTCCTACTAAAGGAAAGTAATCTTGAAAGTAGAAAAATATACACATGATAAGTGAGTCGAACTTACATGTGTTAGTCTTTGCAAACCTTATTGTGTTCATGTTCTCATCAAGTTGCTTTAGCAGGATCTCACACAGACCCATCTGAATTCCCTTGGTCACTATCTTGTAAGTTGTGCTTACTGATGTATCCAATGTTGAAAACCTCTTTGAGGTGCCAAAGGATGAGACTCTTGATATCCTCCCCGAACACATTCAGGAAAGGTCTTCAGTGCTGATTGAACCAACATAGCCAGTAAATTTGGGCACTGTTGAAAATCCTCAAATAGTCCACCTTGCACAATATTTATTAGAAGAGGAGAAGACATAGTTCACAAAGTTCCTGAAAGAGAAGAAGATCAACTTTGCATGGTCTTATATCGATATGCCTAGGCTGGATCCTAATGTGATCATGCATCACTTATCTATAACTCCTAGGATCAAGCCCGTAAAACAAAAACTTAGAAAGATGCATCCTCATGTTGCATTATTGGTAAAAGCAGAGCTACAGAAGTTGTTAAAAGATGGATTTATCTGAGTCATTGCCTATGCAGGATGGATCTCCAAAGTGGTCCCCGTATCTAAAACTGATAAACTATCAGGATCTATACAGACTTAAGAGACTTAAACAAAGCCTGTCCAAAAGATGACTTCCCTCTACCTAACATTGACATGATCATAGACCTCACAAAAGGCTACCAGATGTATTCCTTAATGGATGGATTCTCAGGCTATAATCAAATCAAAATTTCCCTTGAGGATCAAGAGAAAACTACATTTGTAATGCCTCGCCAGGGAACCTAGGAGAACTTAACCCAAACATGACACTAAGTTCATGGAATATTTTTTTTAAAAAAAAGTTACAACCAATATTAATAACAATGCGGAAGCAATACAATGAAGTACATGACATACATGAAATACAACACATACATGATTAACATTCCTCGAGGGTTCCTTGACATATAATTACTTAAACAACTAATCTACGATTACAATAATAAAGAACTGACATAAAGGTTACATAATCTGAAACCAATAACATACATCTCAAAATAAAGATTACATATACAACTGATACCATAAGGTATACTACCTAACCAACATCCACTGCACAAACCACAGGGTATGTAATAATACATAATAATCAATACAATGCATCCTCCAAAGGATGATAACCAATATAAATATATGGTACAATTACAAAACTCATGAAACTAAACCAGTCTCCAAGAGACTATGAAGATGAAACTGCATCAAAGAAAATCCAAGCATGGAGAAGAATCTGTCAGAATCTCAATGGTAGTAAGAATCACTACCACCTGACCACATGGAACCAAAGGTCCACTCCCACCGTGCTGAGGAGATAGTAACAGGCCCATCACACGGGGTATACAACAAGAATACAAGCAAGGTACACATGACCTCAAACTCAAATGCATAGGAAGATCCCAAAAGCAATCTAAACCATAACAAGGAATACCAAACAATACCAAAACTAACTGATACACATAGGATAACCTAAGCTTTATATAGGGAAGTGTCATCACATAAGTCCAACCTTGAAGGTAACCCTAGTAGTACCTCTTGACCCTGGCCTCCAAGTGACACTATGTGGCTCGGTGATCCTTTCGTGAAGACAAGGATCCCAACTCCCATCCTATCATGCGACAACACTCAAGGCATGGGTAAAGAATCATACATCTTATTAGTTCATTTTAACCCCTTTAATGTAACATATTTTCACTTATTAAGTAACTTGCCAATGGGTTTACCTAGTAACCGCTTAGAGTCCTGGACCCCCATTGCAAGCCTCTTCCCCACTGTACACTTAGTTAACCTACCTAGGCTCAAGATCAACACAAGAAGATATACATAATTACAAAATGCATCCTACTCATTCAAGAGAACATAGGTTCTCGGATAACCACAACAATAACCAAAGTATCCTCATACAACCTAAACACTACATCAAAATTGAATCAGGTTGGGTTTAGGAAATCAGGACCATGACAACCTCGTATAATCACAACTGATATCATAATAACATCATATAGAATGTACAATCCCAAAACCTCTGGTTTTAAGTCCTAGGGTCATCTAACCCAACAGATACCCGAAAGCATGATAACATAGGAGAACATTCGATTCATTTAGACACACACCCAAAACACATCATAGTATAATAATTCATATTCAGAATGCATTTAAACTAAATCACAAATTCATTTACTCATATAGGTACATCTAGGGATTAATTAACAATTTTCCGGTTATAATTATTAAATCATGAAAATTCCTAGGCGCACCTTAATATAAACCACCAAATCAAAAATCCCTAATATCTTATTAAACACCATAGGACTTAATGAACAACAATGATCGAATAATCACAATGATAAAAAGATACTTATTCACCTATAGCATCACTTCTATTGTAAAACAATTCCACAATCTCATCCTAGTTCAAACTTCTCATTAATCATAACACTGATTAAAATTAATTTTAAGCCTAATTCTACAAATCAACAATAAACTAATTTAAATATTCATTATAAACTAATTCAAATATTAATATTAAACCAAATTAAATATTAATAGTAAACTAATTTAAAAATTATAAATAAACTATTTTAAACATTAATAATAAATTAATTTACATTCAAACTAAACTAATAATAATAATTTAAACTGTTTAACAAACAAATTAATCTTAACAATTAATAGTTTATTTTAAAACTAATAAAAAAAATGAATTTAAACTAACAACAAAATGACACGATAACTAAATTTAAATTAACTTAAAAATTACATATATAAAAAAAAAAAAAACGAAAACATTGTGGGGGGGGGGGGGGGGGGGGGGGGGGGTCCCCATGGCCCCCACCCCTTACCTTATTACCCCCGCCCACTCCCTTACAAAAGCACCCGCCGGCAGACCTGTCGTGCGGCGGCAGGGTCCCTGCCGTAAAGGCAGGTCCTGCCTCCCACGGTAGGGAACTGCCGTGCGGTGACAGAGACAGGGAGGGGTGCATTGGCCCCTGCCACCCGCCTCCCCAAACATTTATAATAATTTTTTTTTTTAATTTAATTTTTTTGTTTAAAAACAAACAGCATACAAAAGTATATATATATATATTTTTATTTATTTAGGAAATTCTGAATTACATAATTAGTAAATTTTATTTTATCTCTTTTCCTATTTCGTCTTTCCCCATATTAATTTGACTGGTGTAATTTCTAATTATGTATTTTTTCCTAACAGAGAGGTTTTTTTTTTCAATTAATTCTTTTCCAAAGAAGCATTTACAAAAGGGGTATTTATTTTTCCTTTCCCTATAGTTCTAACTATAGGGCAGTTTAATTTCTCATTTTCTAGGAGATCCATAGGGAATTATCCAACGAAATTCAGACAGCATAACTAGACTATGCCAAGTAATGATAAACAATGAAAATATAAGATCTATGCTTTCATAATCACATATTTCAACCACAATTTCCAATTAGAAACCCTAATACCCATTATGCCCATAAGCACAGATCTGACATGCAAGCTTGAGTAAAAACACGAAATTGATCTAAGAGTATATTTTCCAATTGAATTCAATACAACCCAAAATAAACAAGCAAGGAATGACCAAACAAGAAATTCTTAGTTTTTCGGATGCATAGAAGACAGGGATCCGAAAAACTAGAATTGACATGAACAAGACCCTACCTCAATAACTGTTGAAGAATGCACAACATAAAATCCAAGCAAGGAGAATTCCAAAATTATGATCCAAAACCAAGCACACACCAAAGCTTCCAAAAATGCTCCCAAAAACCTGTTATGAGAGAATGAGAGAAGAATCCCCCTAATGAGGATCCATTTCCCCTAATCAAGCAAACCCTAATGACAACACATTCAGTTAACTCCTAAAAGGACTCCTCTCCAAAATTGAAAGAAAATAACAATTAATAATTAAAATATCTAATTATTTGCACAACTCAACTTTGACTCCTAAATTCAAGTTGAGATCTCTTGAGTTTGAAAATACTCTTTCAACCAATTCTGCACATGTAATAAATAAAATATCAATTTAAATAACTTAAATATTCAAAGCACAATTATCCATGCAACTTAATATTTAATTATTTAATTAAGCATAAAAGCTTATTTACTCTTATTTTCAATTAAATATTGATGTTCAATAAATGCACTTTAGTTCAACTTTCAATTAAACATAAGTATTTAATTTAATTTTCAATTAATTAAATAACCTATATTTAATAATTAATTGCAATAATATTCAATTAAATAAATAACATGATAAAACACTCACATAATCACATCAAGCACCTAAAACCGAAAACATGCAAAATCAAACATGATCAAGGGAAGGGATACACGAATTCCTATCAACTATACGAATTCGGTCAGTGTAGTCAAAACAGGTACTTGTCCACTAACTAGGACAATTAGGTTTAGGATAGGATTTGGACCTAAAAATTATCTCCCCTCTCTTACTATTGAGATTAATGGGATAGGGCACGCTCACTCCTACCAATTCAGGGAAGGCGTAGCCCGGTACCTGCAAACTTGTCATCACCAAGACGAACATACATGCATATATCATATGGAAAATAATGGTTGAGACTAGGTTATCGTGTGGATCTCGCCGAAGCAAGTAACTATGACTCTGTCCCATACCATACCAAGCACATCAAATAGTAATGAAAACATACAATGATCCATGTGCATATAAATCTAATGTCAGTATTGTCAGAAAACCATAATCAAAATGAAATCCTAACATATACATAAGTATCATAAAATAACCCTAAATCACATATACACAAATGATACAACATGATAATAATGGATCAAGAACCTACTGAAATGTAACATATAAATATCATCTAACCATCTGATTAAATCATCACATACATCCAAAATTCCTAAAAGAGTTTGACATCCACAAACTGAAAAGCAACCTAAGAGGTGGGTATTACAACATTTACATGCACATGGGGCACCTTTTTCTGGAACATCATGCCATTTGGGTTAAATAATGCCGGTGCAACATATCAAAGAGCCATGACAACTATATTCCATGACATGATGCACAAAAATATGGAGGACTACGTGGATGACACATTGGCTAAATCCAAAGAAAGAGGTACTCACATTGCTGACCTAAGAAAGATCTTGGATCATATGGAACAGTTCCAACTCAGGCTCAACCAAAAGAAATGTGCCTTTGGGGTCCAATCAGGGAAGCTCCTAGGGATCATTGTTTCAGTGAAAGGAATTGAGGTAGACCCCGCTAAGGTTAAGGATATACTAGAGATGGCTCCTCCATGCAACATCAGTCAAATGAGGACACTACAAGGGAGACTTCAGTCCATCAGGAGATTCATGTCCCAACTTGTAGATAGGGCACAACCCTTTACTAAATTACTACATAAAGGGGTTACCTTCAAATGGGATGAACACTGTGAAGAAAACTTCAGAGAATTGAAAGGATACTTGGCTACTCCTCCTATTCTTATGGCACCTATTCATGGGAAGCCCTTACTCCTATACATTTCAGCTACAACTATGTCATTAGGAGTCTTATTAGCTCAAGAGGATGACACAAAGAAAGAAAGAGCTATCTACTACATTAGTAGAACACTGGTTGCCTATGAGCTCAATTATATCATTATTGAAAAGGAATGCTTAGTAGTTGTCTTCGCATCAAAAAAATTGAGGCACTACATGCTCTCTCATATAGTAAAGCTCATTGCTAAGATTGATCCTCTAAAGTACCTTTTGAGCAGAACAACATTAACAGGACGTTTGGCAAAATGGGTCCTAATTCTAAGTGAGTTTGACATTGAATATGTAGAATGGAGAGCTATCAAAGGACAGGTACTTGCAGATCAATTGGGTTATTCACCACTCCATGATGATGAACCTTTAATGATTGAATTCCCTGATGAAACAATCATGCATCTAATTGAATATCCATGGAAGATGCACTTTGACGGTTCATTCACTGAACAAGGCTCTGGAGAAGGGGTCCTATTCATAACTCCTCAAGGTTACAAGATTCCCAAATCTTACAAATTAATGTTTCCATGCACCAACAATATTTTAGAATATGAAGCATTGGTAAACGGTCTTAAGCTAGCTATGGAGTGGAAGATTGTACAGTTACAAGTGTATGGTGACTCCCAACTAATTATTTGTATAGTTGGAAAATGGAAGCACTTCCATTTTAGACTTGTTTAGCCTTCTGAGTAAGAGGTTTGGGGTCATGACAAGTGCCTTGACTAGGTTCCTGATCTTGACATGGCTTCCCCCCTGTTATGCCTTTCTGTTCACAATTTTCTAACCTGATTTCTGCATTCTGGGATATAGACCTGTGTTTCTGGGATTTAGGGACAGGGTTGACCTCCTAGGACAGGGTCAACCTCAGCCTTGACCTAGGATAGGGTTGACCTCAGCCCTATCCTAGGATAGGGCCGACCTTGACCCTGTCCCAGGGTCCAAATCCCAGGAACTTTCAGTTTCCCAGATGTCGGTCCTCACAAAAAGTTCTCTCCCGCTTCCGGGTCGACTGTTTCGGGTTCTGAAGCGTTGATTCCTAAATTGTATTTAATATAGGTCCTCTCCTAGGGGTAAAGGCTTTAATGGTGATTTAATCCTGCTATGTAGGCCTCCTTAAAATATTGTGCCCTAGTTTCATATAAAAGGGAGCCTTCTCCTCTCATTTTCTCTAAGTCTTCCAAGTGCGAAAAGTCTTCTAAAGGTGATCAAGCATTCTCAAATTACTTTCAAATGTGATTCAAGCAAGCTAAGGAGAAAGATTTGATGCAAGCATTCATCCATTCAGGCATCCATTTTCATGAAGGAGATCCATTGGAGGCCATTGAAGGATTCAAGCTACAAGGTGCCCTTTTGGTGATCTCTCCATCCATCTTCTTCCAAGCCCTTTTCAAGATCAAGAACCCATTCAAGACTTGGTGTTCGAGATCTACAAGAAAGAGATTGAAGACATCCTACCATTCTACATTCCATATTTTGAAGCATACTTGTGGATTCACGGATTCGAATCCACCACAAGGACTTTACAAGCAAGGTGAATTTGAGTTTTTACTTTGTTATCTTTATGCAATTTCAATTATACATTAAGGTTAATTCCAAAACCAGGGTTTAACCAAGGCAAACCCCTCCCCCACAACAAAAAAACCTTTTTTATTGCAGGTATAGGTTTGAGATTGTAGATCTGAGAACAGATCTAGATACCCTTTTCAGTCTTCTTTTGAACAGCGCGAACAGGGAAACTTTCGGATCTGTGTAGGACAGGGTTGGCATTTTTGGTACAGGGTCAACCTTTTTCATAAGACAACATCAGATTGGAAAAAGATTTTTGGGTTTTGTTCATCTCTGCGTTCCGGTCTGAGATAAACTGTCAGCATTTCCAGAAATAGTCTACAGACCTCAGAAAATAGCAATCTTTGATCTGCAATTTTTTAAGGTTAGTTCTTCCTCCTATCCCTTTTCAATTACTGTCACTAATTATGTTTAATCAATCAATTTATAGAATTTAAGATCCCCTTTCTTGTTATCTTTCCAAATAGTTGATTCACTTGTGCATTAACCCTTCTACTTGGGACGATCAAATTGGATCTCCTATTTGTGTATTTGAGGATGAAAGAAAGGAGCATCTTATCTTCCCCTAATCACAATTACAATATACAATCAATATCAAACTCAATTAAGTGTAAGGTGTGAAAGAGGGTTAAGGAGATCAACACACTTTAATCAAACCAAACAACAATTAATCAATCAATCAAACCCCCTTTCCAATCTTTACATTTTGTCTTTAAACACCCCATTTCTTATATTACATTTTGGTGAACCCGCGATAGACAACTCTTTCTTTTTGGTGTTAGATTTGCATTTTATGCTAGAACTTACGTGTAGATTTATTTCATGCTCTTGCATTTATATTTCAAAAATAAAAATCACATATTTCTTTAAAAATATAAAAACAATTACATTTTTCATGCTCGTAGATTTCATTTGAATGCATTTGGATATATTTAGATCTATTTTCCATGCATTTCTTTATCCATTATCATGTTGCAAAAATTGTTTCAAGTATTTTTCAAATGCTTTATTGATAGGG
>MU223753.1:869081-884823 GCA_018584345.1 Thuja plicata
AAGATCAAGAACCCATTCAAGACTTGGTGTTGGAGATCTACAAGAAAGAGATTGAAGACATCCTACCATTCTACATTCCATATTTTGAAGCATACTTGTGGATTCACGGATTCGAATCTGCCACAAGGACTTTACAAGCAAGGTGAATGTGAGTTTTTACTTTGTTATCTTTATGCAATTTCAATTATACATTAAGGTTAATTCCAAAACCAAGGTTTGACCAAGGAAAACCCCTCCCCCACAACAAACAAACCTTTTTTCTTGCAGGTATAGGTTCAAGAATGTAGATCTAAGATCAGATCTAGATACCCTTTTCAATATTCTTTCGGACGACGTGAACAGGGACACTTTTAGATCTGTGTAGGATAGGGTTGGCATTTGTGGTATAGTGTCAACCTTTTTCATAAGATGACATTGGATTGGAAAAAGATTTTTGAGTTTTGTTCATCTCTGCATTCCGGTTCGAGATCAACTGTCAGTATTTCTAGAAATAGTTTACAGACCTCAGAAAACATCAATCTTTGATTTGCAATTTATAAGGTTAGTTCTTCCTCCTATCCCTTTTCAATTACTATCACTAATTATGTTTAATCAATCAATTTATATAATTTAGGATCCCCTTTCTTGTTCTCTTTCCAAAGAGTTGATTCACTTGTGCATTAACCCTTCTACTTGGGTTGATCAAATTGGATCTCCTATTTGTGTATTTAAGGGTGAAAGAAAGGAGCATCTTATCTTCCCATAATCACAATTACAATATACAATCAATATCAAACTCAATTAAGTGTAAGGTGTGAAATAGGGTTAAGGAATTCAACACACTTTAATCAAACCAAACAACAATTAATCAATCAATCAAACCCCCTTTCCAATATTTATATTTTGTCCTTAACACACTCTATTTCTTATATTACATTATCAATTAGGTCAATGGGGAGTATCAAAAAAAAGATAAGAATTTGATGCCCTACAAGCAACTAGTTGATGACCTAAAGAAATACTTTGTATTCATCATATTCCAGCAGATACCAAGATCAGAGAAAAAACCTGTAGATGCTATGGATACCTTGGTATCCATGTTACAACTGGAAGAACATCAATTTTTCTATGACTTCTTGGTGGAAGAAATATCCTATCCTACCTTTGATACCCCTGAATACCAAGTAATATGTCCTTTGAACACCCCAGACCAATCTTGGTATGCCAATATCATTGCCTACCTTTTTGATCAAACCATCCCTAAAAATCTATCCAGAAATGAGAAAAGATCCCTGATTAGGACAGCAACACATTATGTCCTCATAACTAATAACCTATATCGACGAGGTATCAATGATACACTTCTTAGGTGTTTAGAACTTGAAGAGTTCAATCTAGCATTAAAAGAAGTCCATGAAGGTGTATGTGGATCACACTCGAATGACTTTTCATTAGCAAAGAAACTGCTCAGAGTAGGTTATTACTAGCCTACCATGGAGAAAGATGTTATTTAGTTTTCAAAAACCTATCATAAATGCCAGACACATGGAAATCTTATCCATGCTCCTGCCAGATAACTTATACCTTTCATAACACATTGGCCATTTTAGCAATGGGACTTTGACTTGGTTGGACAAATATATCCCAACTCTTCAAATGGACACAAGTTCATCATTACAGCCACTGAGTATTTCACAAAGTGGGTCAAGGTCGTGCCGCTAATCAAAGCCACTAGAAAATAGGTGGCTATGTTCATTTTGAACTACATTATTTGTAGATATGGGATACCCTCTTTAATTGTAACAGACAATGGGGGCCAATTTAAAATCAAGACATTGATGACCTTTGTGAAAAGTTCCATATCACTCAACATTGCTCCTCAATCTATTAACCTCAAAGTAATGGACAGGCTGAGGCATCTAACAAGAATATTCTCAAGATCCTACACAGAACTGTAACTAAGTCTGGCAGAGACTGACATCTACAACTGAATCAGGCACTATGGGCCTACAAAACAAGCATCAGAACACCAACTGGAGCCATGACATTTTCTTTAGTCTATGGCGCTGAAGTAGTATTACGTATTGAGGTTGAAATCCCATCTTTGCAGATATCTTTACAAGGTCTGGTTACTAACGAGCAACACCACATAGACAGGGTGAATTTTCTAGACCTACTAGATGAGCGCAGACAACAAGTGTTTGATCACCTCAAAGTATATCAAGCACGTATGTCCAAAGGCTACAACAAGAAGGTCAAACCATGAAAATTTGAAGTGGGAGATCTCATCTTAAAAGAGAATCCTAAGAACCAGCCTAACAGAGAACAGAAAGGAAAGTTTGAACCTAACTGGCTGGGACCTTATGTTATCACTGCCACTTTTGGGACTGGAGCTTATCAACTAGCTACACCTGAAGGAGATGTTCTTCCAGATCCTATCAACACTCTACATTTGAAGTGGTTCTACGCTTAATGTTCAGCTAGCTGAGCCTATACAGTAAATAGTTCTCTGAAAATACCAAAAAAATTCATAAAATTAATCTTGAAGAAATCCAAAACCAGTGGAAAAAGTCCTGACGAAAGGGGATCCTTGGTGAAAACCTGGAAAACAGGCGCCTTGACACTACAAAAACATTCAAAAAAGAAAAAATAGCTTAAAAAAAAAATTTATTGAAAAAAGAGAAAAGTGCCTTGATGAGCACCTGGTAAAACAAGCATCTTGGTAGCAAAAAGAAAGAAAAGATCTTTCCAAGTGGTGAAAACCTGACAATCAGGTGTCACTTGTGTTCTGCGCTCCATCTATAAAAACATCACTGATACTGAGCCTTCATAATTATACCTGTGCTCAAACGCTGAATTAATGGCTATCTTATCCTTGCTTGGGATTTGTCTACTTTTACGTCTTAGGAATAAGTCATTCTGCATTGGGGGCATCTTTGCTGGCATGATAGGTTGCAGTTGCTAGGTTGCTTTAGGATGGTTTGCCTCACAAACACAATGTTTCTTGATACATGCAAAATAATGTCACTTTCCCAAAACAAGGGTGTCTTTTCAAACATCACATATCCAGACATGACATTTACATTAACGGAGTTCCTACAAGGCTATATTGGATCACAAATAGGAATAGATTATCCTATCAATGCACATGCATGAAACACCATATTGCTTATATTCTAATTTTTTGATTGATGAATCTCTACTGTGTTTCACATATGAATGAATGAGTACTACTTAAGCACACAGTTTGATATTGGTTTGATTATGATTCTTTCATGTCCTGATGATGTTTTCAACTAGGGGCATCTAAGTAATTATAAATTTTATTTGATTGATTCACAATTGATGTTATCTTATGTCTTCTTTATTACTCAATGACATCTATGCAAAGACAAAGAGTCATGAGGATAGGGGGTATAAAATTTTCTTGGTTTTCTATGTATGGTGATTGTTTCAAAAGGATCTTATAAATTTTGCCTAACTTAGATGTTGATGGTAAGAGCTACCACTATGGGTGGATAGCCGCATATATCTCAATCTTTGTTATGTAAACTACGGTGAGGTTGAAACAATTTCCTTGTCTGTTTTCTGATCCAGATTCTCACTAAGGTATACGAATCATAATGTACCCAAGGATATGACTTTTCAAGGTCATTACGGGTTCAATATCTTACCTTACACAGAATCTGGTATATTAAAAGGAAGGTGACTATTTTGTTATCCTGGCTTCTATGCCTTGATGCCTAAGTCTATTTCTGACATTTCAATAAAACATGGTATTCATACTTTCATAATATCAGTGGGTATTAGTGATGGTTGTACTTTCAGGTGGTATCCATTCCGAAAGAGTGCCCAATGATGATAAAAAGCTATACATTTGCATACCAGTGACAAAGTCCTAAGAGTCTTCACATCATTACATTTTTGACAATTGCATGGGATATATACAAGAAAGGAGAAGCATTAAAGGCATTTTGAGCTCCAAATTAATTCAATTTTTCTTCTTCTAAATCAAGTTAATTACATCATCCATATTACTAATATATATATATATCATTGCACATCCATAGCATACATTTTGCATTCATGAAGCAACAGGAAAATACCAAAACAAAGCATCCATGTATTGCATTTTTCCTTTTACATCCTAAGTGCATCCATACATCTATTTTGCATAAAGGAAAATAAAAAAACATACATTTGCATCTTCACATAAGTATCATTTAAAACATATTTATATCAGTCATCAAATCAAATGCATAAATGATGTCATCATCTAAATCTAACTCAACATATGGAAAAGATATCATCATATGTGCGAATAACTCCATTAAAGAAAAGAGACCATCATAAGACCTATCAGAATCAGAAGCTACATACATGTGTGTCTGAACATGGTACAAATCAAACAACATCTGGCATAAAGAGTATCTGTGAGACAGAATGAATCAGATATACATATATCAATGTCATATACAAAAGAGGATCTCAAAAGGATCCAAATATACAATGTGAACTTAGATATACAAAATATAACAATATAAATCAGCTCTGGCTTCCCCCCTCTCCCTAATCTGGAGGAGGAGGAGGAGGTACAATTGGAGGTGGAGGAGGCATCGCTCCCTCAGACTACGAAGCCAACTGAGAAAATGATACTGCTCTCAGCCCCTCTAGCACTGCCACATGATAAAGAGAATAATAATATGTGGCCCTTTATCCTTGATGTGTGGTTTTGTGGGCCCCGTACGTCTCTCTCTACTTAGAGTCTCTCCATCTTCCTTTCCCTGTCTATAAGCAAGGCATCTGATATAGCCAGCCTAGACTCTGTTGTTGTGGCTCTCACCTCAAGAGCTATAATCTATGCCCTCAGCTGCTCTCTCTCCTGCTCACACTTAGAAAGAGGATCTCCATCTCTACCTGTATCCTAACCCTGAGGCCTGCCCTGTCCCCTGTCCTGTGGTCTATCTTGTGACCCCTACTGTCTTTGTCTTTGTTGATCCCTAGTAAGGAGCGGACTAGGATCCCTCTGAAGAGATATAAATCTAAATCTCTGGTACCTCCCCTGTCCACTACCACTCGCACCACCTGTGTCGATAGCCACACCACCACCACCCCTATCATCTCCATCATCACCCTCATCTGGAGGGGGACGCCCGCCATCTCTGCCACCATCCTGACCTCCATGTCTTTTGACAACCGTGTCTCTCTGTGCTCCTCCCCTCCCTCTAGTAGGACGATCCTCAAGATCATAATCTAAAGGCTCCTCTATGCAAGGAATGATCTCCTCTAGTACAGTGAAACAAGGAAATTGGTACTGGAGCATCTCCATGGCATATCCATCTGAAACACCTGCATCGGCCACATCAAGGCAGAGATCCCAGTCTACTCCAACCATATCACAAATCTCCTAATGTGCTTTCTCATATGTTAGCTAGGCACCCCACAATGATGCCTCATCTTAGATCCATGCATAAACAGTGATATCTTGTATCTTGCCCTACCATCAGCCATACTATCTCAGCACTCAGGTGTGAATAAACTGCTCTATCACATATCTGGTTCTCCCTATGAGATATCAACTCTAAAATAAATATGGTACTTGTTGTGCATCTAAGGTCCACTCCTCGCAGTCTAAATATGGTCGCCAAATGACCTCAGTCATATCGTCAAAGAGTCGACGCCAGTACTCAACCTTGCCCAGATGGGGCTGCTGAATGAGGCCTGCATACATGTATACGCAGGGCTTCTCAGGTACTTTCTATCTATCTACAATCAGCCACGTAACAAGGATGTGCTCCCAGGCCCAGATCTGAAGAATAAGGATAACCACAGTCATACTACGGGTATAATGATATACCATCTCATGAAACTATCGATACATATGGGCTAAAATACAACTGCCCCATGCAAATCTCTATCTGTGGGTAACCATCTACTCTAACATGTCTACCCAGCCAACCATGAATCCATGCTGACCTCTGTGTGGCATCAGGATGCCACCTATCAGACCTGCTAAGTACACAAATAAATGATCATAATGATCAACCATATAATCCCATGAGAGATATATGCGGTTAATTGTGTCATCCTGGAAATATCGACGTGTAGCACCAATCGCCACATCATTCATTGACTCGAAGCACACCTCAGCATGAATCATCGGAACCTGAAGTATCTACCATACATCCTCCGGTGTCACTGCGATCTCCCTGGTTGACAGATGGAAGGTGTTGTGCTCTGAGTGCCATCTCTTGACAAGAGCAGTCAACAATCCTCAGTTTACCCCTATCTCAGGTAAACCTATCAAAGAACGTAATCCACATTGGATCACTATAGTCTGGTCATCATATGAAAGCAGTCGAGACAATGCAAGCACACAACCTGGGTAGGTGCTGTGAAATGTGACTACCTCAAACTGGGTCTATTTTGACAAACATAATGCTACATCAGTATTCTATCTACAACAAAGATGTAGACTCCTAATCAACTAAGTAATTCAAGGTTCGCAGCAAGCAAACAGGTCCAAAAGAATAAATTTCTATGTCTCACAACCAGAAGCGATTCTGAAATGACAGGGTGTGAACTCCTTTACTGGATACGATCCTAGAAATATAGGATGCAATGGAGATCATAGGGTGCGATCCCCAAAATACAGGATGCGACCCTAAAATAGGGTATGAGCTTAAATGGACAGGGTACGACACAAAACAAATTTCAATTAAAAATCAAGACAAAAACAAGGAAATAAGATGCTATCTAGAGTATCCTGGATGTGATGCAGGAATCCATAAAAATTGGATGCGATCAGGGAAATAGCGGATGCGACACGGGTTTTGCAGGTTGCGATCTAGAATACTGGATGTGACTCAAAATTCAACTGGCTATAAAAGCTACAAAAATGCATGAAATTGAAATTTGCAAAATTCACAAGGTAATTTCATGAGCACTTACTGGAGGTGGGTAGTCGGCTGGGCGCTAATGCCGACGGCTCATCTCAAAATGATGCTTCCTCACAGGGACTACCATCTTCTTTGCAGAGCTCTCAAAATTACTATGGAGGAAAGTGAAAATGAATAGTGAAATGGTAAATTTTGAGGCTTCTATTGGTCTTTTGAGCCATTTAGGAGTTTTGAAACTCCTCCTAGGCAACTACAACTACATTTCTATTCTCTTTTAGTCAATTGGGAACCAAATTGAAGGTACCTAAGATGTTTTTAGCAATACGGTGCCATTTTTGCGACATTTCCAAAAATTGCAGATTCGCTTCATTTGTTCCAAAAATCTGTCAATACTGCACATCTTATCATAAATCTTGGTCTAACATCATTTTATAAGTATCATCACTCACATTTTCACATAATTAACTTGGTACTAGTGTGTTTATTTTTAAACACACCATCTTTTTCCACTTCTTCTACTCCATTCTTTCTTGCCCTAACAACTTCCTACAAGTGATACGTTCTTTCAACTGAGGGATTTTATTCTTTTCCTTTGATTTTGTTACTGAGGGGGCGTGATCACACTATCATCAATTAAATTTTTTCTCGAAACATCATTAAAATGACTTCATTATCAAACAAACTAAGGGCATAACAGTTTCCTTAACTAAGTCAGAACTGTTGGATAGAAAGCTTTGGTTCTCATAAGCTGGATATCTTGTGTTTCCCCATTTTTAAAATATTCTTATTAAGCTCCTAGTAGCTTCTTACTGACCTTTGGATGACAACCAAGTTCAAAATAAATTCTATCAGTTAGTTTGATCAAGTGTGAGACTGATCTCATCAACATTTCATTCGACAACCAAGAACTGAATTCTCAATCTTTCTGAAGTCAAAATAAAAAACTTTCTTTGAATCAATGCACTACTCGCACATCAATTCAAAGAGGGGAAAATGTAACCACCTGAATTTGGTTTGTTCCAACTATAGACCCTATTCTCCCTAAGTGTGATCATACTCCCAATTATGTCATGACAATGTTACTTTGGCATAATTTATTTTTAAATCAAATTTAATGTCCTAGGTGATTTTTATCACTGAATTATATTAACTATTATAGCCAATTAATTCAAATCAAATTCAAACATGGCTATAGTATTTAATTATAAAGGAATTAAATAAACCCCTAAATCAATTGTCCACTTGCAAATAACCCATTCCCCTAGCCTATTTAATTATATTAAATTAGCTATAGTCCTATTGATTATTAAAAAGCAATTAATTGTTTAAATAATTAATTCCTATATTTTAAATAAATTAAATAAGTTTAATTCATTTTATTTATATTCCCTTAAACCCCAACCTAACCTATCTCAATCACTTCTACCCTGGGTTCTAACCCATCTCAACCTATTCCCCCCATTCTAATCTAATCCTAATTCTAATTCTATCCTAAACTCCCTCCTAATGTTGTCACATTTCATTAAGGAATGATTAACAACTCAACCCACTTGAGAAAGTCAACTTTCTCAAGCATGACTTCTCTAAAGGACCAACTTGCCAAGCTGAGCCTTATTCCCTCCCATGCCTCTTAAATGAATCTTATTAATGGATATTCCCTCTTGCCCATCCCTCATTAATGCCCAAGGCATTAGTGGCTCTTACACCTCATTAATGACCTTAGGGGCTCCATTAATGAACCTTGTCTCCCCTCTCTCTCTCTCTCCCATTCCTCTATAAATTAGAGGGATTTGGAGCTCATAATAAGCCTCAAATTTTGAATAGTAGTGTTGTTATGCCAAGAATTTGAAGGAATCCCAAAGCATTTTTATGCTACCCATTCCTTCCTAGCTTCATACACACTCCATTAATTACTTTCTCACATGGTTATAATGCCCATTTTAGATTAATATACATGCTTAAGTAATTAAATAGTTTGTTTTAAACTTAAATCTTTCATGCTAGGTTGTTTATGTCACTGGTATTAGCATAATTTGAGGGCTATTATGTTATTTTCTACACTCATCCTAGTTAGAAAGCAATAGGTTGATGTTAGGGTTTTATATGCTAATTAACCCTTGTTTCTCACTGATAGAATGACTTATTGAAGTGTTGTGTCATAGGTAATAGGTGCATAAATATACACACACATTTCTAGCACCCACTGTGGGGCACAATTTCTAACTTGGCCTCATTTTGAACCTATTTTTCACTAATTTGCATGCACAGGATTCTGTTACAGGGTCATTTTTTGTCATTCTGGATCGAATCTGGGATACGCCCTCGCACCACAGAAAATGAGGCTCGCATTCAGGATTTTTCGGATCATTTTTAGTTTAGGCTCGCATCTAGGGAGCATGCTATCACATCTGGTAAGGAAATTCATATCTGGTTTTGTGTCATTTTCTATCTTTCTGGATCGCATCTGGTGAAAATTTTAGTTAACTTCATTTGCCTAACTCTAACATCTTGACAAGTTGTGTTTTTTTATATTTTGTAGCCTAATAATTGTTTGCAAGTTGTTATTGAAGGTTTTTCATGGGAGTTGAAATAACGTATACTAACTTAGTTTTTCAGGTTGCCAACCCGCAACTTGACCTCTATTTACAAGCTTTCAACATTAAGATACATTTTCCAATCTATCACTAAACTAACTAGAGGACTATGCTCTTTTCCTTTTAAGGAAAATCAAAAACTCATACATCAGTTTATGGTTTGAACATAATTTGGAGTTAATTGAACAAGCAATCACATCGTATAATTCTTTTGGATCAGTAAATGAACAACACAAATCACTAAATCTTGTGGTTCAAAGAACAAGTTAAACTATATAATTCATTTTTGGGACACATAAATTGAACAAGCAAACTCACTAAATATTGTGGCTAATTGAACAAGGAAAAATCCACTTTCAAGCATCTTTTTTTCATTAAAATAGGAACATCTAAATTAGGCACAACATTTCTTGAGGGAAAGAACCACTTTGCTTGACTCTATTTTTGGAGAAAATGGCTTAGATTAGGAGAGTATGCTCTTCTTCTGTGGATGAAACATAAATCCAGACATCCAAAGATCGCCAATCCTTTGTACGCATATTTAAATAGTAGAGGGCCTGCTGGTTGAGGAAAAAATCTCTCAGGAATGACCCAAGTGAGGATAGGTTTTACGCCAACCCTTCCAACTCACTATAAATAGTTGCTTCCTCATAGGCTAAAGCCTCGGAAGATGGAGCCGGTTTTGTTCATGGAATTTTGACATCATTCCTTGAACATGCTTGGGTATATGTAGAGCGGATCTGCTTGAATCTTGCTTGTGAGACTACATATATTCAGGTACTCATAGGGCTATATGCCTCAATTTTGCCTTGTGTAATTCTATGGGGGACAGTTTCGAATGGATTGCCCAATAATCTACAACACCTTCAACTGAAAGAATTCTTGATTCACCCCCAAAAGGGTGATAATATTTATGCAAGGCAAAAAGTAATTGCCCCAAGATACTCATCATATCATTCCCTCACTTGTGTTTGGAGTTTTCTAATACAGCATCATGACTAGAGCCATTGTGTGCTTGGTGATGGTTGTATTTTGATTAGCATTTGAGTGTGTACCTGAGTCGATGAGAAAAGATTTTCATCCTCCACCTAGAGAATAGGAAAAAGATGAGTGTCTGTTTCACCCTCCTAACAATGCAAATATGTTTGACGTGTCTGAAAAATCACTAAAAAGATAAACTCCTTCAAACAAGCAACAATATTCAAACCTTCAAATGCATGTGTTTTTCACTCACTGGCAAGTCTCC
Organism: Thuja plicata; assembly: GCA_018584345.1. Classification (NCBI taxonomy): domain Eukaryota; kingdom Viridiplantae; phylum Streptophyta; class Pinopsida; order Cupressales; family Cupressaceae; genus Thuja; species Thuja plicata. The sequence continues at coordinate 879,800 of MU223753.1, forward strand.
AAACATGATCACAGATCAGACAAATTACACAAACTCCCAAAATGCAAATTTCAAAACTAGCAAAATATGACAAAGGCATCATAAAATTGCATCCTGTATGTCTTGTATTGCATCTGGTATTTAGGATCACATCTGGTATACTACCTCGCATTTGGTCAACACATAGTCACATCTAGGGTTTAGGCTCGCATTTGGTGTCATCAGAGGCTCGCATCTAAGATAGTGGGTACTTGTAGAGGTATTTCTTATAAAGTCTCAGTTGATTAGGATACCCTTTTGGCTCTTTAGCTGGTTCCTATTGTCTTTTCTGGTCTCCTTGTTGAAGTTTCAAAACTCTTTCGAACGTCTACCTTGCATGCTTAGTCTTTCTTTCACGATTGGTTCAATACGTATGGTCTACCCACTTTCTACCAAAAAATTGGTTCCTAGCTCGGTATCAGGGCATTCGAAACCTCTCATGCTAGAATCATTTACGTCCACCAACAAAAAATAGTTACTCTTACCTAGACACACCCACTTGAACAGTCTGAAACTCTCACTTGCACTATTGGGAAACATTGACAAAGTTGAGAAATAAGTTCATGGTCAACACAAGATGCAACAAGTACATGTCTAAAGGATCGAAAGTGCCTCCTAAAACACCACACTTTCAAGGGGAAACATCTCATAGTTCCCTACTCGATCTAGACTTCCCACAAATGGATAGAGACACTCACAGATGGAGTGAGGCTTTTGCAGAATATAACAATGGAAAAAATTCTGAAGATACGGATGAGGAAGAAGAACCCAAGTTTGACCGTCCCTTATTTGAATCTGGCAGTGAGAACAAAATCACTGAAGAAGAATATGAAAAACTCAAACAGAGCAAGAGATTCCATAAAATAATGGAGAACATGATTGACGAGGATAAAGAGAAATACTTCCTTCATCTAGCATCCATAGGTGTCAAATTACCTAAGGATTATGATGTGGAAAATCTCAAAGAAAAGGAGGTACCAACTCCTATATCCATTGTCCCCAAGAAACTCACTTTGATGCAAACAAAACTCACAAACCTCAAACAGGAGAAAGAGAAACCCAAAACACAATACTCTTTGGACGCCATTTGTCCATTTCCTTTTGACAAGTGTATCACTATGGTCTCGTTCCCTCCCAATGTGGCAAGACCGAAGTATGACAAATACATAGGAGAAACTGACCCACACGATCATGTGAGGGAATTTTGTGCTCTAAGAATAGAATACATGCACGAAACTACATACTTCATGTGGCTATTTCCAAGAAGTCTAGTAGGTAATGCCATTGAGTGGTTCTCAAAACTGAACCCTAAGGTCAAAACATTCGAGAAGTTTATCCAAAGATTCATCCAACATTACTCCTAAAATAGCCAACATGATGTGAATATGATGGACCTATGTAATACCAAATAGAGAACTGGTGAATCATTTACACACTTCCTACAAAGGTGGAGGAAGATTCTTGCATGATATTCAAGGGCCATTCCCAAATCATAGAAGATGGAGATCTTCGTTAATAACCTGGTGCCTGAATTGAACTACGCATTATAAATGCAAGACTCACCAAGCTTCGACAGAATGATTAAAAATGCCCTCTATATGGAGGAAGTCATGGTTAAAAGGGGAGAGATCACCCTTCAAAATGAAAACAAAACCAACAACTCCAACTCCAAGCCTAAATGGTAGAAGAAAAAAAAGAATGTTGTTAATGATAGAGTGGTTGATGCCTCTAACATTAATCCTAAACCTGGGGTGTTCAATTTGACTAATAGTATGCAAGCAAGTAAGGATGCTAAAGTCAAGACCCCCATACCCAAAGAAAACAATGATAATAGAAAGGGTCCAAAGATGAAATACAAAGGGAAAATTTTCATGTCCAATGTGTGGTCCAAAGATGAAATCTCATCATTCCAAAGTTTAAGAAAGCAGGTATTTGATGAGTATATGCACTTCCTCCCTAGAAATAATAAGTATTGAAGTGCGGAAAAACATCTTTTCAATGGGAAAGAAGAGACTACATCAAAGCACCAGAGAATGACACCTCACCTATGGTAGTTGGAATATAATAGAATTTGAGGTAATATCATTCCACCTAATGGTTGATGTTTGAAAATTATATATTTTGATTGTGTTTTGTTGGCTAATTATGTAGTTGATGATCTTGAAGGTCATGAAGGCATCACTGACCAGCTTCCACAGGGACTAAAATGTTATCTCAGAGAATTTAGTAGGCTTCCCTACTATGAACAACTACAAATTGTGCATTTGTTTGATACTATGCATATTGAAAAGAATGTAACAGAGACATTGTGGAAAATATTGGATGGAAAGCATGACAAAGAAAAACTTGGCAAAATTTGTAGTGACATTCATGATTCCAATCATGCAATGAAAAATATCATTGAATCAAATATAAATGGAGACCAAATTAATGCAAGTGCTCTTCCTTGGTTATTAACAGAGCAACAAAGTAATGTCATAAAATAAGTCATACAAAAAATTTGATTTCCTACAGGATTTTCTGCAAATATAAGCAATCTCATATCAAAGAAAAGTGATTTTGGGTCAGGGATGAAAACACATGATTTACATACCTTCATCAAGGTAAGTCACAATCTTTTGTATTTACAATATATTTGTGTAACTGCATTCAATTTTCATTGTATGAAATGATCAGTTGACAATTGTTGCATTATTTTCTACACCTATCGCTCCCAGAGAACTTCGACAATAATATCAAACAAGTGATATATGATCTTGGAAAATACATGAGGTAAGCAGTGATATTTGTTCAATATATCAAACAATAATATCAAACAAGTAATATATTGTAAAGTCTCGTATTTATATACTTTTGTGTCTTGAATCCCTTGTAGGTGGTTGTCATCTACATAAAGCCATAAGGAAGATATAAAATATTGGAAGAAAAGAATTCCTCATCTAATGTGTGTGTTGGTTGTATTTCCTATTTTTGCTGTTTTGTCTTGTTCCTTGTCTTGCCCTCTGCAAAACTTTTCAGGTTTTCCATGTTTTAACCTTGCCAAATTGTCAAAACCCTGAAAAAACCCTAAAGCCAAGTATTAGACGATGCTTTTTTAAACCCTAGGCCATGTCTTTATATTTCATCGTTACCTTTTTAAAGTCACTTATGACATGTGTTCTAAGTCAGGTTGCTTGATCTCTTTACCAAAAATGAATATGCCAAATCTTCTTTTGATCAAGCTTTTTCTTTTATGTCACCTAGTCTCTTGAAAAAACAGAATATTCCATCAATGTCTCGAGACTTAGAGATATTTCTTTAGTCGGGTTGTCGCTTGAACTTTGTAGTATAAGCTTTGAAATTAATGGGACCCACTCCTCAGTCAGGTGATCGCGAGAGGAATTAGCAAGTCAAAGAAATGTCTTCCGACTTCGCGATTCACTTCATATCGCATGGTCACTAGATCAACTCAGTCAAATAGTTAAGCTTTTCCTTCAGTCGCGTGGTCTCGTGATCAACTAGCAGTTAAGACATAACAGTCCCGATTCAGCGACTAACGGTTTCATGTTAAATGATTTCCCTCAGTCGGGATGTCGCCAGAGCAAAATGATTACTCAGCTTTCCAGAATGCATAAAGTGGACGAAAGAATAGATGACATCTGTCATATGGTGAATGGTTGTCGTAAGGTCGCCAGAAGGAGGAAAGATATCTAGCGATAATAAGACATAAGTGTTTTCACCCTCAGTCGCGAAGTCTCCTGATGATTTAAGGGCATGAAGTAATTTGAAGCGATTAAACGACAACCGTGCGATGAAGGAATGAAGAGATCTGACGGTAGTCGCGGAGTCTGGTGATAAAAGTGCCCCAGGGAAAAAGTCCTTCTGACTTAGTGATTAAGGCATGTCGTGAAGTCGCTCTGAACAGAATAAAGGCATGTGCTATATGATAAGGTTAAGTTGAACTTATCACCCGACTCAGCGACTAAAGGGTGTCGTATAGTCTTGAAATAAGAAATGAGCATCCAGCGACTTAGCGATTATCATGAAAAGTTAAGTGCAACGGTTTGTCGCCAAGTCTGGAGAAGGATGCTGGGTTAAGGTTAACTCCACGCGACTTAGATTTTTTCTTGTGTCGCCTGATCGCTAGAAGGACTTGAGTTAACCAAGGAATAGAAAGACCGTTTTCTCCTAGTCTGAAGATCAGACCATGGTTAAGAAAAAGCGCTCGCGACAAAGAGACTTAATGAGGTCGCGAGGTCGCCTGATAGTGAGATCTAGAAAAGCGGTGCCAAGTGGATGTATGACAGAAGGGATCACCCGGCGGCCAATCAGGTACATGAATTTTTGATTACTATGTACAAAAGGTAGCTGGGATGTATGACAGAGGACAAATTAGAGGATGCCATGTCATCTATCTTAACCGTTTTATGATTGCGCCAAAAGATTCATGATTTAAATTTGATTTTCTGTCACCTCGCGCAACTACGGCTAGGTTTTTGAAAGCTCACGACATATCAACTTAATGGCAGAACTGACATTTCTGAATTTTGAGCCATGTACTCTGACTCCTTTGGCTATAAACACGAGAATGTGCATTCATTCCTGTTCACCAAGTTTATGATTTCAGAGCTAAGTTGTTATTTCAAGCAAAAAGTGATATTCAAAGAGCTTTTACAGTGTTCAAGGGTGATTAAGGTTTCTAAGAATTACAATGAGTTGTGCTTAGATTTGTTTCAATATCATTCAGTCAGAGGTTTGAGGTGCTTGCAAAATGAGTAGAGCTATGAGTATGGCTTCTACTAGTGGAGGCAGTGGAGAGGAGCAAAAAGGAAAACACAGCTTCTCAAATGAATTTTTACAGCTTCTGCCAGGTTCAACGCAGAACAGGAAGATTGATGCTGTGTCTTCAAGGATGAGTTCAGGAACATCAGAGATGCTTCAACCCCGGGCACAACAGGTTTCTCTCTATTTTCATATTTTTATAACAATTCTGATAAACCTATCCCTGTGTCAAACCCTTGGATATC
>MU223753.1:889112-901948 GCA_018584345.1 Thuja plicata
AATAACTATGGTTTGTATGGTAATATCTTGTTTATGGTTATGCTTGATCATCAGCAAGATACTTCATAAGTTGCTTCAATAAAGATACATATTTAACCAGTGTCCACAATAACAAATACTGTGATAATAGCCATCTTGAAAAGGTAAAACCTGCCTAAGTATTTGTGGAGCTCAAAAATGAAGAAGGACCTTATCCAGTCCTTAGCAATTAGGCTTTTCTTGTCTCTGAATCAGGAGTAGAAGGTACAAGGTTCACATAGACATTTCAAGCATTATGATTCATACAAGAAAAATCCCTAACAGTGTGAAATGTAAAAGTGTTTACCTTCAAAAAATTTCAATGCACAAGAACACTACCTCATACACCAAGTTGAGGAGATTGAATTGTGTGGACTTGTACAGATTAGGTCAATGTGGATGGTTGAGAGACACTTGAAATTTTTGAAGGGTTTGGTACAACAAAGAGCACATCTCGAGAGTTATATGGTTGACGGATATATGGTATACTAGATGATGGTGTATGTTACTCAACATCTTCCTAAGCTTGCAGAAAAGACCCATATAGATTGCATTTAGGATCTCAACTCCATTAAAAAAATTGAAGGGGAGTACTTGGTGGGAAACATTAGATTTAGGAAACTGAAAGGTAATAAGTTATGAGACGTTATTGTAGTTAATTAATTCTTAATCTTCAAAATAAATCTATTGTAAGTCATCTATCTACTTGTGTACAGTTGCTAAAGAGTGAGATGCAATACATTTGTTTATTGCAAACAATCAATATTGAATGACGGTATGGATTGAATGATGTCAATATTATGGTCATAGATTAAAATGGGAATCTGTGTCTTCATTGGTTATACAAGCTCATCGTAACGGTGATCCCAATGTTACACAAAATGAAATAGATTTAGCATATGGTTTAAAGAGATCACTAGGTACTTATAAATTTGTTAAGCAACCGTATTTTTTTCAACTCGTGATGCAATAATTTATATATGTTTGACATTATTGTAGGTGAAACACCACAAGGATATGTTATGCAATGGTTATAAATTTCACATCAAAAAGTTGGATGACATGAAGAGAACTTGCGATTCTGGGATAAGTGCAGTCTTCCAGGTGACCAATATTTCATATAGAAATGACTTACATCCTTGAGAGTTGCAAAATTGATACTATGGTATTTTGGTTGATATACTTGACTGTAACTTTAATTCCTTAAAATTAGTTCTCTTCGTTGTGAAATGGTTGTTGTCAATCAGGATTGCGTCTTTAGCTTGGATGTTAAATATAGCTATCCTATTGAAACATGGAAATGTTCTCATTGATGGGAGAGAGAGAACGAGTCTCCAGATTCTAGGTCAGTTCCTATATGATTTGGAATATCACCTATGACTTATTTTTTTTATTTTGGGAAAAGGGAGAAAGAATAACTGAAACTGAATAAACTAACTAAAAGGGTGATACACCGAATGGATTCAGACTTTCTCAAAATTTTAAACTAGCATCCACAGGACATAAAATAATGGTTTTGTGATAAAATTCACTATTCAATGCAAAGGCTGACCTAAAATTCACTACTAGGGTTTATACCACAAATAATGATAATTCTGCCAACAAAATTTTAGATTCTGCAAAAGGTTTACACTCCACAACCTAGAATAGGAATTAGATCAATTCACTAATCTATACTGCAAAATACTTTACACTTTAATGCAAAAAATTAAAAAGGACTGATAATAGAAAATCAGAAAGATATATGAATAATGGGGCAAGCTTTATTATTCTTGAAAATCTGTAAAATAGTTACATGAGAAAGTACAAAAAATGCCAAGGAATATATGCATTCACTTGAGCATAATCTGTATCAAACATGAACTGATGGCTACAAAATGTAAGAAAAGTGCAAAGGAACAAAATGCTCACTAATGCAACTTTCCTCCTCAATTCTGAACACCTAAAACTGAATAAGAGGCTCAAATATATACCCCCTCATGGGTAATTTTGAAAATCTAACTCCCTCCAAAATGCCTCCAAATCAGCAAAAATCCCTAAATCTAAGGCATAATTGATGCCCTAATTTTAGCCTATAAAGTTGGTATTTAAAATATTTACATCTTCTTTTAGTACATTACCAACATATAAAATATATCAAAACTCAACAACACACATATAACCTAAAACACAAGCCCTAATCCCTATCACATACACCCTAACCATGCCTAAACATCGACATTAATACTAAGGTCAATATGACCAAAGTGTATGTAAATAAATATCTCTATTGTGCAATAGCTCTGTTGTCATGGCATTGGGAAGATCTGTCATGCACTGTAGTTAGTTTGAAACATTTACTTCTCTCTGACAACGAACTTCAAAGTTTGCCAAAACTTGGCATATGTATTGTATTTTGCCCTCCATTTTTCATTCTGTATTTGGGGAAGATGTTTAGGGTCTCTTCTCATGGTGCCACCATGCTTGTGATTATGGCACTGTTTCTTGGCTTCTCTGAATGATCTTTAGCTAAAAAATAGCTTCATATTTTATAATCTAAGAGTTATAGTGGAGTATTTGAGGCTTTTCCCTGTGATCTTGGGTTCAAAATTAGTTGCAATCTCTATTTTTTTTTATCTTTACCTTTGACTATGAATTTGAGTGAATCATGGAGCTCAGGCTCCAACTGATAGTGGGTTTTAGTGTGAAAAGAAACTCGGGCTCCTCTAGTTTATAGCACTCGAGTTAACCGAACTCGGGCTCGATGCATGCTTTGTCTCTAAGTTCTTTATGAAGAACAAAGAGCTCGGTCTCTCTCCACCATGGGCTCTACTTGGACTTTGATTTTAATGGCATGAAACATGGCACTTCTTCATGCATTTCTCCATAGAAATCAGGCTCCATTACTACTTCTCTACATGTAAACACACAGATAAGTTACCCTCTACTCTTACTTGGTTTTGTTTTTACACTTTGTCTTCATTTATCATGTTGTTGTAGATATCATTATATTAATTAATCTTTGCAATACTCTGAGTTATGGGCTCTAGTCACTGCTTTCAATGATTTTTTTCTTTTACCATGTCTATTGCAAATGATTCTGCGGTTTTTTTTTCAACGTTGTTGGCATATTTTCTCAAATCGATCCCTTTACTCACACACACCACTATTGGTTAAGTTTCTACTGTTGGTTAGACAGCTCGAGCTATTAATGTTGATATCTGCAATTAGTAATGAACCTATCTTGTTGGATCCACTGTTATGTGAACATGTCACCTTCTTATTTCTTTGTGTTCGTGCTCGAACACCATCACTCTCTGTTATAACTGTGCTATTCTCTTCTAGAACCATGCTTGTCTTTATGCATAATGTCGCCATTGTATGCTTGAATGTTTCTACTAGATGTTTGTGTCTTTGTTGAATTTTTTCCTCTTTTACATTGTATGTGCTCACTCTACAAAACAATGACAAGAATTACCTTTACACATAGTTACCACCTTCCAGTGAAAGAGTTACTCATGGGATTCGAGCACGAGCTCGTGACTCCCATGAGAAACACTATGAAACAGAGCTTGAGCATTGAACATGCATATTTTCTAGTATTTGAATATTTCTGTTATTTCATTTCCATATCTGCATATACCCTGTTATTTGAACATGCAAAACAACAACATTAAACAATAACATTGTTTACTTGAACACCCTGGAACATGGTTTTTGTCTTTTGAGCATGCATAATAACACTATTATTTAATTTCCTTTTACACCAACACTGCATTGAAAAACATCATTGATGCCTTGGTAGATACTTATAACAGTGTTCTTGATTCTTTTGTCCTTCATGATCACATTGTTTTTGCTCAATTTTTTTTTGCCTGAATGTGTATCTTTGTAAAAAGGTATCACTTGTTTCATATTATCCTCCCTTTGATTGCAAACATATATGTTACTATTTTTTTGTCTTCTCTCTTATTCAAACATAATAGTATTTAGAACAACACTTAGGATGAATTCTTGTCTGATACCAATAATGTATAAACTATGTATACACAATTGCTCAATTTGATCCAATGCAATTGGCTCTTTTGCATATGCATTCTATTTTGTAACAACATTAGTGTTCTCTATATTTGATCTATCTTTTTGCACTGTTATTTGATGATTTCATATGCATATTCATTCCATTTTAAACAACATTAAGATGAAGAACTTCACTTGTGCAGAATTGAATAATAGTGTTACCTTATTTGTAATATATCTCCTTCTCTACAACTCTCTGTTTCTTGCACTCACACACTTTACAATGCTGACATTTACAATCCCTCATTCGTTGCACATCTCCTCATGGAATTAGATCATCTCATTGCAATTTAGAACATCCATGATATATGCATCTTCTAGAAGCATTACTGTACTCTAGATTTTGTATCAATAATACCAACTTGTAACAACATGCTTGCATCTTTTCTTTCACTTATGAACTGAATCTCCTAGATTTTTTCATAATTCATCCTATGAGGTTCAAGCACAGGCTCGTGACACTCACTGAATTTTTCTCTATCATCTGCAACTAGTGAACACATAGATCATGTTTCTTTTCTACATTTGAACCATCTCTGTTCATTTTGTTTGTACACACCATCAAATCAATATGTTAGGTTAGTAGACAAAATCAACCAATCAATGTTTGTGTGTAAGTTTCATGTGAAATGACATTCATGCATGAATGTTGGTTGATTGGTTGTGTTTACCATCTTAATATGTTGATGTTCTGAAAAAGGTTTCTCAGCTATGAAACTAAATCCCTTTAATCCAAATTTCTGGTCTTGCAAGAAACATCTCCTGAATAATGCAGAATGATAACCATATATAGTAAAAGGTTTCACGGAGTTATGTGATCCCTTTGATACTTTTATTCAGTTGATGTAGATGCATACTTTGCTGTTGTATTGATGTTATTGGTAGATTTACAGTTCTGAAAGTTTGATTGTTGTATGCTATTTTGGTTTCAATGCATTTCTTAGATCCAATTTGGATCTAACTCTTTTCTCTTTTCATGATGCAGGACAAGACCCTAGACCTAAAATGCAGCACATGACATAAATATTAATGACAGAGACATGGATACTTGGACCAAGCAAACAACCAGCTACTAAATGTAGAACACCCTACAAGGCAATGCATGGACCCCTACTCATGCTTCTATCATGCTTTATTTTTTGTAATTACCTCTAAGCTTCAATATGAAAGATGTAATATGAAGGAGTACTTGTTTACTACCTTCAGTTTGAATGCACAATGTAATGATCAATTATGAATTTGTAAATTTGAGCATGATCAATACTTAGAGTGCAATAATCTGATAATATGAATGCATTGCAATATATTTCATCTTCATCAGTTGAATAGTAATGTCATAGAGGTGTACCTTTATGTGATCTCTTAATGTTTATGATTGCCATATTGCATGTGTACTTTATCTTCTGTATTCAAGCAATTTTGCAATTTAGAACAACAACTATTCAATCCATAATTCAATGTAAAAGAAGTGTCAACTCATCACTTTAGTATGCAAACTAAATTGGTAACAATGGTATAGACTAAAACTCAATCAAAAATATCCTGATAGAATTGTTATTGAACATGACAATGGATTTCCACTGATTAATACAAGTTTGTTTGAGCCAGTTGGGGAAGAGCCCTATGTTCTTCCAAGCCAATGTGAGAAGGTATTTTACTCAGAGGTTCCACATAAACTAGGTTGGTCATTTTTTGTTAGACATGATCCAAGAGGAAGGATGATAAATTATAATGTGATGGAAGAATAAGATACTGAGGAAGAGGAATAAGTGGAAGATGATGTAGATGATGATCACAATCGAGAGTTAGTTGAAAAAGAATATGAAGAAGAAGATGACGGTGATGCTTCTACTGATCACGATGATGATGATGATGATGATGATGATGATGATGATGATGATGATGATAATAGTGGTGGTGATGATATTGTCGATGATGATGATCTTGATGATGAGATGGATGAAGAAGAATATCAATGACATGAAGGAAATGTACAATTGTGACAGGTGTTTGGCATGTTTTAACGATTGTTTTGGGTTGAAATCTACACTTTTTCCACTAATATGCTTAGGGTTTCATATTAATGGCATTTTTGGTTTTAGTGTGAATATCTAACTACTCTTATTCACCTTGTTTTATATGTCCTACTTATATCTTTGATCTTTTGTTAAGAGAAATTTCATTCTAAAAGAGTGTATTTTTGTATATCAATGCATTTAATCTAAATATTGTCTTATGAGATTTTCTTCTCATAATTTTCTATTTCCTTGCACATCAATGATGTTAAATCACATGGGATTCTCTTTGTTCCCTGAAATGGAGTGAGCTAATTCTGAAAGTATAAATAGATAATTTTAACAATTTATAATGTCATTCACAAGATGTAATAAAAACACTGGCAAGGCATGAGAACTATTTGACGAAATGCTACAATAGTGGTGTCTCATGCAATGCTGAGATGTTCAGTTATATGCAATGCTGAGATATTCAAAATATTGTAGGATAAATAGATAATTTTAACAATGTATAATGTCCTTCACAAGATGTAATAAAAACTATGGAGTGAACTATGTTTGTCTGATTATATAACTATTATCTTTTTTCATGTATCCGACATAGTATCTTGGATTGTTAGGTATAAGTCAATACACCCCATAGATATTAATGTCTTTTACCATTTGTAAAATATCTCTCTCATTTCATGAAGTGTAGGTACCAGCAAATAGGTATTTGTCAGATTTGTCTTCCTTGAGCGAGGAAAATGTAGGAATGGAAGAAGAAAGTGAGACATTTAGTATGTCTAAATCAAGGAGATCGACTCGAGGTCAAAAGATCATAAATAAATTCAATAAACACATGGAATTTTTCCTTTCTCAAGGGGGGTCATTTTCTTATGATGATGAGAGAAAAGGTGACTCTAAGGTGCCCTTTAGGTACAAACATCTACATAAACAATGGGTCCCCGATGAACTTCCTTCAATAAACACTCATTTTTATGTTAGAGAGAAGATATATCACATAGTAGCGCCTTCATTACATGGTTTGGGCCTATTTTCCATGGATGGAATAAAGGTCTCTTACAACAAAGTTGTCGAATTGATGGAGTATGTCAGACCTTGTTATGATTATAGTAGTTGGATGCAGATTGTTAGATATAAAAAAAGTATGTGTAGGTATGCACTTGCGAAAAATTATATACAAAAAAAATTCAGTGATCAAAGTAAAATAGTAGCTATATACATTGACAGAAGGCCAAAAGCATCAGGGAATATTACAAGTTTTTTTATAAATAGTACACGACCTCCATCAACTAGGAAGCAACCCAATTGCATATTTGAGGCGCGTGAGGGAAATCATGTATTTGTATGTGCGATCAAATTAATACGTGGAGGCGAAGAGCTTGTTATCGATTACAATTTGAATCGCATAGATACAAAAAACCCACTATCATGGACGAGGTGGTACGCACTATGCACCATTTAAAATTGTTTAAAATTTAAAAAAACTATCTCTTCTTTTAATTGAAGCATTCTGATAATTGTTTATTATTCAACATAACTTAGAATAAGAACACATGTGTTTTAACATGTCTCAATGATTTTTTTTGAAATACATGGCTATAGTATAGATCAACATCCACACAATACACACGGCGATGATGGTTCTCATGGGACTTCTTCTTCTTCCCGACAGGTAAAACTCATTGTTGTTGTACAAATGCACATACAAGAAAAATGTTAATGCGTATTTTTTGTTATGTTTTATTCTTCACTACTATTTTGGATTGCTTTTAAATAAAGTGCTAATAATATTGTTCTCACAAACGAGTGTTGATTAGAAAAAGGGAAAGGAACAAGTAGTCCATGAGGAGCTGGAGGATGAATAGGATCTATTCATTGTTGATTTTTCATCAGACGTTGATCCCGTGGTTGCACTGCAAAAGGTCCTTCGTGCAATTTCAAGAGAGTTAACTCGATTGGCAGATATTCAACCTCAGATTCCTAAAATAATGATGAGAGAGGATGAGTAGGCTCACCATGTTCAGACTTATACAGTAAGTATTAATGTAGTTTTTAATTATAACAAAAGTTCAACAATGGTTTTTATAGTATACTCTTTTATTTATGTCATTAACTAAAATACATGTGTTATTTTTACAGAGGACGCAAAAAAAATTAAAGGGCCATGCCCCAGATGCAGATACTTCAAGTTTCAAGTAGATCGCATGTTCTATCCTCCACTTGTGTTTTGCTCAAACAATATTTTTTTTAATAGCTCTACCAATCTTGTCCATGGTTGTCCATATTTTTTAATGCTCTAACAATCTTATTTTTTAGCACCTACTATTGATCCTATGTTGAGTATGTCGCCTGCTATGAGGATCAGAACAAAAGAGGTACCGCCGGCTGCAATGTTGGCAACACGTAGCATAGCCACAAATGCGATGACAAAGCCTATTATTGGTAAGTAGATTCCTCTTTTTCTCTCTCATTTATCATGTGTTTATTTCACTTGAACTATTATTTCATAGGGGGCATTTTGTAATATTGGATTCCTTTTATGTAGGAGGCGATGACCAAATGTTTGGATGTACTCAAGTTAGATATACGGGAAAAATAGAGAATTGTGATCAATTTCTCATGAACATTGAAGATGTACTTCTCGTGAGAGTAGCCCAACTTCCAGGTACTTTAAAGATTGATCCTTTCTTTTACTATATAATCTTATACTCATAATGTAATGCAGTCCCTTGCAATAACTAATAATCCCATTATTATTTTGCAGGGAATAATCTATTTTATGAAAAATTTAACAATGAATGTTTGCTCATTTTTAGGCTGACCGTACGCACATGGTATCATATTTTGATTTCATTGCTAGATCAGATTTCCTTTTATCCCTTTCTTCAAGTATATTAAAAGTTAGTTTCACTTAATTTATGAATCTAACAGTTTTTTTTTCTTAAAAGGTGGAAATTACAAGATAAAGAGTTAAAGGATAAATTCATTGAGTCTATGATGAATTTTTTGGACCCAACGCCTTTCAAAGACTTAGGCTCCTTGAGAAAGTAGGCCAAACTTTGAAGTATATTAAGGACAACTACAGGTCCCAAATAGAACACAACCCTTATTACAAGCGGCCCCCCTATGTTCCTATTAATGAGTGGGAGAATCTTAAAAGGGATGCACTTGAGAGACACGCAAGACATAGTGGACAAATAGTATCACCTGAGGAAAGAAGGTACGTGATAATATTAATAATGAAATTATGTACTATTTACTCTTTATACTTATGTGATCTAACATATTCCAAACATCACATAGGTTGCCTGACACATCAAAGGCTACAAAAGCAAGAAAATTAAAGCATGAGCAACACAAGCTCAGCTCGGGTGGATATTCAAAACTTGTTGCATGAATTGTAAGTAATAGTAAATGAAAAACCGTATGCAAATATTTATAAATTTTAATCAATTTAGTTTTGATGAAATTCACTACAATAAAAATTCATGATACTAAGAAAAAATGTAGGGCTTAGAGTTCAAACAAAATATTTCAGAAGAGGACAAGAAAGTAGGCTACTAACAAGGCTATACAGTCGTGGCTGAATGATTCTTATCAATGAGTGCACAAGGTTCTTCTGGTGGATCTGTCGATTAGGTAAATAATCCAATTGATTTTTATTTCAAGTTGAATACTTTACCAATTACTGTATTTGATGTTAAGTTCCAACATAAAGTGAATATATTTGTTTTAAGTAAGGAAACAATTATTATATATTTGTTTAAAACTTTAAAGTGAATATATTTATATGTATTAAACTGGATGATTAACATTTCTCAGTATTTGTCTTGTATTCATATGTATATATTGTCGATAAATGCACTAATTATTTACATTGGAATGCAACTTGCTGATCTTGAAACACCATCTGAGCATGACAGAGGCGTATATTTGAATGTGCATTGTAGTACTCAAGGTATACATTTTCTATTCAAATTTTGATTATTGATTTATTAATACAAGTAAATATTTTAAATTGAATTTGGCATAGTAATAAATTATAATGTGTTGGGATTAATAAAATATTTTGTGTTGCAGTTGCAGGGGATGTAGAGGTTCTTGATGAGCATGTTGAGGTTCAAGCCGCTGGGCAAGAAGATGTGGTTGGACAAGGTAAAGAACGTCATGTTTATGTTTTTTAAAGTACTGAAATGCTTGTAAAAATTATGATAATATATTTTTAAATTAGCCCCAATTATGATAATATGTTTTTAATTTAACCCTTTTATTTGTTATTGCAGAGGACCCACCTTTGCAAAGGACAGTGAGATCACATGCACATGTGAGAAGAAATGACAATGCCAAGATGGATACACCTCTACAACAATATAGGGAAGAAGAAAAAAAGAAAAAGCCAAAAAAGAAATGATTCTCATTTATGCAACTTATTTGATATTGAGAAATGTTTATGTCTCGATGTTTTAACCTTATGTGTTAATGAATGTTATGATGTCTTAATGAATGCTAATGAGTCTTATGAATGCTAATGAATGCGTGTTAATGAATGCTAATTAATCTTATGTATTAATGAATGTTGTGATAATTCATGAATGTTACATTTTATTAATAGATGAATGAATGAATGAATTTTAGATGTTAACGGGGAATTTAGAGTGATGTTAATGAGACCAATAATGGTCATTTAAATATTTTTTTCTTATGTTTTGGATTGTATGTGAATCCTTCTATAAAGGATCAAAGCATCGTAACCCTTAATGACATTTGGGGGATAAAGTGTACCTTGGGGGTCATTTGTGGATCCTAAGGTTGATGAAGGGTTTAATGGCCTATAAAGTTCCATAATGTTTGTAATGTGGCCAATAGATCCTTTTAAAGTTGTCAAGAGCACTAAAAGTGGCTAAATGATGTAATTGCCTAAAATTGGCAAAATAGGCCTAAAACGCTCATGTATGGGGTTTAAGAGTGATTTAAGGGTTTTTAGTGTTAGGATAGAGTCATAATATCCTTGTGAAAAGTTTAATACAATGCAAAAAGTTAAGGAGTGGTCAAATTGACAGACATGTCAACTAGACAACAATATTAAACAAAAACTAATTGCAAACAGTCATAACTGACTGTAACCGGTTAAAGGAAGTTGCAAAATGGTTGGGAAATGGTATTTGGGTAGTGTAGGAATGATTTTTATAAAAGGGGAGTGTAGGGGAGATATCATCACAAGTCCATTTTTTGTGGGGTCTAGCTCCTATTAATGCTTGGTCAAATCAGCATGTTTCTCACTTGTGCATATACCTTCTCTGGTCAACTCTTATATGCACAGGTTAAGGTTGATCAAATCCAATCTCCTATTTGTATCTATATGTTATCAAAGTAGTTCCATTGAGAATATTTTCTACTCGAGACATTTCAATTGTTAAAGAAATTGGCATTTCATTTTTTATTCATTGGTTGTGTGATTAGAGAATAATTTGCATGATTGCATTCCCCAAATCATTACTGGCAAAATTTTGAACATATCTAAAGGGAATACTTTGTGCCTGACATACTTAAATGGAATACACCAAGAAGTACCAAATGATGAATGCTCAATTGTTGTAATGGAAAAGCATCAGAACTGTCCATTTCTAGAACTTGATTTTCTATAGTCTTAATGATTTGTCTATAGTCCTAATGATTTTGAACATTGTTGACAAAGAATGTTTCTTTTTTTGATTATTTGATTGATCCTCTCACCTTTCCTTACTTTGTAAATTCCATTGTCCCAAACAAGTTTTTTAGTATCTGTATATGCCATTAGAGCCACTTCATATGTACAGGTGATGAACATGCACAACAACACATGTCCCTTTTTGATTTCATATGTCTATGCTTGGTGACATGATTTTGAACATTGTTGACAAAGCATGTTTCTTTTTTTGATTGTGGGGTTCCGCATTGTTTGTTTCTCTTGATAAATTAGGCCTTGAATTTGAATTTTTGTTCACTGTTTTATTTTAGCTTAATATTTCATTCATTTTTATATACATAGAGACTACACATGCTGATAAAAAAATGAGCTATTTGATTTAGGTTTACTGTTCATGATTGTAAATGGTCAATATTTTTGATGGTACTCCTTTGTACATTCCATTTAAAAATAATCATGTTTATCTGACAATCTCTCGGTTTCAGGCAATGCAAAAGGAGGCGCCTAGTTCAATATGCAATCTCAATTCATATGCATTGGATATTAGGTGGAGCCGAAAAATGCAACAGGTTTGCATTTTTGATAGAGGTCTTTAATTAGGTATTTTAAGTTATAGACCATCATGAACATCGTAATTTTGGAATCTCATAGAATTGAATGGGTGGATGGTAGATTATTATATTTTTGTGAGCTTCGTTCATGTTGTCGCAACAAGTCAAATTGTGATATTTTCCACAGCAAGTCAAATTGTGATATTGCTATCAGGATTCAACTATGTTGTTTTTGAGTCAAACTCATTGACCCATGTTTCATGAGTAGTGGTTTACAAGAACCCATCTCTCATGAGTAGTTTTCCATTCATTCTCATGAGAGATGGGTTCTTGTGAACCACTAATCATAAAACATGGGTCAACAAGTTTGAATAAAAAACTACACAGTTGAATCCTGAAAGCAATATCACAAAATTTAAAAAACCAATTAGATTCATCTGAAATAATATGAATTAATTATTTGAAAAGAAAGTGGTTCATATGAAATATCATTTGACAGAA
>MU223753.1:902010-938052 GCA_018584345.1 Thuja plicata
TCAATCATCATTTTCAAATCTTCTTCATCAATCACCATCAACCATTTTCCAAGAGAAACACCTTTCTCTATATGAATCTTGGTTTACATTTCCCTGTAATCCTAATGCAAAATGTTTCCATGAAGTATGTCAAGGGTGTATTGCATTCAAGCAAAAGGATCTGGAGGCTGCTAAGTCTTTTGTACTAGAAAACACCTTTTTCTTGGTAATTTGAAGCCATCAATGGAAACTTACAGTCCTAAACAATTAGTATACCATTGATGGCTTCATAATTATTAAGTGAAAGGGAGTTCTCTAATCTGGAACCCCCTTTGGTGATGATCCTATGCAGTTCCACATAGACACGCCATGTTGCTTAGAAGAATTTTAATCTCACAACAGCTGAGAAACATAAATGTAGGCATCATGGTAACAATTCTTTGGAGACACAACATAATTGAGTGGTGTCTCCAAAGAATTGTGACCATGATGCCTACATTTATGTTTCTCAGCTATTGTGTCCCATGACCCCTTATGATCCTTTATGACCCTTTACGATCCCTAAGAATACATCTTAGAGGTCTTAAAGTGTCATAAAGGGTCATAAGAGGCTCCTAGGAGGGGCATGATGAGCTTCCACCTTCACGTGGTTGGCCCTGTTAAGTAGAGAATGTTAAACTATTCTTGAAACAAAGAGAATCTTAATATTTTAAGGTCTCACTCCATCCATGCACGACAATTTTTTTTTTAAAATATAGCATACCATTGCAATTGCAATGGTATTTAGAGAACGACCAACGCCAAAGCACTACATGCAATGTCCAGATGTCAGAATAATTTGACAGATGGATGTTGCATAGACAACATATTTTTTGCACACCCATCATACTTGCGCCACTCATAATGTGTAATGACGGTAGGTTGACCATTCTAGCCAGTGTATAATGCGATGGTCAATACCATCACAATTGTGATGGTATTCAAAGAAGGACTGACACCAAATCACTAAATGTGACATCCAGATGTCAGAATAATCTGACAGCTGGGTGTCCCATGGACAACATATCCATTGCATACCCATTGTAATTGTGACACTCATAATGTGTAACAATGAAATGTTAACCATTGTAGCCAGTGTATATTGTGACGGTCGATACCATTGCAATAACAGTGGACATACTAGTTGTTGGTGATTCTGCCACCAAAATTGCAACACCATTTTGTGTCACTTTCCTGATGGGGTAGTGTCAGAATCATGACGCATAGCCATCGAAAAGAGGTCTCAAATGTACTAGTGTAGGTACACCATTCAATCACATTAGATAATTGGATCGGTTAGCTAAAATTTGTATAGTTAGAAAATGGAAGCACTTCCATTGTAGACTGGTTTAGCCTTCTGAGTAAGTGGTTTTGGGTCATGTCAATCACCTTGAATGGGTCTTTGACTTGGATCTAGATTTTTCCCCTGTTCTACCCCATTTCCCACTTTTCTCCAGCTTGTTTCTGACGTCCTAAACTGAAAACTGAGATTTTTGACCTCAGGGTCAAAATTGATCTTTCTAGATCAAGATCAATCTTGACCTTAACCTAGGTCAAAATTGACCTTTTTCTGGCCCAAGGTCCAAATTTCAAGTTTCCAGGGTTTCTGGATGTCAAGCTTCAGAAAGATTTAATTCCCGCTTCCGGGTCAGCTGTTTTGGTCTTTGGAGAAACAATTCTTAAATTATATTTAATATAGGTCCTCTTATAAGGGTATAGTTATAATTGGTATTTAATTCTCCTATGTAGGCCTCTTTAGAAGATTGTGCCCTAGATTCATATATAAGGAAGCTTTCTCCTCTCATTTTCTCTAACCATGAATAACCATCATCAATCATAATCACAAGCGCTCAAGACTTGAAGAGACAAGCTAAGAAGTAAGATTTGAAGAAAGCATCTACTCTCAAGCATTCAAGCATTCAATCACCTTCAAGCACTCAATTTATCAAGGAGATCCATTGGTAGCCATTGAAGGATTCAAGCTCTATGGAGCCCTCTTGTTGAAGATTTATCCATCCACATTCCTCCAAGCCTCTTCCTATCCAAATATCCATTCAAGATTGGTGTTGAAGATCTACAAGCAATCAATTTGAGACATCCTACATCTTAAATTCTACATTCTACATCCATTTGGTGCATACATACTTGTGGATCCACGGATCCGAATCTGCCACAAGGGTTTCCATACAAGCAAGGTGAATTTGTTCATTTACTTTTTTTTACTTATACAATTTCAATTATACTTTGAGGTTAATTCCAAAACTGGGGTTTGACCAAGGCAAAGCCCTCTCCCCCCAACAAACAAACCATTTTTCTCGTAGGGACAGGTTTGGAACAACGAATTGGAGTGCAGATTTAGATACCCTTTTCAACAAACTATCGAGATCCGAAAACATATTTTCTGTCAAAGATTTTAGGTCAAAATCAAAGTTCGATTGTGCCCTAGGTCAGAATCAAAAATTTTGGGTCAAAGGTGACATTGACTTTAGGGTCAAAATCAGAATTGAGCTAAATTAGAAAAATATTTCTGGGTTTTCTTCATCTTTGTGTTTCTCTTCCAGACCCAGTTGCAGATTTTCCAGAAACTCAGTGTAGGCACCCAAAAATAGAATTTTTCAGATCTATAGCATTTTGAGGTTAGTACTTTTCTTCAATTCATTCCAATTAAAGTTTTTTAATCTTCCTAAATCTATTTCACACATTCTCTTTTATACAACGAAGTTTAAGATCTTCTTCTTTATTCTCATTTCCAATCAATTGATTCATTTATGCATTGATCCTTCCTTTGGGGTTAATCAATTTGGATCCTTCCTTTGTGTATTTGAGGTTAAAAGGAACATCTCATCTTCCTCATACACACACATTACATATTTACCCTTTACATTTTGGTGACAACCATTTTATATCTTATATTTTGGTGAACCCGTGATAGAGAACTCATTCTTTTTGGTGTTAGATTTACATTTTTATGTTAGATCTTGCATGCATATTAGATTAGCTTTCTTTTATGTTCTTTCATTTACATTTCAAAAAAAATTAAAAAATCAAAATCTTGTGTTTCCTAAATTAGTTCATATGCATTTCATTGGTGTATGAGCTTTACTACTTCTAGTCCTACTTATAGTATCCTGGTTAGAAGAGGTCGTAGACTTATGGGTTTCTTTGATCCCGAGTCTTCCTCTCCTTTCCTTAGGATCCTGGATGAAAATTTGACCATTCATGATTCCAATCCTTCTATGGAGAGTAACTCTTCTCACTCATCTCATGATGAGGATGATGCTTTTAAGAGTTCCTCCTAAATAGGTCCAAAAAATTTCAATAGAACTTGATAAAATGGGAAATTGGCTTATTCAAGAAAACCATAATCAAGATTCCATCCAAGCTATAGAGGCTCTTAAGAAATTCCTTTGTGATAGTGATCAAGGTGTTAATCTTGTGTGGTATCACTCATCTTGTGCATTTGAATGTCAAACCTTTAGCTCAAGAGGCTCAAGATATAGGATTCACTCCTCCTATCACTAGAGAGGGACCTTCTTCCATTCCTTTACCTAGCATTCCTACTTACACTCCTCCTTTGATGACTACATTTCTTCCAATTTCATCTGTTCCTATGAGTGTTCCATTGGTGTCTCTACCTACCTCACAACCTTCATATCATAGTGTGCATTTTACTTATTCCAATCCCCTTCCAACTATGGTTCCAAGTGTTCCACCAGTTGTGTCTTCCATTCCTGCCACTTCCTACACTTTTCCTAGTGTTCCTAATATTTCTATTCCACCTATTTCTTCTAATGATTCCGCAATCATTAGTTTGGCTCAAACTGTTTTATCTTTACAACAACTTTCATCCTTAACCCAATCCAAGTTTAGCATTCCTACATGTGACATGGGTAGTCCTTTATCCTTAGACATAATTCGTTCTACTATCCCTCAACAAGTCGATATGCCTCGTCTTGAGAATTACAATGGTAAAAGAGATCCTGTTACTCATGTTAAAACATTTCAAATCCTTTTTAGTGAGTATGCTCATGAGCATAAGATTTTAGCTAAGTTGTTTGCTATAACTTTTCATGATAAGGCCTTGCAATGGTATTGTTCTTGACCTCCTTATTCTATTGATTCTTTTCCTAAATTTGCTAATACCTTTATCCAAAAATTTCAAAATAACATTGGTCTGCAAGTTTCCTTAACTAATTTAATGCATTGTAAACAAAACATTAAGGAAAAATTGACTGATTTTATTGGTAGATTTAAGCATGTGTATGCTCATATTTCTTATCCTATTCTTGATATTGATATTCAACATATGTTTATTTCAAACTTAAAAAAGGATATTAGAGATAATATTTTGCTCACTAAATTTACCTCTTTTCAACAACTTTGTGCAACACTTCATCATTATCAATCACAAGTGAGTCAATTTGAGAGAAACACTATAATGGCTCCTGTTCTAGTTGATAAGAGTGATGCTGCTCCTAATCCCAATAAGTTTTAGAAACCTAACAACTATGTCAAGATAAATAAATAGATAAATACAGACACTGATCAAGTTGTTGTTGCATCCAACAATGCCACTTCTGCATCCACTAATTTCTGTCTGAATCATACATTTACTCCTCTCTTTGAATCTTTACACTCTATTATGAGTAGGTTGTTAAGTGCTAATAAGATTACCTTGCCTCCTATTCAACCTCTTCTCCCTACCACGATGGCACAAAAATACTTTGATTCTAAAGCTTTTTGTCAATACCGTCGACAGAATGGTCATGATACTAAAAAATGTTATTCTCTAAAGAATAAGGTTCAAGACTTAATCGATTCTTATGCTTTATCTGTTGATAATTTTGATGGTAATGGGAAAAAATCTACCTCTCCTTCTAATCAAAACCTTCAAATCTATATAAATCCTTTACCTACACATGATACTAATACCATCGCTCAACCATCTCCTATGGATATTGTTTACGATTCAAAGATGGATGATCTCAATCACATTTTTAATCATATGGAGTGTGTTGTTTCATCTCAACCTACTAGTCAAGATCCTTCGCCTCCACTTCAACTTCAAGTTCCACCTAAACCTCAAAAAAAACTAAGGATAAACAACCTAGGGAACTCTTAATCACCTTTGATGATTTTGAGACTATTAAGGCTCTCGATGGTCCCCTTTATATTTATGCTAGGATTGCTAAGATACCTACGTGTTGTTGTCTTGTTGAAAAACCTACAACGTGATTGTTATGAACATCTGATGAATGGATCCAAACTTGTAATGGTTTTCTCTATCCTGCACTTGGTTCTACTAACTTTCCTGTTGAACTTTGTGGTAAAGTTGTAGATACTACCTTCATTTTCATTCCTACTTCTGATCAAATTCAAGTCAAATTTGGTTTGCCTTGGTTAACTACCATACATGCCATTGCTTCTCCTATTCATAAGTGTATTAAGTTCATTCACAATGGAGAAGTGAAAATGATTAATCGTAGTTTGTATCAACCTTCTAGGCCTAGAGATTGTGCTACTCTTGATTTATTTTGGCCTTCATTACCTAATTCATGTCCTCCTTGCCCTGATAACCTTTTTTGTTCATATCAAGCCTATAAACATTACAAGATTGTTGATTTAAGGATGCCTCAGATAGATCTTAACCATGGTCTTTTTCCCACTCCTTCTATAGCTCCTTTATCCATTACTACTAGCTCCATTACTCAATCTCTCGATGTCACTTCTCAACCTACTATGAATCTTACCAATCCTCCTATAGAACCTATGAAGGAACTAGTTGTTATTCCTCCTATTTCTCAACATGTGTCAAACAAAGTGAAGTGTAACGAATCTTCTAATGAATGTCGTAAGAAGCGTCGGGCTATTGCTAGGTCCCGTGCCTCTGTTCTTTGAAATTCTTTACCTTCTTTCGACCAACCTATGCCTGATGTGTTGGAGAAATTTAATGTTCATAATGATGTTAAGATGAATGATTATGATGATTCTATTCACATCTTAGATCCTATTTTAATTAATCTTGATGAGGAGGATACTCTTGATGATCCTATTGATCCTAGTGATGAATATGAGACCATCAATCTTGATACTGATTTACCTCATATGATTTCAACCCAATTGATAATTACACCTAGTATCTAACATCATGGTTCTCAAGAGGATCCTTGTTTGGAACTGGCTATTATTCCTACTATATTAAATATAGTCCCTCTTGCAATTTTTTGACCTTCCCTAAATGATATAAACCAAGATAGGGAGAGTAGGCGATGTGCTTGATTGTCTTGTCCTTCATGGTAGCCCTTTTTGTGTTTTCCTTTTGTATTGTGCTTCTCCTGTAATGTGTTTGCTAAATTTTTGTTAGATTCTTTTATACGACCCTTGTTACTTTGTTGGTGCAAGGTGATAAAGGAATCAAGCCTGTTGTACAATTCCTCTATATGTATCTCTAACTCTTCTATATGTTGTTTTCATGTTATGTTGTACTTGTGCTATTGTTCATAAATGTTTCCTTGTGTAGTCCGCTTGGATTTGCGACATGGTATCACTGATTCTTTTTGGTCTCCATGTTGTGGTCTGAAAAGACTCTTCTTCGTAACTCTTGAGTTTTCTTTCCTCCATTGTAATTATAGTTCTAATTTATTTGGGGAATGATCTCAATTCAATTGCAATAATATCATATCTATATATACATATTATCTTATGATCATATTGACCCCACAGTAGGTAGATCCCTTCTGTGTTCTTTGTATGTTTATATGGTATTTCCCTTGATTTGTCTTTGTTTGGGGGCATCTCATAGTGGAAACGTAATCAATAGAGTTGTTTATGTTTCTATTAAATCCATTGCTCCTGTTAAAGTAGCAATGACTTTAACATGGGGGCATACGCTCTACTCACTTTTTGCACACACGCACTTTCAAAATATTTTCACACTTAAAACTTTCTCCCTTTATGGATTAAAGACTAATCCTTAAAGAATGGATTTTTACCTTATAGGATCTCTTGATCCCTCCTGTCTAAATTTATATAGATCTCCTGATCCCTCCAGTTTCAATTTACAATGTTTTGATCCCTTATGGTGGGAAGCTGTCCTTTAGACTGGATCTCCCTTATGGGTAGACTAGTGAGTAGCCACATTCACTAGGCGGTTAAAATCCATCTTTCCAATTGCATTGTTTCCTTGTGTGGTTCACAATGGGACATAAGTTCTCATTGGGTGAGGTAACCACACCCTCTCTCTTTTTCTCTTTAACTAGTGACGTCTCTCTTATCATGATCTTAGGGTTGATAAAGACTTAAGTCCCTAGGGGCTTGAGGATTTCTTTGTCCCTTTTGATTTCAATAAGATTATCTTTTCTTCATGATATCCTTTACCAAGAGTTTGCATTGAGTCCATACTCTTGCTAAAGTGGGGGCTAAATGTATAGTCAGAAAATGGAAGCACCTCCATTGTATACTGGTTTAGGCTTCCGAGTAAGTTGTTTGGGGTCATGTCAAGCACCTTGAATGGGTCTCGGACTTGGATCTGGATTTTTCCCCTGTTCTACCCCATTTCCCACTTTTCTCCAGCCTGTTTCTAACACCCTAAAATGGAAACTGATATTTTTGACCTTAGGGTCAAAATCAACCTTTCTAGGTCAAGGTCAAAATCGACCTTGACCTAGGTCAGAATAGACCTTTTTTTGGCCCAAGGTCCAGATTTCAATTTTCTGGGGTTTTCGAATGTCGGGCTTCGAAAAGATTTAATTCTTGCTTCTGGGTCGGCTGTTTCAGTCTTCGGAGCAACAATTCTTAAATTATATTTAATATAGGTCCTCTTCTAAGGGTATAGGTCTAATTGAAATTTAATTCTTCTATGTAGGCCTCTCTAGAAGATTGTGCCCTAGATTCATATATAAGGAAGCTTTCTCCTCTCATTTTCTCTAACCATGAATAACCATCATCAATCATAATCACAAGTGCTCAAGACTTGAAGAGACAAGATGAGAAGCAAGATTTGAAGAAAGCATCTACTCTCAAGAATTCAAGCATTCAAGCACCTTCAAGCACTCAATTCATCAAGGAGATCCATTGGTAGGCATTGAAGAATTCAAGTTCTATGGAGCCCTCTTGTTGAAGATTTCTCCATCCACATTCCTCCAAGCCTCTTCCTATCCAAAGATCCATTCAAGATTGGTGTTGAAGATCTACAAGAAATTGATTTGAGACATCTGACATCTAACATTCTACATTCTACATCCATTTGGTGCATACATACTTGTGGATCCATGGATTTGAATCTGCCACAAAGGTTTCCATACAAGCAAGATGAATTTGTTCATTTACTTTGTTTTACTTATGCAATTTCAATTATACTTTGAGGTTAATTCCAAAACCAAGGTTTGACCAAGGAAAACCCCTCTCCCCCCCAAAAATAAACCATTTATCTTGTAGGGACAGGTTCAAAACAATGAATTGGAGTGCAAATTCAGATACCCTTTTCGGAAAACTATCAGGATCTAGAAACAAATTTTTTATCAGAGATTTTAGGTCAAAATCGAAGGTTGATTTTGCCTTAGGTCAGAATTAGAAATTTTGGGTCAAAGGTGACATTGGCTTTAGGGTCAAAATTGGAACTGAGCCAGACCAGAAAAATATTTCTGGGTTTTCTTCGTCTCTACATTTTTGTTTATGATCTGGTTGCAGATTTTCTAGAAACTCAGTGCAGGCACCCAAAAATAGCATTTTTTAGATCTGTAGCATTTTGAGGTTAGTAATTTTCTACAATTCATTCCAATTAAATTTTTTAATCTTCCTAAATATATTTCACACATATTTTTTTATATAACAGAGTTTAAGATCTTCTTTATTCTCATTTCCAATCAATTGATTCATTTATGCATTGATCCTTCCTTTGGGGTTAATCATTTTGGATCCTTCCTTTGTGTATTTGATTTTAAAAGGAACATCTCATCTTCCTCATACACACACATTACATTTATACCATTTACATTTTTGTGACAACCATTTTATATCTTACAAAAGTATTTCCCTTTTACATATTTCACTTTATAATCATTTGTTGTAATAATTAAGTATAAGTGTATAGTCAATATGAAATTAGAGTTCACTTAAAATTTTTATAATAGTATTTCTTAAATTCACACGTGTCCTTTCATACCAACTTCTTTCATTTGGGACTGATTTGGTGATTGTTCATGGATATTTGAGGGATAACCAATAAATTTTTAAAAAACTATCTACAAACCCTAATTGACAGGGGTTTTGAGAAAGAAATTCTTGTAACTCCCATTTACACCATGGGGAAAATATAGAAATGGGTGGAATAGGAGATGACGGTTCCTCTAAAGGATCACGGTAGTCTTAGAGGAGAAGGAGATGTGTGTAGAAAATAATTTTAAGTCTAGGTCATATTTAAAGTGGAAAAATGAATCATTTTCATATATGTGATTGATACACTCATGATGATTGGTAATAATCTGGGTAAATTTGTTCGAGTTGGGGAAGGAGGGGAAAACAAATATTTCAACATGAATACAAGAATATGCATTGGATGAAAACCTATTCCTCCGCTTCCTAAATAAATAAAGCTTTGTTCTAATGTAGGGGTGTAGAAACAAACTATTGAAGTAGAAGATCATGTGGATATTTGGAAGTCTCACAAAGTAAGAAGCCACATAGAGTCAGAATGCTCAAAGTTCCTTAAAGGGAAGATGGGAGTGAATGAAGAATTTATTTAGATAAAAAATTTGGAGGGTGATAAGAATCAGGGAGAAGAACATGTAGAAAATAAAATATTAGTAGGCTCAGACCCTCACAACCTGATAGGGCATTAACGTGTCACCTAAAGGACTATTCCAAATCTACCCCAAACGGTGACACAACAAGTATGCAAAAAATCCAATGGGAAAGGGCTTTGGTCAACAAACCAAAAGAACATGAAAAGGAAAATTTTAGAAATGCTACCAAGAACAAGAATGGGGAAGTGATGATGATAGGTGTTGTAGAGGAACAAAAGAGGGCATAAGACAAGATCATTAGAAACTTATATAAATATTTTGAAGAACCAATGTTTAATAAAAGTAATCTAGATTTAGGAGGAGCCCCCTAAATTATAGGGCAAAAGTATCCTTCATTCAATCAGTGCTCCCATCATAGAGACAATCATTAGCTTTTTTTTTCTTGGAAGAAGTAAGTTTAAAGAATTTTTCTTGGTGAACTAGGAAGGATTGTTCATGGATAAGTTCTTAAAGGACTTTTAGAGAAAATAAAATTGAATGAGGAAGAACATATACAACAAGAGGTGTCCAAAGAAAGGGTTGACTATGTTTAGTGTGAAGATATGAATCCAAAGATTCAGTTTAAAGATGTTCATATGTCTCCAAGTTGAGATCAAGGTTGGGTGTGTGAAGAGGCTAGTCAGGGCCTTTTCCTGAATTCCCAAATAGAGGAAGGCTTGTCTGATTTTCACTCAGATGAGGAGGAAGATTTTTTTGGGTATGAATGACGAGGAAAGAAAATTAGAGGTGAGAATAATAAGTCAGTCTAAAGCAAAATATGCAAAGGTTAAGATTGAAGAAAATAAAAGAAGAGGACCATAATTACCTAAGGTGATTTTCTTATTTTTTATGTACCTGTCATGGCATTTGGTTCTTTTTTGTTGGATTAATGTAGTGTATTGTACAGTTGTCTTCCTCATCTTATCCAATGCATTGAGTTGCATTACTCTATCTTCTTGTGTATGTCCAAACGATTGAAGTTGGAGCTAGCTGGGAGTCCCAAAGGACAGAGTAAATTGAGATTGGGAAAGGGATTCTCCCTTTCCCAAATGCCACGAAGGTCCTTTTTTGGAATGTCCAGGAATGTAATGTCATTGACAAACATCGTTTGATCCACAGGGGTCTTGATCAAATGAAAATAGATATAGTTGTTTTATAGGAAACCACATTGAAGAAAGAAGAGTGTGTATGTCTACTGAAGGGAGAGAAATTTTGGCAAGGGATATTTGTGGAAGCTGAGGGTGATTTTTATGGATTGGGGCTTTTATGGAATCCAAGATCAGTAAGTGTTGTTCAAATTCTTAGGATAGAAATTTGCAATTAGTCAAGGTTAAAGTGTTGGCAGGTCAAAGTAGTGTGTATATTTTAAATATTTATGGACCAAAGAATATTCCCCAAAAATGATTATTGTGGGAAATCATGTCTAGTAAGATCTAGGAGATGCAAGCTGAAGTGATCATTACAAGGGGATATTTCAATGTCACCCTGTCTATGACAGACAAAAACTAGAGTCTTAAGGCATTTAGGGTCCTCTCAAAGTGACTTTAAGAAATTTTTATTAGGAGTATTTAATTTGGAGTTCATTTCTCTCATGGGTTATTCACCTGGACAAATCGGAAGCAATGATTCTCATACATTGCTAAAAAAATAGATCAATTCTTTTTAGCTAGAAAATGGGCAAAACTTCAAGTGGTTTTTTAAGTAGAGATACTCCCTATTATAGGCTCTAGTCACTTCCTAGTTATGTTGACTCTTCAAGAGGATGGTGTCCAAATTTGATGTCCATTCAAAATAGAAAAACGCAATTTTAGAAGTCTAGTCTCCAAATGGTGAAAATATTCTCCTAATGATATGGGAAGAAAGCCTTCATTAAAAATAAATAAAATAAAAATTCCTAAAAGGTCAGATTAAGGAATGTGGAACATATCTCAAAATATTACCTAAATTAATTTAGAAGCGGTTTCATACCTTCAAAATTTGTTAAAGGTTGTGGGTGGCTCTAGATCCTTTAATCAAGTTATGGATATCATACTGGCTATTATTAAGGAGAAACAAAACAAAATGATGTATGAAACAGACAGTATCAAAAAGGTAAAAGATGCTATGTTCTCAATGGAAAGGGATAAATACCCTGGCTTTGATGGCATTTCTATAGTCTCTTTTCAAAAATCTTTGGGATGTGTTTGGCAATCACTTTCTAGAAGTAGTAGAAGAATCAAGGAGAGAAAGTGAATTTCTTAAATATTTCAACAATACATTGATTGCACTAATCCCTAAGAAAGAGGAGGTTCAAAAATTTGATGACTTCAGTCATATTTCATCATGTAATACATTTTACAAGGTAATATAAAAGGTAATGGCTAATATACTAAAAAGAGCTTTGTTTGATGTCATCTCAGAAGAGCGGGGTGGTTTTGCTTTGAATAGATCAATAGCTAAGGGAATAAATATTATTTTTAGATGTAAAAAAACAAAAAGAATGTTTTGTTAAATAGATATTAGAAAAGAATACAATCGGGTGGACAAAGAATTCCTTCTAAAGATAATGGAAATCTTTTTGTTTGATCAACATTGGATCTCAAGGGTTAAAAGTTGCATTTTTTAGGCCTCGTGAGGACTACGAAAAGGTGACGCATTGTCTCCCTTTTAATTCATTATCATGGTTGAAGGCTTGGGTCGTCTCATTAATAGCATGTAAGGAAACAACTTGTGGAGGGGGGTGAAGATTGTGCCTGGAATTGAGAATTCTTCTCATCTACAATTTGTTGATTACACTTATTAATGGGAGAAGCATCTTTGAGAGAAGTAATAGTAATGAAAGAAACCTTAGAAGCATACTATAACTATTTTGGACAATCTATCAACTAGTGTAAATCAAAGATTTTCTTCTTCAACACATGCCTTGATAAGAAGAGAGCAATCTCAAGGATTCCAAGAGTAAATATAGGAACCTGGTAAGTTTCTTGGCATACCCCTGTTTAAAAGTATTGGGAAGTCCTTCATTTGGAATAATCTTGATGATCAATGTAGGAAAATGCTAGAAGGGTGGAAGAGTAGATGGCTCTCTTCAATGGGTTGCATTTTAATGCTAAAATCTATTATTTCTGTTATTCCTCTTTTTTCAATATCATGTCTTAAAATTCATGTTAAAATTATTAAGGCTATAGAAAAAAAATTATGAGAGTCTGTGAAATGGAAGTCGGCCAAGATCAAGATAAAATCCCTTTGTTAGCATGGTAAAAAAGTTAGAACTAGGTGTCAGGGGGTGCTAGATTGAGGAATTGATAGCTTATGAATGAAGCAATGGGGGAAAAGCTGGTTCTTGAAATGGATGCTAGCAACTTAGCCATTGATGTTTTCCAAAATCAAGAAGGGAAACCTATAGCTTTCTTCTCTGAAAAGCTTAATGATGCTAAGAAGAGGTATTCCGCTTATGACCTTGAACTTTATGCAGTAGTACAGGTTCTCAAGAAATAGAGGCACTACCTTCTACCAAAGGAGTTTTTTGTCTATACTGACAACCATGCATTAAGTTTCCTAAACTCTCAGGCAAAATTGAGTGTCAAGCACATAAAATGAATGGAGTAATTGTAGGCCTACACATTCACTATAAAACACAAAAAGGGACAATCAAACAAGGTTGTTGATGCCCTTAGCAGAAGGGTTGGTCTAATTGAAGAAATTAAACTTTAGAGCATTGGAATTGATGCTTTGAAGAATCTTTATGTAGGTGATCCAGATTTTGGGGAAGCCTTTGAGGTTTGTTCTCAACTTATAGGCAAGTATCATACCGACTTCTCTAAGTTTCTAATTCAAGATGGTATTTTTTTCAAAGGTTCTCATATTTGTATACCTAGATGTTCAATGAGACTAAACATAGTAAAGGAAAAGCATTATGGTGGCATGAGTGGCCACTTTGGCATAGACAAAACTCTAGATATGATTAAAAGAAGTTATTTTTGGCCCAAAATGAATAATGATGTCAAGAAATTTGTTGAATTTTGCACTATTTTTTAGCAAGCTAAGGGTGTATCTACAAATCAATGGTTATACCAACCTTTGCCTATACCTACTAGGATATGGGAGTCAATACCCATGGACTTTGTTATGAGACTACCTAGAAGCAAACAAGGTTTTGATAGTGTTTTTTTCATTGTGGATAGATTCAAAAAAATGATGCACTTTACTCCTTGAAAAAGCACAAATGATGCTTCCCACATTGCACACATTTTATTTAAAGAATTTTTTAGAATTCATGGTTTACCAAAAACAATAGTTTTAGACAGGGATGTAAAATTTGAAGGACATTTTTGGCGAGCACTTCATAAGAAGTTGGGGAAAAACTTGACCTACAGTTCAACATATCACCCACAAACTAATGGCCAATTAGAAGTGGTGAATAGATCACTAGGAACCTCTTAAGGTGCTTAACAAAGCAATACAATCAGATTTGGGATGTAATCCTTCCACAAGAAGAGTTTTCCTTCAATGATTCTCTCAATAGATCCACTAGAAAAACACCATTCCAAATAGTATATGGTCTGCACCCTAGGGGCCCATTGGATGTTGTAGACCTATCTTCATATTTCAGAGTTAGTACTCAAGGAGAAGAATTGGAAAAACTGATTGCTCAAGTACAAGAAGAAGTCAAACACAAGTTGCAGCAGACAACTCAAAAATATAAAGAACATGCAGATAAGAGGAGAGAGGTTAATTTTCAAATTGGGGACAAAGTATGGGCATATCTCAGCAAAGAGAGGCTACCTAAGGGAAGATAATCCAAATTGCACATGAAGAAAGAAGGACCATTCATAATCTTGCATAAAATGGGTGAAAATGCCTATGAAATATCTCTTCCCCCTACCTTGTAAATTTCCCCAATATTTAATGTAGTAGATCTAACCCCTCATAAAAGTGATGCAGGTAATGATGATGTAGGTACATCAACTCATCCAGACATAAATGATGTTACAGATTATGTCGCCAACCTACCTCCTAGAAAACTAGCAGAGTTGGAGACAATTATGGACTCTAAGATTCTCAAACATACCAGGAAGTAGAAGTACATGTAGTACCATGTCAAATGGAAAGGACTCCCTAACATAGATGCCACTTGGATGACAGAAGATCAGATCACACAATATGGCACATCAATTGAATGACTTGACTCAAGGAGGAACTTGAGTTCTAAAACTCAAGGGGAGTATAGTGTAGGAGAACCCAATGCAACTAAAAAAATAATTAATCTTCCTTGTGAATCCTAATGGGTCTTGTGACTATATAGGTCCTAATAGGAATCCTACCAATCCATTGATCCAATTTGTAAGGCCTGGTTCCAAGAATTTGCATTCATAAACCACTTGGTCAACCATGGTCAAAGGATCCCAAAATATTCAGATTTAGGATTTTTTATATTTTGATTTATTTTGGTCATAAATGAACCATAGGTTCAAGTTTTGCAACAAAATTGCACCCCTAGTGCAAAAATGCAAAAGTTGTCAAAATTGTCAAAAGTTGTCATGCAACTTTTTGAGCAATTTGACAACTTTTTGTTTTTTAGTCTAAATGACTTCCCTAATGGATAAATGGTTTAAAATTCAGTTTTAAACGATGGGGAAGGCCTTCATATAGCCCTTCCAGGTAGGTGGAAGGTATATTGATGTAATTTTTTTTTCAAATCAATAAAATACAACATTTTCCCTTGTAACAATTGAGTTTTTGGTTTCTGTATAGTTTTGTACGACTTAGATTAATGGTGTAATTGATGGGATTGTGAAGGGAATTTAATAATCTTTCATTTTTAACTGGTTTGGAGGGCTAAGGTTTTCGGGGTAGAAAGTTAGAGCAAATTCATTGAAAATTGTTCTTACCTAGGGTTTTGTTATTTAAATTGGATTTCCTCTCGTCCACCATTAGAAAATTCTAATCCTTGGTGGAATGAGGGGTCAACATGTATATTTAATTTTTTTGAAGTCTATTTGCAGGGAAGTGTGCTCCTATTCACATTTTTCAATAAATTAAGGTTGACATCTCCATGTGGCAACTTGTTTTCAGAATGAAGAATTGATGACAGTCAAGTGTTCGGGTTGAATCAAATTATGAAATTGGGTTTGGAGTGTGTTGATACCATATTAAATACATTCCTAACATTATTTTCATTCCCCCATTGATCCTTAGTGTACTTCCTTCAGAAAAGTGACCAAATTGCACAATTAGGCCTAGTGGGCATTGTAAGGAACAATTATGCTAATTGTGTCTCTTGATCTCCTTGCTTGGTAGACCACTAGTACTCCCTAATAGGGTTGTGAGACTGTATTTGTTTCATGTTTCCCATTGTAGAGTTGGAAGAAATTTCCCATAAGCCTCATTTTAGGGCTACAAGGAATTTAGGGGACAAAAATTATGGAATACAATTTAAAATAGCTAAAATGTCAACATCAGATTCATGATCAGGATCTTTTGGTTAGAGGCTATAAAAAAGATACAACCTCTTTTTGAATATCCTTAGAATTAGTAAAAGTAATACTTTGAACATTCTTGATCTGAAGTGTGGAAAAACTTAGTATTATGGCCTCCTTCTCTAAGACATAATTGTCTATTAGAATATTTCCATCAATAGATTTAAACCCCTGCCTCCTCAAACCCATGCCTCCTTCACACAACTCTCTAGACATGTGTATGAAGAACACTCCTGCCAACTAAATTGTCACTATCCTCTATGTGATGGAATAGCAGTCATTCTGTGGCATAAGCTAAGTTTTTTAAACCAGACCTTATTTTGATATAATGAAGTTTAGATCTAAACAAGGAGGCTATTTGAAAATTTGTTGAGGGTTTGCGGAACTTGATTTTTAATTAACAGTTGTTTTCTTTCTTATTTCCAAATATATGGAAAAAAATACCAAATAATCCATATTTCTGGCCATTCTGGTTCAATGACATTACAAAGGAAGATGACAACATACATAAGGACAATTGAAAGCTCAAGTTGCCAGAAGTAGAATTGTGGAAGCAGTGCAAACAAGGTAATTTTCCAAATTTTGGGTTTCAAAAAATTTGAAATAGACACACCTTGCATGTCTTGATCTATAAACATGCTATTGCTTATATTGTCTTATTTATTGATGAAGCTTTTTGGGGTTCCTAAGAAATAATTTCCCAAACTATTAAACTAGAAAAGAAACTAGCAAGCCTCATGAAACATGTTTTTATCAACACTGGATAATGCCAATAAAGTTGTATATATATCCAAGAACTATGAAATTCTCAACACAATCAACCAAATAATCCAAGTTTAGAAGATCCACCCTAGGCCACACGATGGTGAAATATTGGTTAAATTTTTTTATATCTATATTAACATGTGGGAATGTTCTATTCTATCTACCATTAATATCAAATAGCCACAAAACATCAAATGTTATATCTTTTCTACCATTAATATCAAGATGCTTGGGTAGAGGTTGTGTTATATTTTGTGCTTCTCACAGTGACAATAACTTTATTATTTGTTTTTTAGTTTATATGGAGGACCATTTCATTTGCAAGTTGTTCAATATTTTCTATGGCAAGAGCTTCCAAATTGTGTACTTCATTATGTATTGTATCTTCCTCAACTGCAATGTATAGGTGGTAGTTAAAAAGAAGTCTAATAATCAAGTTGCATTGACAAGTTTGGAAGATGGAAAGTTATAAGAACTCAAAAGGAGTTTCATCTATTTTAAAAAGTTTTTCTTACCTTAGAGATGAAGGCAATCCTTTTACTAGTCCTTTATGGCATGCAAGAATTGGGCATGTTAAGTATGATAGAATTCTATGCCTGAGACAATGGAGCAAGGAAAAGCTTGGAATCCAGTAAAACAACATAGAGATATTTACCTTAGATCAACTTGAAAAGCTCAAAAATAGTTTCATCTTATTCACTTTTATTTGTGTGGGTCGACAGAAATCATTTTTGTTGGAGGATATTGATACTTCAAGTTGTTTGTTGACAATCATAGTGGAATAAAATCGATTTACTTCTTGAAAAAAAATTAGAATCCTTTAAAATTTCAATAAGTTCCACACTATGATTGAAAATGAAGCTCAAACTCAACTCGACACTCTTCAAATAGACAAGGCTAAAGAGTTTATGACGCAATTGTAGTAAGGGTTTTTAATGAAAGACTACATATCCATGTAGTCTTGTCTTAAAACACTCATCAATATGCGCAAGAAAACTCAAACATTATAACAACAATATGAAAAACAATTGGAACAATATATTAAACTCCAAAATTTCAAATTACATCAGAATATATTTTTCAAGGCTTACAACAAATCTAGACCTCAATTTTATATTTCAATATAATACACATACTAAACAAGAGTGAGTAAAAAAATCAAATTCCTTAGGTTTATTTAACTTCAAAAACTCTTCTCTAAACTTCTAGACCTCAACCTTGTTCTCTCTCAATCCTACCCGCTCCTGGCCACTACTGAACTCAATGAATTTGTCACCTATTTGTAGTGAAGATTGGCATAGCAAGTTGGCACTAATCAAAACTGTAGTACAATCCCCAATGCACTTAGGATAAAAATCATGGGATCAATTATAAATGATTTTCCCTTTAAGTTCACTTTGAAATTGGATGCATATCTTTGAAATATGTAAATTTTCCCCTTTTCTTATGTAGCAAGTTATATGGCCCTAAATTAAATGCATCTCTAAACATGAACCTTGGGACCAATGATGCCAACAATGACATTAGTCATTGGCACAAAGCCCAAACTTACGATGCACATCTCACAAACCTCTATTAGTTTATTTGGGAAGCAAATATTACCGTAATGTAGAATAGAGAAACTACTAATATAAGACACAAGGAAGCAATGAAAAACCATAAAGAGCATACCCACTATGAAACACTATGATGAAATGATTGTGTATACTAAAGGTTCAAACCTGGAAAGAAGGAATGATTCTTGGGGCTTCTTTGGCCTATTAGGGTTAGTTTCTTCCTCATTCTCTTGCTCTTTTTGTTGAACCGCAGCTTGTAAAGTCAGACAAATTACTAGTGTAGGGCACATGAAAGTAGGAAAAATTACTGATATAAGATACAAGGAAGAAATGCAAAACCATAAAGATCATACCCGCTATGAAACACTATGATGCAAATATTGTGTATAGAGGATCAAACCCGAAAAGTAGGAATGATTCTTGGGGCTTCTTTGGCCCATTAGGGTCAGTTTCTTCCTCATTTTTCTTGCTCTTTTTGTTGAGCCGCAGCTTGTAAAGTCAGAAAAATTACTAGCACAGGGCTCATGAAAATAGGACAAATCACTGGAGTAGGGCTTCTCTTGTTCAACACAATTCATATTTGATATGTCAAAAAAACTAGTTTGCTTGGCCTTTTCAAATATTCTCTTGTGAAATTGCCCCACGTAGAAC
Source organism: Thuja plicata (assembly GCA_018584345.1). NCBI lineage: Eukaryota > Viridiplantae > Streptophyta > Pinopsida > Cupressales > Cupressaceae > Thuja > Thuja plicata. Next base: position 921,241 of record MU223753.1, read on the forward strand.
AAGCAACTTAATTATAGTTTTGTTCTCTAGCTATTATTTTTTCAATATAATCCCCTTGTACCTTCAATTGATATTAACATTTGTGTAGACAAAAAAATTGCACCTTTTCAGTTTCTATATCTAATGATATAAAATTGACTTGTAAGGTGATCTATGTTTGTGAGCATTTGTATCAAACTTTATAAAACACAACTTGCCTCTCATTCTCTCTATTTAACATCCTTCTCGTAAACTCCAAAAGCTTATTATTGAATGTGATGTTCATGGATCGTCCTTATCTATGTTGACCTAGTGTAAGAATCCCTGCAGACTCTAACTCACATACTTTGGATAATTGAAAATATTCATTGCTTTACCAAATCTTAAACTCATACATAAGTATTTTATCAAACACTTGTAGCTCAAATCAGATTTATATCCATTAACTTCATACATACAAAGAACAAACATTAAGACAAACACTTGGTAGATATATCATTCTCAAAATGCCCTAGACTATTCAAGACATTCCGTCATATAGTTTGCATACAAACTACTTGCTGCAAACTATTCATTATAATTCCTCTTAATTCAATTCAGGAAATGTAATACATACAATGCTTAATTAATAACATGAGGAATAATATTTTTTCAATTTAAAGAACTTGGAACAAAATCACAGCTTGGAATTAGAGTCTTAGAATGAATCATAGCTTATGATGGATGTTAGAGGTGCCAATATATAATGAACATATGCAATATTAAACCATGGTGCCAAAGTCTGAAGCTAGGAATCTATCTATGAGACTTACGCGACAATGTCATCCATATAAAATAGGCTAAATGAAAGCTAGTTGTATTGCTTTACTGAATCTAGGAGTTATGTAAGGGAGCTCATGGTTATTGATTGGGTAACTAACTTGGAAAAAGAATTTAGACCTAGTAAAATAGAAGGAACATTTAGAACGAGAAAGATAAAACCTTATTCAAATGAATGCCGCCAAGGTAGGATAATTTTGGCCCAAATTCCAAGACTAAAATCTACTCCAATTAGGGTTCCCTAGTGGTTCACATCCAAAACTAGATTACATTATCCATATCTAAGGTTGTAGATGAAAAGAAAGGAATTCTTAACATTATCCATTAGAAAAGTTTAATACAATACCCTACCTCAATTTGGCTCTAAATGACTCTGCGCTCCTTTGCACCTGCATTGAACTTAAATCGAAATGAAAAATTGACTTCACACTTCTTTACTCCTGTGACGGACTTCACATCAAAATGATTTTCTTTTCACTTTTTTTTCATGTATAGTACGTTGAAGTCACAATTTCGACTGTATACTTAAGCACCGTCAGAATTGCGACTTTGTCGGGGAGAATTACAAAAAAAACCCAAATTCACAAAAAGGTTTATCCTTCATAAGAAGTTGTTGTTGGAAAACAACACCAAATGTATTAGTAATAAAATGTTTGAGGTTTAACAAATCCAAAAAATATATTATATGTAAGACACACATTAGAGGTTTCTAGGTTTCTACCCCAAATGATAATCGTGTTTAGTTGACTAGGTATTTAATCCCACTAATAGAGCTCTATGGGCCCTTTTCACCATTGATATTCATTCATTTAGAGTTATTAATATTTATGATTCTAATAATTCTATTAATAAATATTACTGTTCAGGATTAGAATTGTCACCCTAAATCAGGCATTAGGGCTTCATGACGATTCTATCTAACAATGGAAACTTCCTCTAGCTGTGGGTAAACTATGGATGAGGAAGAGTCTCTAGATTCTAGGTCGGTTCCTATTGAATTTGGGTATCAATTTTATACTATCTTCTCCTGATTTAAAAAAAAAAGGAAAGGGAGAAAACTCTGACTAAAATTGCGTGAATAAAACTTGAAAAGGTGATACACCAAATAGATTCAGATCTCTCAAAGCTTCAAACTGACACTCACTTAACATACCCTAATGATCTCTGCAATATAACTCACTATCCAATACATAGGCTGATTAGAAGGTCACTACTAGGGTTTAACCACAAATAGAAATCCTACCATCAACAACATGCATGCTTTGCAAAAGGCTTATATTCTGTAATCTAGAATAGGAAAAGGATACAATCCACTAATCCATTCTACAGATGTACTACACTTGAATTGCAGAAAATTGAATAGGATTTGAACAAATGATCACAACCAGATGTATGAAAAAGTGGGGCAACTGTATTCTTCTCAAAATCTATATGCAGTTACTTTTTATACATTTCAAAATAATTGCAAGGAATACAAACATCCTCTTGCACAAAATTTAAATCACAAGAATGAACTAACCGTGGTTACAAAAGCATAAACAGATAGCTTATAGGAATAAGAAATTCACTAAAGCTCTTCTCTTCACAATTTAACCCCCCAAAACATGAATCAAATGTTCCACTATATAGCCAACATGGATTATTTAAAAAATATTTCCCCTCAAAATCCCTCCATAATAGAAAACTACATTAAGCCAAAAGGCCTTCACAAAATACCCTAAATCTAGCCCTAAGACTAGCTCCCCTTTCTAAAGTTGACAAATAAAATATATGCCACTATAGACTTTATCAACTTTATTCGAATACATGACATCCAAATTCTAAAAGTATAAAACCATACTAGAAAACCTGAATACCTATCTCGAAAGGGATACAACCCCTAGAAACTCAGCATAATAGCCAATCATAACTCTACCGACACTATACTAAAGCTCTGGATGTAACTGTAGTTTGTTTAACCACCATAGTTGGCTATTGACATGACCATCTCCATGGAAAAGATAGTTACTATACTTCGTGGCACCACCAATACCATCGTGGCATTGTGGAGGGGATGTTGATAGACTGGAAACTAATATAGCACTTCACTTGTTAGTGGACTCTAGTCTTAGGTAAAACAAAATGCATTTTCTCATCGGTTTCATTATGCATCTTAGGGTTTTCTTTTGTGGCATCGCCATGTTGAATCTGAACACTGATCTTCTACAATGAAATCTGCCTCCACTTTGTGATGAAACTCGAGATTCATGTAGTTTCTATTTTGCCATAATACATGGCATCTTACTTTTGTTTTCTCCTTCTAAAATGCCACGGCTTTTGGTCTTCTATTTTCTTGAACTTTAGTTTAGAATGTTGGAACAATATTGGAGGTGAAGTCTTTCAAAGCCATGACAAATGGCACTGCATTCATGCTTGTAACTTGGGATTTTGGAGTTTGATGTTTGGTCGAACCACCACTGCAAGCTTGGAATGAATCTAAGCTATGGTTGAGATGGAGAGATGCCCATTAGTTTTGGTTTTGGACTGGGGATGTCTCTTCCACAACTTCAGACTCATCCCCAGTTCGCAGTACAACATGGAGTTGGGAGAAAATACTGCAGACACCACTGTTTTTTCTTTGGCTACAGCTCGACAACACTCCTCTATTGGTCTTCTATTCATGACACTTGGCCTCTAAGATAAGTTATCTTTATTATCTTGCTCACTGCATTTTCAAATTTAAAACACGAACACACTGTTGTAGCCGATAATAAATGAGTTCTTTCCTTGCTTTGTGTCTTTGTTTGTTGTCGACTCCTCCATTGTGAACACTACTTTAGGCTTTGTTGTCGATTGTTGTTTTGCTGTCATTTATTTGTTATGCTATCATAGGAATGTTGATAATAAATGGGGTCTATTTGTTTCATTGTTTGTTGTTGAATCCACTCTTATAATCATAACTTAGGCTTTGCTTGATGTCGACTGTAGTTAAAACACCCACATGGCTTTTGAACTAGTATTTGAAGATGCACTTGCGGTTGTTTGTCTTGATGCTTGCTGGATTTATAGTGAAACACGGGCTCAATGACTATTTAAATTCTTTAAAAACATTCTTCTTGTTGTCTTCAAACACAAATTTGTAGTAAGCAAAAAAAATGCTTTTCTATTTGGGCCGAACATTCTTTTACTCTGTTTTGTCTGAAAAACACACACACAAAAAAAAAACTCTCCTTCCAGTATGCTTGTAAAAACAAAATATTTACTTTCGCTTGGTAATAGTATGAGCAAAAAATGAAACCACAACATGTTTACATTTATGAAAATGTTAATTCAGTTAGTGTAAAAGCACATTGTTCCTTTTAAATGCATAGAAGATTTTACCCATGGGGTTCGAGCACGGGCTCGTAACTCCCATGGGTCATACTCACACTGAAAACCCTAACTGGTATACATATTTTATTATCGTGAATGTAAAACCCTGCATTTAATCATGAAAATTATCTCTCAAAACAACAACATAAGATGTATATTTAAACACCCTATATACATATATCTCTTAAAGATTTTATCTGAAGGCATGAAATTGTATCTTTTTCAAAATCAGCATCTTACGAATTTTTTTTTTGGATGGATAATTATTGATATTCCATTTATAATGTCTGTCTTCTATGCATTTTTTACCATTATGAGAGTATAAAACATGCTGATACTGAAACCTTTGATCTTTGTTCTGTACTTGCAGCTTTCTCATTTCTTGTCATGCATATTTCACTTTGCAGATTCAACTTTTTAAACAAACATAACAGTATCCTTTCATGCCATAGAAAATATGTTCAATCCTTAGGGATGGGGTTTTCAATCTTGATCTTCAAAGCTGAACTTTTAACTGCTGTCTGAAAAACATGAAGATGTACTTACTATGACATCATCTCTTAAACTCTCTTATTTGCATGAAGATAGTGAACTTCAGATTCTTTCAATTCTACATTTCTCCAGTTTATTAAAAATCTTTCTTTGCTCCTGTGCCTCTTGTAGCATCTTTTGAACTCTTATTTGTATTTGCATCTTCTTCTGCATTCAGTAAGTGAGCAGTCACCCTTTGAAATGTAAACCATCTTTCTTGCATGTAATGGCTTATGTGAAGTTTGAGCACGGGCGCGTGACATCCACTGTATTTCATTTTTGCTTCCTTCATTTAATCACATGACCACTTTTTGTACATATCATCAGTCAATTTGTTAGGACAGCAGATAGAATAAATTCATTAATGTTTGTAGGTGAGTGTCATCCAGGATGACACTCATTTATGAATGTTGGTGGATTCATTTGTATTTCAAGTCCCTTTCATTCAAATATCTGATTATACAGAAAAGAATAACATTCATCAAAGTGGTCATAAATAGGAAAAGGTTTCATGTTTAGAAAAAGTTTGTTTAATACTATTTTTCAGATATTATGGACGAATGTTTTCTTGTTACATTGATTTCATCAGATTGATATGCAGCATTAGAAGAATTGATTGTATGTTGTTTATGTCCCATGTATTTCTTAGATCCAACTAGATCTAACACCCCACTTTCTCTCATGATGTAGGTTGAATCCTAAAAGACCTAAATTCAAATGGAGACATGGACTATGAAGACCTAGAAGCTGACAGTCAACCAGCAAGCAACCAACCACAAGGTAATGCATGGGACCCCTACTCCATACTTTCTATCATGCTTTCTATCCTACAATGTACTATTTATTTGACATGAAAAGGAAGATGAAATGACACTTGTACATTACATTCAGTTTGAATGCACAATGTAATTGATCAATTATATATTAGAAATTTTGGAATGTGATCAACTCTTAGAGTACAAATGATAACTTTTGACAATGAATGTAATGACAAAATGTTGATTAATAATATCTGAAGGATAGTATTTATTGGACTCTTCTAAAAATGCAATTTTTCCCTATTTGTGGTTATTTTGATGCATGTTGTAAATTAGGGTAACAATTACCTCTAATGATGGATTCCTAATTCAACTCTTGCACCACTTCCATTTTGTGGAGTCATTTTTATATAGTTTAAATATCATGTGATATATGCAGAGCACTACCTATGCACTAGATAGTTATTGAAAGAGAGGCATGGACCTACATGCACATAACTTAATTATTTTTTATTCTAATTTGGCTCTCATCATGATCATGTGCTATGGTTAATATGTTTAGCAATTTTATTTCTATCTTTGAAAAAGTATATGAATGGCTTGATAGATCCATGCTATTAATATAATATTTGTTTTCATTTGCTAGTTATTCATACCTACTTGGAGAGTCCTTGATAAACGTTATCGCATTGAATGATACTTTACTTATCCCAAGGTTGAAATTTCACAAATATTTTTAACATATTTATAGACTCATAACGCCATATTGGCCCTACATCCAAAAGGTTTGGAATTTGAACCCATACCCATCACATTGGATACAAGATGTATTTATTGGTGGAATGATTATCTTAAATGCGCATCCTAGTTCCTTCACTTTTATGGTTGTTGATTGTGTTGGGAAATTACTAGAAAGTATTGGAAATCCCTAATATAATAAAAGTATTGACGAGATTAAATGTTTACACTATATACCCAATGAAAATATGTGATTGTATGAAAATCTAAACATTGATTTGTATTGATGTAGAGGTTGGGGTTCACTTCAACTCTTGCCTTAACTTGACAAGGTAGAAGGTTTCATATCACCAAATGGGTATAACTTTCCAAACCTCTCAAAAAAATCATGGAACACTTTACAATATGTGTAAATGACATGAATAACATAAAAATGACTCCTACAATCTCAAACTTTTCAAAACTTCATACTTTCCCTTAATTGTCCCAATTTAACCTTCTCATTCACACAAGGCTACAAATACCAAAATAGATTTAATGACTTCAAAGGATTAAAAATATTAAGAAAATATTCAAACACTTTATTTAGGACCTGTAAATTCTCACTAAATCATTACCCACACTCTCCCAAGGGTATTTCTTCAAACCCTAACCTCTAACCATCTCTTCTTGCACATAGACACATTGTTTCAGCCTAGGGCTTCCTCAAGAAATATGTAAACCTTATTAATAATTCCCAAAATTTTGGGAAATCATCAAAAACCTAAAAACATAATTTCTCAAAAAATTTTAAGGCTTTTCGACGGTGGAAACTAAAGATATGAATTTTCCTTCAAAACTGGAACTTTAATTTCTGAATAGGGCTGCTAGGAAGATTACCTTGTTAGACAAATCAATTGAACTTATGTTTTGGACTGGTAAGAATAAAAAATGTATGAAATTAAATTATCTTTCCAACATGTTAGTTTCAGATCCATACCATTCTTTATATGTCCCTACAACACAAATTACAACCATATTTTGCATGAAAACAATGAGTTTATTGATACCAATTTGCATCCAAACGACCATTACCCTTGTGGTAGACCATAAAAAGTATTTTTAAACCTTTTAAATATTTTTTTAACCAGTTACAAACCACCAACAAACTCCTAATACCCCTTGACTCTTCAACTTCCATTCTTGCATTTTTACACTTTGACAACATGACAACTTTTGCAAGAATTTACAAATTTTGACAAACCACCACCTATAAACTTAATAATGACTCAAGACATCTTACACACATTATAAATGGTCTTAAATATATTATTAAATTACTCAAACACAACATAAAGAAAAAATTTACAAAATGGCCTCATGTAGGCATAAAGTTCACTAGGTGCCCGTGCACCATTTTAATATAGAAAACCATGGAGATATTCATCTTCTATGTTATTCTAGAAACAACCAATTTATCATGCTTAAATAAACCTATCTTCTATGAACATAAAACATCATGGAAATGAACATTACTCGATCATAAGATTGCAACAATAAGGATGTATAAAGTAGAAACACGAGAAGAACATCTCACAACATAGAATTCATGTGGAGAAAACCTTTTGGAATTTAAAAATCCACCAAGAAGGGAGGTAAATACTTGTATTATATTCATGAAATAGAGAATGCATACAATCCTTAATTCCTTCTACTCTTCAACCTTCAATCTAGCAACATTTGTGTACACAAATGAACTCCCATAATGTCTCCATCTCAAGCCCTCAATATATAGACTTATGGAGGCCCAAAATACCATTATACAACATTACGATGGGTCAAAACAAGGTTCTAAAATATGATGGTAAAAATATATTCAATCTATCATATTTTAATCATGCATGTAGCCCAAAATTCTTACAGATGCTCTTACAAATTTCATAAGGCATCTCACCAAACTGGACCAATATAGCAGTCATCTATCATAAATGCACTAATAGTAACTCATGATAACCCATAACATATTTTATAACTATCATAAATGCATTTACAACACCTTACATGTGTCAAGAAACCTAAAAATAGAAGGTTCCAAATGGGACACCTATCTATTTTGTCCTTTTTCCAAAGTTTAAATGGTAATGTAGCTCCATCTTTACATGAGCTTTTTTACTGTTGTTGGTGAAACGATTTCATCTTATATGGGTAAATTACAAATTAAATTAGGATAAAAAATAATTAAAGGATTTACAAGGTTGATGTCACCTAAATCCTATTAAATTTTCTAGATTCTTCCACCACTCATATAAGATCACTGCCTCAAATGTTTATTAAGCCATAACCATTTTGAAGACTCGACCTTTTTATTTTTCCTTAGAGTTAAGAGTTTCTAAGCTTCACCAACAAAAAAATGCTAATAACCTTTCTTTTAGAGGAGTATAAGTTAATGACCACATTCATTAGATTAATGTTCATTATAAAATTTCCATTGATTTTTCGAAGCCTTTGATATCCATAGTGCTACTCAAGTTCTAAAAAAATCAAATGATAGCCCATATTTTGAAAAATAACTATTGATACTATGTGAGATTTTGTTTATCACTATGAATCTTTTTTCAAAGCTTAGGAATTATCTCTTGAATGAGGGTACATTTCATGAAACTATAGTGTTGTTCTTTGCCATATTTCTCAATCTCAATTATTCTTATACAATTAATTTCTTACCAAAAATTACCTTAGGGAAAGAAATTTTTTCATTGACCAATGGTAAACACACTTATGAATTCTATAAAGCTCTTTAGAAACTAGTTTGTGAAGATCTTCATAAGTTTTCTTTGAAGATTTTTATTTTAATTCCTTGGGAAATATTTGTAAAGGAATAAAATTTGGTTAGGGGTGTATTTCCTTAACCTTTACATTTAATTGTTTGTATTTTGAATGTGTATTGAAATGTGGTTAAGCATATAGGGGGAAGGAAGATAAGATGCTCCTCTTTTATCCCCAAATGCACAAATGAAAGATCCAAGTTGATTAATCCAAGAAAAGGATCAATGCACAAGTGAATCAGTCATTTGGAAATGAGAGAAAGGAAGAAGATCTTAAATTCTATTGTATGATTAAAGAGATATGATATTGAAAAGGATGAGGGAAAGTACCAACCTTAAATAATTTCATATCAAAGAATACTATTTTTTGCGGTCTTTACTCTGTTTCTAGGAAAATTGAAGTATGATCCAGAACCAGAACACAAAGACAAACAAAACCCAGAAATATTTTTCTGATCTGACACCATCTTATGAAAAAGGTTAACCTTGACCCACTTATCTCACCGCTGAACCAATAATCTTGACCCTGACCTGCATAGGTCTGACAGAAAATCTGTTCGCAGATCCTGATAGTTCATTGAAAAGGGTATCCAAATCTGAGTACAAATCTACAGTCCTGAACCTATACCTATAAGAAAAAGAGATTTTTTTGTTGGGGGGAGGGTTTTTCCTTAGTCAAACCCTGATTTAGGAATTAACCTTAAAATAAATAAAGTATAGAATGCTAGCAAGTAGTAGAATTGAATCTAAGAATGAAACTATGATATTGAATAGATATGCAATTGTAATTCAAATGTAGCAAGTATGTAAATATGAAAGCTTGGACTCAATAAAAGCCATACACCTCCATGACAGTATTCTTGGAATCCACCTTGAAGGGAGAATGAATGAGTGTTGAGGATGCAAAAAGGATCTTGAAGGAAGATCACACCACCATGATGGATAGATCTAGGGTTTGAATGATGAATCTTGAAGGCTTGAACCAAATCCCTTCAAAGTCTTGAAAGCTTGAATCCTTGATCTTCAATGGAGGACTTGAATGCTTTAGAGGAAGACTTGAACACCTTGAAAGGTTGGAAACATGTAGAAAAATGGATGCTTGAACCTTTTTGCTTCTTGACAAAATCTTGGTTAGAGCTTTTTGCACTTAGAAGAATTTTTTTTGCTCAATATCGCTTAGAGAAAATGGGAGGAGAAAACTTTCTTTTATATGAAACTAGGGCACAATCTTCTAGAGAGGCCTACATAGGAGAATTAAATTCAAATTAGACCCATGCCCCTAGAAGAGGACCTATATTAAATATAATTTAGGATTTGCCACTTCGGAACCCAAAACAGACAACCCAGAAGCGGGAAAAATGAATTTTGGATGACCTTCGACAGCCGACAAGTTTCCATTTTTGAAAGGGGGACCCAGGTCAAGGTCAAGGTCGACCCTGGCCTAGGTCAAGGTCAAGTTCAAAGCGGGAAAAATGAATTTTGGATGACCTTCGACAGCCGACAAGTTTCCATTTTTGAAAGGGGGACCCAGGTCAAGGTCGAGGTCGACCCTGACCTAGGTCAAGGTCGAGTTCGACCCTAACCTAGGTCAAGGTCAAGGTTGACCTTGACCCACAGGGTCAGAACCCCTGGAAAATTTGCCAGGTGGGATAGAAGGTGCCCAGAGAGGCCCAATCAGGGTCCTAAACAGGCACAGAAGTAGGGGATGATGCAGAAATGAGGGGATGATATGATGGTGGTAAAAAACATCCCATAAGGAGGGCTAAAGGTTCTTAACATGGAAGTGCTTCAATTTTAAGATGATGCAATATTATAAACAAAGTGAATATAATTTTTGTCCCTAAATAGGGATACCTTTAGGAAACCCCTTTGAAAAAAGATATAAATCTTAACAAATCTTTTATTATTTTCGGAAAAATATTAATTTTATTGCAAGTTTTTCTTTTTTTTTGAAAAATTATTATTTCTACAAGTTTTATAAAATAGCTAGAAATTTATAGAAAATATTGGCAAACTATACTTCTATTCAAACAAATAGAATAATGTCATTGGTAAATTATGTTTGTACTAAAAAAAGTGTCATTGGCTTGTTATGCTTGTATTAAAAGAAATTCATTGTTGAATTAAACTTGTATTCAAACAAATATAATAGGTTTAAGGGATAATTATATAAATATTAAAAATTTATTATTTGGTGAATATGCTGGTAAACTTTTGAGAAATTATAAAGTGGTGGTGAAAATATCAAATGCCAAATGGTTAAGTTACTTGGAAAATTTATAAGTTTAAATAGATTTGCATATACATTGTTGGATGGCCACAAATCATTGACATAAGTTCTATTCTGGTCCAAAGTTTAGATACAACTAAATTCATCCATAAAGTCTATAGATTAGAGATAAGTGTCGAAAAATATTTGGAAGTGCTCAATGTATCAACAAGTTAAACAACTTTATTAGGCTTTGGTTGTACAACATACATAAAAAAAATGAGTTTAAAAATATTAATTTGCATATGCATTGTTGGATGATTGAAGATCAATGACATAAGTACTATTTTGGGTCAAAATTTTGACATAATCAAATTCCAAATAAAGTTTCTAGAATACATACGACTATCAACAATTTTATTAGGCTATGGTGAATTAAATGTTAAAGAGCTATGTATTGATGTCACTAAATTGATGATCTTAATTTAATCTCTTCGTGGAATAGATTAAAAAAATAATATCCTTTTTTGAAAGAAAGAAAAAATTATTGAAAATAACATGTGGTACATTTGGCTATTTTATTCTCACAATTCATATATCCTCCTTTGTTATGGTTAACCACTCCTAATAGATTTTTCATCTTTTCAATGCTTTGAATTACTCTACCTTATGCTAGATGTCGATCCATATAACATTTTCAATTATTCTCCCATGTGTTGTCGAATCCTCCAAAAATGAAGGAATTATATAGGTTACACAAGTAAATGCCATCAAATTCCAACTTTGATAAGGTTTCCTTGCATTCACTAGTTAGGGTTGATTCTCTAGAGGTGATAGTGTTTCAATTGGAGGATATCACAATTGGAGGATATCACAATGGTTAAACCTTTTAACAGGAAAAATTTCATACCAATTAAAAATTGGGAGGCCCCAATTGATAGAGTAATTGATAGAAAAGTGTTGTGGTTCAGCTTCAAAATATACTACATTTAAGTGGAGGAGACCCTTTGTGCATTATTAGGTTGTGAGAAACATTTGAATGACCCATGAGTAATATTTTCCTCTCAAATTACCTCATCACTCTTGTCAAATTATTAAATCTGAGAAAGGATGTGAGAATAGTCCACGACGAATTCCTTTTCAAACACCCTTGGTGAATATGATTTGTTTAATTAAGAAGTGATCTTATTGGAAGTCTATTCAAGATATAAAAAAAAATTTGAAACTTGTAATTTGTGTTTTCTCTGTCATCAATCATGACCTTTATAACTCATGCAACATCAATGTACGCAACTCACTTTAGGCCCATAGAGGAGAGTTGGGTGGGGAGTTTGTAGAGCACACTAAAGAGATACTTGAGGCTCTTCTTTTCTTTCTAAGTCACCACCCACTTCTATTAGCCCCACATCCTTATCTAATTCCATATGTTAAGTCTTCCCAAGTTGGTTTAATAAATATAAATGAGCCCCTAGTTCTAGCTCAGTTATACTTTTAAAATTATTTATTTAGTAAATAAATATTTTCTACATGTTGTTTTTCACTAATACATTATACCCTAAAAATTGACCAACATTTCCCACGAACCATTAAAGTGTTTTTTCTTTGTCGGTTTATTGAAGGAAATTTTTGATTTTTTTAAATCCATGCCTGTGTTCATCAAAATTCTGAGGAACTCGGGCATATAACTAAAAAAAAGGGTGATCACTTTCATTGTTTTATAATTTAATTTTCCTTTAATTGTGTGTTGTAGAGTGGAGGCTGAAAGGATTAGGGCATCATTGTGCAGAGGGGAGGCTGGAAGGATTTTATTGCGTAAAGAGGGCTCAGAAATTTTGGAACCTAAGTGTTGGATGCTCTTCAATCTAGTGTACAACATCTGATTCTTATCAGGGATCATTACAAGTTATCACCTAGTGGCATGTCACGAGTTGGAGCACTGGTATGTATGCATGCTCATATATGTATATTAAAATGCACATCTCTAGGTTTAGTAATAGTAATTTATGGACATCCATCAACACGCACAGGTATAGAGGGATTCTAAACTAAGGAAATGACTAGGTAGTGAGATGCAGAGACCATGGATTTGTTGAATAATATCTAGAAACTTTTAGGCCAATGCAATTTGTAGGTGAAATCACTGCATCAAAATAATGGATGCCATGGCAGTGATATATGCAAAACGTGAAAGCTTAGGCTCGACATGTTAATTGTCTAACTCATGAAATGTTCTATTTGACACAACCCCTCAATAAAATGTGGTCTCAAGCATTGCCATGATTATAGAATACGTTCAAAATGGATGATTTGAAACATCTTTGGAGGATTTCAAAAAAAATGCAATCTCCAAACTAAAAACTAGAAACCGTAGATTTTACAAAAGAATCTCATCAATGAGGGAGTTTCCCTAATTTATGGTAAAATAAATGATAGAGAAAGTCGATAAAATTATCACAGGCTTAGCAATGTAGGCAGGGAAGCATGATTGACAAATGCAAGATCTAGAGTATATTATGTGTCATTTTGATTGTCTATCTTTTTCTTCTTTTGTATGGTGGAAACATAATGAATACCTAATTGCATACTTTTCTCTCATGGGATTATGTGGAGAAGTAGGGCCAAAACCAAGCTTTAATTTCTCCATAATCTAGAGAAGTAGGGTCAAAAAAAACATATGCATGCCTTTTCCCCTTTTCATCCACAAATAAGGCTGAGGGATGAACTCCTATCCAGCAACTCCCCATGTGTGCGGTCATTACAAGGCACCACTAATGACTGTGGCCCTTCATTATCCCCTCTCTGTCTACAAGCCAATATGATATAAAATCAAAATAATGTAACTCAAGCAGGCCCATTTTTTGTATCAGATGGCATCTACATGGAGCAGAATACTTATAAACAATACTTAGTTTTGTCCCCACACAAAAGAAGAAACTATTCACCTAGCCTAGAAATTTTTTGGCTCCATCTCTTCCCCAATAACCATGCCTCACAGGGATGACAGAAAGCTAGGCCAAAATTCAAGGCCCCTCTAATAGTTTGTTGCACTTCACGCCTAGCACAACATGCCCTACTCCACTTTGGTTTGTTTCTTCATTCCCATCCTCTGGTGTTTTTGCACATGGGGAAAAATTCTGAAAAATACCCCTTGGAAAGTCCATATCTTCTACCTTCTCTCCATGACTCTCCAAGTGTCACCATGTGCAATTGTCCTCATGGAAATCCTTAACGGGCGACATCTCTTCAAACAAAGATAGAGAAATGACCATCACGATCACAAATAGAATCACCAACATCTAAATGACCAACACTCCTATTATATTCGACAGAGACTGCACACTCATCAAACCATACTGTGCAACAATCCTTATAACATTTTTCAGATTCCTCTACCACCATTTACCACGGTCCTCTATTGTAGCATTTTATCAAGTTATGATGTTCGGATCCTTTTTCCCTCTTGCAAAAGGGGAAGAAACTCGTGTGCCGTAAATGAGAGAGAAAATGCCTGGAAATCCCATTTACCAACTTGTAGCCCATACGTAACTAAATTAAGCCAAGCCCATCTCTAAAAATGCATAATCCTTGCCTTCCAACTGCATAGATGCTTTGCAACCATTTCATAGAGTGCTTGGAAACTTAGCTACAAATGTTTTCCTTTTCATAGAGTCCTTGGTGACTTAGCTACTAAAACTTATAAAGTTGATTTTAGATGGGTCTCTAATTCTTTTTCTTTAAGTTTCATATACATCTTTGATCAATAGAGATGTCATAAAATAGATTGAATGATGATTAAATATGAATATAGATGTAGAGAAAAAATGAGTCCAAAAATATATGATAATAGTTACAAATCTATTTAATATAGACTCTTATCTCACATCCAAATCTAGTTAATATAGACTCTTTTTGTGTCTCATTCAAGTTTATCATGCAAACTAATATCAAGAATTCAAATTGAACAAACATTAAGATCTAAAAAACTAATTGTAAAATAGATGACCAGAAAAGCCATTTGAAACAAAGGGAATATAATTACTCTTAATGAAAGATCATACACCAAAATTGTAGTTGCACACTAATCGATATCTCAATGTGTCCTTGTTTTGAATCAAATAATTTTGGACCAGTGTGTTTAAGGCAGTTGGAACTATTCAGTCCTCCATTATCATCAGTGCTCATCAGTAAGATAATTGTAAAAATTACAATAATTTATTATATGTTTTAGCAGCCATAGTGAATAACCATGAAATCCTTTTCAGATTTGGACAAGTAATTCTTTGATTTAGACTCTATCCATGCTTTTTTTTTGTAAGCATTTATCTAAGATTCCTTTGATTAGTTTGGATTTTAAGTACAAATTCTTCATATTATGGTATATATATATATTTTTATGAATACTGTGTTAAGTTTGATGAACATATGCATCAGTTTCTATTAAATTAAAAATATATGCACATAAGTTTCATTTCTTATTTACCTTATTGTGATTGTCCTCTAAATATTATCACCCATAATTTATGGAAAATGGCTTGAATGTAGTTGTGGATTTCAAGTTGAAGTTTCTGACTGTAGGAGGGAAAAGAATTAAGCTAACAATTTGGGATACAGGTTGGTGTTTACTACAAAATATTACCCACTATCATACCAGTAGTAGGATTTTTATTGATCATTAAATGGTCATTTTTCCTTTCATACATGATTATAACATGCTTCACTGTTGTGCTCTTTATAACAATAACTTAATCACATAATCTCATAAACCTTCCAATTGATCTTTTGACTTTGATGGGGCCTTCCCTTCTTCTGGTCTTCACTGAATGTCTTCATACCTTGATTGATGATCCTTGGTGCCCCTTCACCATACTCCCCTCCTCCAAGGAAACTCTTCTCCCAAGAGTTAGGCTTATTGGTCCTCCTTACTGTCCTTGAGAAGAATCTTTCATGATACAACTTTAATTAAAGTCAATAATATATTTCAATATTAGACATTTAAATTGGATTGAGGGGTCTCTAACATCGATACTATTACCCTAATTTACAGCATGCATCAAAATAACCACAAATAGGAAAAAATTGCATTTTTAGAATAGGCTAATTAATACTATCCTTCAGATATTATTAATCAACATTTTGTCATTACATTCATTGTTAAAAGTTATCATCTGTACTCTAAGAGTTGATCACATTCGAGAATTTCTAATATATAATTGATCAATTACATTGTGCATTCAAACTGAATGTAATATACAAGTGTCATTTCATCTTTCTTTTCATGTCAAATAAATAGTACATTGCAGGATAGAAAGCATGATAGAAAGTATGGAGTAGGGGTCCCATGCATTGCCTTGTGGTTAGTTTCTTGCTGGTTGACTGTCAGGTTCTAGGTCTTCATAGTCCATGTCTCCATCTGCATTTAGGTATTTTAGGATTCAACCTACATCATGAGAGAAAGTGGGGTGTTAGATCCAGTTAGATCTAAGAAATACATGGGACACAAACAACATACAATCAATTCTTCTAATGTTGCATATCAATCTGATAAAATCAATGTAACAAGAAAACATTCATCCATAATATCTGGAAAATAGTATTAAAGGGACTTGTTTTAAACATGAAACCT
>MU223753.1:944649-967392 GCA_018584345.1 Thuja plicata
TTATTCTTTTCAAAATACTCACATTTTTAGGCACATTTTCATTGTTATAAGAGATCCTACGCTATTGCAATGGTGTATTTTGAGGAAGTTCAAGTCACAGTTACAAGTGATAAGAGTGCACAGAAAGATAGTGCAGTCATGGGGGCATACCAATTGACATGGAAGATAGTCATTGACTATTTTTAGCTTAACCCATACATATGAGACAATAGATCAGCATGTGTCAACATCATATACAGTGTAATCATCTAATGGAGAGAAGTAGTTCCATGTGTAAGGACAACATAAGGTATGACAAGGATACTTCCATAACAGTGGCATATGACAGTGCAATTCCTCCATGTTATCCATTAGCAAACAATAGACCAAAAGTGTGGTTATAATGATCATTTTCAGAGGGATAACAATATGCCATGTTATTGATTTCAATATTATACAAGAGGTCCAAAGCATAATAGGTTGTGTTATTACCATGAAAATACTTCAATCAACAAGTTGACTGTGAGATCTCATAAAATAATGGTCATAATAATAAAATTGTTGTTGTGTATGGTAAAAGATCAAGAAATTATCATAACAGTGGTAATTTTTTTTTATAAAGAAAATAGGCCTTGTTTCATTATCTTCTCAACTATGGCGGCCATTGGTGTGTTATTAAGAGTTGCAAATTTATAAAAGGGACAACAAAATTATTAATGAAGCTTAAGCATCAGAAAGTCACAGATGGTTCATGTACAAGCAATACCAAATAAAAACCTGATTCGAGCTTGGAGATACATAATGGGGTTTAAAGAATGCCGAGTATCAAAAATGAGCTTACAAGATAGGTATGATCCATGCTTTTTTCTTAACATTTTATTGCTTTGGAAGCTTTGAAAAGAACATAAATCAAACATTAGATACAACACATAGTCCCAAATCATAGACATGTGATGCCTTACCATGTTCTTTTTTATAACTTTACTGCACTTTTTTATAAATTACAATTTTAGTAATTTTAGTTAGTTCTAAGGAATGGTAAGGCCTAATGAGCCTAGAGACGTAATTGGTGTATGAATTATGATCTGTCGGCAAATGTTAATAATGCCTTAATAAAGATAATGTTTTGCTGATTGGATGTTTGTCCTAATGACAGATTGATGACTATGAAGGTGATTTGATAATGGACTTTATGGTTGTAGGGATTTCTTAAATTCTAAGTGTGGTTTTAGGGATTTCTTAACCTAATGTCATGTTATTAGTGCTTATTTCCAAGCTGTGGGATTTTTCTAGGGTTCTTTGTAATCTCTAGCCACAAGTGGAAACTGGTGATTTGTAATTACACAATGCCCTCAAATTGACACTCCTAGTTGTCTCATGTCCGACTTATGTGGATATTCACCACCAAACCTTTCTTAGAACAATCACTTTATCTCCAACAATGTCGAAGTGATATTTTATATTTTCATTTTTATTTTATTTTCTTAGCATTCATGCCAAATATGGATAGCATTCCTATCAAATATGAATCATGATTATATTAAATGTACAATGGTTTGTAGTCAAAATCTATTTAATGGATTTATGCTTGATTTTATACAAGATAGTACTAATGCTACTATATTTATATTTTATGGATTACAATGTTAATATCTTAATTCAGAGTATGGGAGACAAGTTTTTGGTATAATTATAGCCCAGATATTTTCCTATGAAGAAATAACATGTCTGACAATATGAACCTAGAGCAAAATAAGGAGACAATTTCTAGGTTGTGGGCTAACTTTAACAGAAAAGGTGATGGAAAATGTTATTTTCCTTGCAAAAATTGCAAGGGCTTAAAGAATCGAAGACTTCTAGTCAAAACAACTGAGAAACATTGTAGAGAGCATGGTCACATTGAAGGGGGCATGATTTTTTTCCATTGGTAAGTACTTCAATATATTGTTTTAACAATTTATATACATAAGAAATCAATTGATGATGAGATCATGGTCATGGTTAATTTAATGTCATCATTTTGATATAGGTTAACCACCTTGGGTTACATGTTATGGACCATAACAATCCGGAGAATGTGAATTTCCAAGTGGAGGAACATGGAGGTGTGAATATCCAAGGAGAATATAATGATTTCATGGAAGAAGATGATCCTGTGACATAGAACACAATTGAAGATGATGATATTGTTGCAGCTGATCATGTGCTAGAGAATACAATTAAAGATGATAGTATTGGTGTAGCTGATCATGATGATGAAGATGACCTTGATTTACCTATACTTGAGAAGGCATGTGAGCCCCTATACAAATGTTCCCAAACAACTCTTATGTCTGTTGTATTGTTTTTGGTGAAATTCAAGGTTTTGAATGGTTTATCCAATGTAGCAATGTCACGAATGTTAAGGTATGTCATATATGTCATCTTTTTCACCTATTTTAGTCACAATTTCCTTATTGTTAACAGAGGGTGAATCATGTATGCTAATTATATATTTTTCCCTAGGTTGATAGGTGAGTGTTTGTTACCACCATCAAACATTCTACCTCACACGTACCGGGAACTATCTGCCATTATGAAAGATATTGGGATGAAGTATCAAACAATACATGCATGTCCCAATGATCATATTATATATCATAAACAACATGAATTTGCAAGAGAATGCCTTGATTATCATATTAGTAGATAGCCAACAGATCAAGTAACAAAAAAGGTGCCTTGCAAGGTTCTCCAGTATATTCCCATTATTCCACGTCTGCAACGATTATTCAAGTGCACTACCATGGCACAATTTATGGATTACCATGCACGCAATAGAAGTCAAGATGACATTATGTGAATGCCTACCGATGGTTCTGCATTTAAGGACATAGAGTAAACTTGGTCACACTTTAAAGAAGAACCTTGTAATCTCAAGCTTTCATTGGCAGCAAACAGTGTCAATCCATTTGGAGAGATGAGATCTATTTACTCAGTGTGGCCTATTTTTTTTAATAACATTCCTCCTTGGATGTCCATAAAGAGGGAGCACATAATGTTGGCAATGATTGTTCCAGGTATTTTTTCATTTAATATTCATCTAAGTTAATTTATTATAAATAATCTATCAAAATGGTCATAATAATTATGTAATGTTTTTGTTCATTCAACCAGGTAAGTACCAAGTTAAAGATATAAAATTATATATTGAGCCCCTTATCGACGAGTTGATGGTGTTATGGAATGGGGTCACTCTGTATGAAATCTCTAGGCCAATAGGTCAAAGACAGTTTCAATTCCATGCAATGCTTGTATGGACAATACATGATGCCCCTGGGCTAACAAATTTTTGTGGTATGTTCTCTTGTTAACCTCTTTTTTTGTATGTTATAGTGCTAACACATATTTTTTGTATGTCTAAGTTTGCGCATGATAATTTTAATTATCAAAATCAAAATATTCAATCCAATTATACATGATCTTGTAGGTCTTCAGACAAAGGGAAAATTTGCATGTCTAGTTTGTGGTCCAAAGATGAAATCTCATCATTGAAAAAGTTTAGGAAAGCAGGTGTTCAATGATTATAGGAACTTTCTCCACATAAATCATAAGTATCAAATTACGAAAAAACATCTTTTCAATGGGAAAGAAGAGACTGCATCAAAGCCCTGAAGAATGGCACATCACCTATGGAAGTTGGAATACAATAGAATAAATCGACGAGGTAATGTCATTCAATCTGATGGTTTTTGTTTGAAATTTATATTTTGATATTGTCTTTTATTTACTGATGATGTAATTGATGCTTGTGAAGGTTGTCAAGGCATCAATGACCAACTTCCAAAAGGACTTAAAAGTTATCCTAGAAATTTAGCAGGTTGTTGTACTACGAGCACCTCCCAATCATGCATTTGTTTGATGCTATGCATATTGGAAATAATGTAACAGAGACATTATGGAAATTATTGGACAGAAGGCGTGATAAAGAAAAGATTATCAAAATTTGTAGTGATATTGAAGATTCTAACCATGCATTGAAAAATGTCATTCGATCAAATAACAATGGAGACCATATTGATATAAGTGCCCTTGGTTATTATCAGAGCAACAAAGCAATGCTATAAAAGAATTCATACAAAAAATTTGATTTCCCATAGGGTTTGCTGCTAACATAAACAATCTCATATCAAAGAAAAGTGAATTTTGGCTAGGGATGAAAACACACGATTGACATACCTTTATTAAGATAATTCATGTTATTCTATATTCTCTATATATTTGTATATTGCATGTAGTTTTCATTGTATTATTATCTATAATATTGAAATTATCATTTTATAATTGTCGCAGTATGTTCTACCTCTATCACTCCCACACCACTTCAACAACAGTGTCAAACAAGTTATTGTAAGACTAGAAAAAGGCATATTCAGCATATTAGGTAACCACAAACCCTAAATAGTATGCTAAACCTATCTAATCTATCATGAAAGCTATTTTCTAAGGGAAATCATAAAATAAGCATGAAAAATCAAAAATCCCCTTCAAAGGAAGCTCCCATGTCCTTCTTTCTTCTCCATAATGAGATTGATGTTGCTCTTTGCACACACACTTTGCACAAGAAGCCAAGTTTGCTAATGAGAGTACTAGAAGTGAGTGATTTTGAGGTTTTCTCAAAATCTTGTGGTTCAACCTTGAATGATAGAAATGCACCCATTTTATAGAAAATGAGATACAATTTGGTGAGATAGCACAAAATCTATGCATAAATGCAGATTTTGGTTGGTAGGATGTTAGGAAGCATGAAATGGGGGAGATGAAATAAGAAGATGTTGAAGGATATTGAAGATATTGAAGAAGCACCTTAATAGGGATGTGAATCCTCAATTAAGGGATATGGAAATTAGGTGAGATTAGGAGGATATTAATTCAATTAATAAATCAATATTCCTCACAAATCCAAATTAGATTTATGAAATTATAAAAATCTCATAAATTGAAATTAGCTAATTAATTAATTATTGAAGATTTAGGGAAATGCGGAATAAATAAAGTTTGTTTATTTATTCAATTAGGACTTAGGATAAATTATGGGTTATTCATCCAAAGGGTGAAATTAGTGGGTTATAGGTCAAATTGAAGATGTTGATGTCGAATTGAGATGATTTTGATAATGTTGATAAGGTTTAGGATCAATTTCGAGGGTTCCGGAATAGTTTAGGAAATCATGAGGCGTCAATGAGCTTTAACAATGTGCCCATGTAATGATGTTTGGAAATGATTGAAAAGTGCCCATGAACTTTGATGGCGTCGTAAGATTGAAATTGAAATGGGGAAACATCGATGATCTTTGAAAATGTTCCCAAAATGATAATAAAAAATAGTATTGACAATAATGAACAACACTATTGAATTGATATTGATAGATTGACAGTAATAACACCGATGATATTTGACAATCTTATAAAATGGTTGATTAAGGGGATACGAAGCATCGATGATGTTGGACAACGCTTCTAAAATGATGACAAGATTGATTGAATTGAAATAGGGTTTGATCGATTGGTTTGCAATTGGGTTAATTAGTCATTGGTGATCTTGGACAATGCCCCATAATGGTCGGAATGACTCCAAACAATTCTGCAAGTGATTATAAATAGAATAGGATAGGTTTGAATTGATTTTGGAAGGTTTGGAATGGTTTAGGATTGAATAGGATCGGTTTAGGGTTGATCAGAAATGATTTGGAAAATGATTAATTTGATAAAGAGAGAAGAATTGTTAGTAAATAATTGAACAATTTTGCAATATTCAATCATTCACGAAAGACACAATGTCGCCATACAATAAAGATCATATGCGCAACATAAAGGAATAATTAGGTCACAAAACAACATTTTGATTGTAATGCTAAAATGTTAAAACACGTAGGCCAGCAGACTCGAGCCATTTTTAGGTGTCTACATTTTTCCCCTCATTGATAAATTGCGATTATGAGCATTGTGTCAAAGAATCCTGAAGAAAATAGCATTAAAACATGCCCCAGTGATAATGGGATACATAGGTGCCCCCTCAAGAAATCATCCAAAAAATATAAGTGATAGGTCGATTTGTTGACAATGCCGAGATGGATCCACAGCAACAATCGGATCAAAAATTGGAGGTCAAACACTAAAGTTAAGGGGTTCAAAGTGTCAAAATCATCATGACCAATACAAAATGCAAGGGTTGCATGTCCATCTAGGCAACCACGGGGCTATAAAAGGGCTTGGAAGGGGTTTTGGACCTCATTTTCACTCTCTCATTTGGAAGAATTGAGCTCTGGAGCAAGGAACATGGATCGAGTGCCAATGGAGAATCAACGCAGGGAACGAGTTTGTAGCTACCGACGATCAACCGATGTAGGACCCGAGGTGAGTACATCAAATCCTCTTAGTATTTTATTGCTTTGCATGCTTTCCTAGGTAGTTTTAGGGGTCAAATGGGCTCTGTAGGGGCTGACACATGCCACCTACGTAGGTCATGTTCCCACCTACACAAGAAGCATAGGTGGAATGACCACCTGTACAGCCAGCATAGGTGGGAGGCCATTCTACGTAGGTGGTAAGAGAACCTACACAGACAGTCAGAGAGGCCTCAAAATGGGGTCTGGGGGTTCCTAAACCACCCTAAAATGGCCAAAACTCTAGGCCAATGTCAAAATTAGGTCAAAGTAGGTCAAAAAAGGTCCTAGGTGTCAACAAGAAATAAAAAGTATAGAAAGTTGACCAAAGTCGCATGGTGATCGCAGGAGGAGCTGCTAGCTCTGCAGACACGGGAGAGCAGACCGGCGTGTCTGGATATATGCCATCAGTTGAGAAGTCATGAGAGGAATATTTTAGCCTCTCTAGGATTGTACTACATTATGTACATGCCCAAGATTAGGGAAAATTGGGGATTGATCATAGCGTTAGCTGAGTGGTGGCACTCGGAGACCAGTTCCTTCTACCTGCCAATAGGGGAGGCGATCGTGACTTTGGAGGATGTATGGTGCATCCTCAAGATTCCCATTCATGGGGAACTAGCTGAGTATGACCCTACTACAAGGAGGTTAGTGTTACATAGACTATTTGATAGTGACGATGATGACCTAGACATCCAAGATTACGAGATCCAGTGGGAGATAGTCACGAGGTAGCACGATAGTTTGATTGTTGTTATCTATGGGGTTATCACATGTCTCTTAGTTCCTGAAAGACGAGGCCATGGGTTCACCATTGGCTAGGGGAGGGTCCTTGAGCAGATGTTCATGGAGGGCACAATGTTTGCATGGGGGCCATGTATGCTAGCAATGACATATTACCAGCTCCATCAGTTGGCTTACAGAGGGGGGCTATCGATCAACAATGGGATCACATTGTTGTAGGTGTGGGCCTATGAGCACATAGTTGTGTTCTGGCCCATTTCTCAAAGAGTGGTTTTTCCAGAGATGCCATATGTTTACTGCTATCAAGGGGTGCTTGCACAGGGGCCACTAGGGTATACACTACATTTCCGTCATGAGATAGATTTTCTCAAAAACTTCACTTGGCGTCCATACAAAGATTGCCCCAGATCGGATGATGATATGGATCAACTTCTATACTGCAGGCATGAGAGATACCTCAATGGGAGGTTCATCATGGGTCACATGGTTATTGAGATGCAGCTCCCAGAGTGAGTCTGGCGACAGTTTGGAGAGATACAGGGAGTACCGATAGTTACATCATTGTTTGCTCGATCGAGGGCCGAGGCTAGGACATGGGGTGCAACACTCAGGCCTTAGGTGGCATATGCAGAGTTTGTGCAGTTACAGCCCATACCATGGGGAGTAGGTGTTGATGTGGCATACACAAGGACCATAGATGGGTATGATAGATGGTTCACTTTGCACAGGCCGATTCCTCTGACAGATCCAGATCTGGTGATACTGAGAGTGTGGGTGTCTAGAGATGAGAGCACCGAGGAGGAGGATGAGGATGAGGGGGATGAGGAGGAGTCAGATGAGGATAATGAGGATGATGATGAGGAGGATGAGGAGGATGAGGATGTAGACAGGGATATTGGTGATATGCTGATGCATATGGATGAGGACAGGGATGAGCCACCACATGGGGATGACATACAAGGTCCAGATGACAGGTTTGAGGATCAGAGATAGTGCATCGCAGAGCTTACAGGCTAGATAGACTGGTTGGCATTGGAGAGGGATATAGATAGAGTTACATGGGCTACAGAGCATGCATCATAGATTTTTGAGAAATCATCGCTCACAGCACAGATGGATAGGTTGACAGTAGAGAGGGACACATTTCTTGCCTCTCGAGATACAACTATGGCCAGGGCACAGAGAGTCAAGGAGGAGTCACAACAGTTTATCAGCACCATCAGTGATTCTAGCACACACAGGGTTCTCGAGATGTTAGGGGATGCCTGAGTAGAGTCACATTATTGGAAGGATATGTACAGGAGAGAAGTGTTGCGAGAGCAGTGGGTACTAAGTTATAGAGCGTCATCCAGCAAATCACATTCCCATAGGACATAGAGCAACGAGGGAGTGCTGGGACCGAGGGGGCCACCTAGATTAGGGTAGATAGGGCATCACACAAGGTGAGCCTCATCATCTAGATAGGACAAGGATCAGGAGGACTGAGAGAGAAGGGGTTGACAAGAGGTCTCTCTAGAAGAGGGACAATTTTGACAGACATGTGATAGATTATGAGCCTGCGGGCCTTAGTGTATACAGACACCTTGATTTTTGTACGCTGATACTTTTATGAGGTACATATATATGATATGTAGCTAGTGTATGATGCACATGGTGGATGTTTATTTATATGCTTTACTTTCCTTTTATATGATGATGCTTTTATATTGCAATGTATTGCCTTTGTTACGCAATAAAATATGTTATGGATGCAATAATTGCTTTTATCTTTTTCTTTTTGAAATGTATGAATGCAAAATGTAAATGTATGTTGTAATTTTTTCTCATGTATAAATGGATGAATGCAAAAATGCACATATTTTTTGTAGTTTTTCTAGTTTTTATGAATGCATGTATGTAGGATGCACTTGTTTTTGATATACCAAAGTACTAGACCAAGGCGACTGCGAGGACTGACTGAAGAATTTTTAGCAGGAGGCAAAAATTAGACGAAGAAATGTTAGTAGAAAGATGTTGGCTTTCAAAATTTCAATTTTGTGAAAAGAGCTTATTTTGATATTGCAAAAGCAGATGAGGCGCATCATGGCACAAAAGCCAGAGAGAAAAAAGTCATCCTTTTTGCGTGAAAAAATGTGATGCAGACAGAGGATGATCTTCTCTATCCTGAAAGCATGTAGCAGACATGCCCTAGGATTTCATGAGATCAGCAAATAGGCAGAAAAAAAAGTAAAGCGAAAGAAACTGGTCATGAACCATCCCAGCTACTCTCATAAGATCAGATAATATCATTGAGTAGCATAGGAACATGATCAAAAAAGAAAATAAAAAATACTCATGAAAACAATGTGAGCCAACAACCATTCTGATCTTTTTTTACTTGCATTAAATGTTCATTGATTGATAGTTTAGATTGTGAATTGATTGATTTGATATTTGATTGATAGCTTGAACAGATTGATAGATAGCAAAGGTCAAAAGATTGAACAACCCAACTAGATTGAATGTTAAGTCACAACGATTTAGATCGCATATGATTTCGTTAAGCATGGATTGGTGATTCTACCATTGATGTCGGCAAACATGATGTTCGATTCGCAAAAAGAAGACAAGTATGTACAAATTTATTGCCTATTTTTGAAAATATTTTGCAATTTTTAGGATTTTTGACATATTTGAATGTTTTTGTGATGATCTTTTTTTCAATACTTTTTATGATTTTTAGGATTTTTTTAGGATCATATTTGAATTTTTTAGCAATTTTTTCAGGACATTATTTAATTTTTTCGAAATTTGTGCTTATTTGGATTTTTAGGATTTTTTCAGGACATTAAGATATTTACAATGTGTTATCTCCAATCGGGTAGTCGAGGAATCTCATGGGTAAACCACGTCCAAGGTCTTTCCCCCAGTTTGAATTCAAATTCAAAGACGCTCAGTGCCAGGAATCTGCCCCCAAACAACAAAGAGGCTATGTACAGATGCCAAAAGGATAGATAGACTGGGTATACCAAGGGTAAGACAAAGAAGATCAACCAGTTACAGGCCATACAAGGGCACTAGGGTCGATGAAATCGAAAGATGTGATCAAGAAAGGACATCAAGATACCAGGTGGAACCATGATAGACAATGGAGCAACAACTTGCTACGCGTGGTGCCTATTTTCCAGGTTTCCACCATGGTACTTGCCCACAATGCCTGTTTGCCAGGTTTTCACTTATGGACGAGATTTTTCTCTTAATTTCTATTTTTTCATGCCAAGATGCCTATTTTCCAGGTTTTCATCAAGGCAACCATTTTTTTTCTCTTTTTTATTTTTTTTAATATTTTCTCAGAAATTTTGCAATTTTTTTGTACTTTTTTCAAAAAAATTTGCAATTTTTTTATACTTTTTTCAGAAATCATGCATAATACTTATGGAGGTGCATGTTGTTCAGTGCCTCTGGCAATGGTTCTCCCTCCGGTGTTGCAAGCTGATACACTCCAGACCCATATGATGCTGTGACTATGTAAGGGCTGTCCCAATTTGGTTCAAATTTTCCAGCCTTCTCTTTGTGTGGTTGGATTTTGTAATTCATCTTTAGAAACAAGTCTCCAATCTCAAAATGGCGATCTTGGAATTTCTTTTTGTAACTCTATTTTAGATGGTTTTGATAGGATTGCAAGTGTACCAAGGTGGTTTGTCGCTGCTCATCCAACATTTCGAGCTCATGCAATTTGGAAACTCTATACTGCTCATCATCAACAATGCCTTGTAAGGATACTCTCAATGAAGGAATTTCAACCTCGAGGGGTAATATGGCCTCAGTGCCATAGACTAGAGAGTATGGAGTAGCACCAGTGGGGGTGCGGATACTGGTCCTGTAAGCCCATAGAGCTAGATTGAGTTGTAAGTTCCAATCGCGGCCAGCATCATTGACAGTCTTTTGCAGGATCTTAATGATTGTTTTGTTAGATGCCTCTACTTGGACATTACCTTGCGGGTAGTAGATGCTAGAAAATCCATGATGGATCTTGAATTTCTCACAAAGTTGGGTAACATATTTGTTCTGGAACAGGCTGCCATGATCAGTAATGATGGCCAGAGGAACTCCATAATGACAAATGATATAATTTAGGATGAATCTAGAAACTTGTTTGTCGGTGATGTATGTCATGGGGATAGCTTCCACCCATTTGGTAAAGTAATCTGTGGCTGTGATGATATACTTATGGTCATCAAAATATAGGGGTGTGATCTTCCCTACAAGGTCAAATGCCCATTGAGAAAAGGTCCATGGAGAAACCACTGGCTGTAGATCCTGTGCCAGAGCATGAATCAAATTGCCATGAATCTGGAACTTGTAACATTTCTTAGGAAACTTATGAGCATCTTGCTCCATGGCAGGCTAGTAATATCCTACTCAAACCAACTTCTTGGAAAGAATCAAACCATTGAAATGTCCACCACAAATACCATCATGGACCTCATGTAAGGCAGTGTCAGCCTCTCATGAATCAAGGCATCTGAGGAGGGTTTGGTTATAGGCTATCCTATAAAGGGTATCACCAACAATGACATAACATGAGGGTTGATGGAAAAGATCTCGACGCTTCTTCTAGGATAAGGCAAGGGGTAATATCTGGGTGTGTAGGTAATTGTAAACATCTTGTTACCAAGGGGAATTGAGACCAACAATCTCACATACAAGCTCAGATTGCGAAATGTTGAATACCGGAAGCAATAGCTGCTCAATGAGAAAGTCACATCTCTCTTCATTATTTGGCATGTCGATCATAGATGCAATAGTGGCCATAGCATCAACTTGTTTGTTATGTACCTGTGGAAGTTGGCAGAAACTGATTGTGACAAATTGCTCTTTGATAAAGTCGGCCAACTATTTGTAAGGTACTAGCTTTTCATCCTTAGTTTCATAGTCATCAGTGACCTAGTGGATGACCAATTGAGAGTCACCATACACCTTGAGGTGCTGGATTTTCTATTGAATAGCAAGTTTAAGTCCAGTGACCAGTGCTTCATATTCGGCGATGTTGTTGGTGCATGCAAATGCAATTCTATAATACTTTGGTATGACATCGCCTTATGGGGTGACAAACATGATGCATGCCCTCAATCCATGCTTAGTATGTGAGCCATCAAAGTAGAGTTTCTATTCATTGGATTTAGTGAAGGAAAAATGGGACTCATCTGGAAATTCTAAAAGCAACGGGTGATCATCAGGAACTGGTGCTTCTATGAGCTGATCTGCTATCACCTGGCCTTTTATTGCTTTTCTATCTACATACTCTATGTCAAACTCACTCAAGAGCATGACCCATTTGGCTAGGTGACCTGTGAGAGCTACTTTTCCTAAGAGATACTTCAATGGATCAATCCAGGACATGAGCATGGTTTTCTGGTGTAGCATGTAATGTCTTAACTTCTGTGTGGCAAAAACCGTAGCAAGACAGGCTCATTCAATGAGTGAGTAGTTTAATTCATATGCAACCAGAGTTATTCTGATGTAATAAATATCTCTTTCTCATCCTTGTTCATCATGTTGTGCAAGAAGAGCACCCAATGCAGTTTCTATGGCAGAAATGTACAAGATAAATGGCTTCCCTGGAATGGGAGGAATCAAGATTGGTGGATGCAATAGATAATATTTTAGTTGTTGGAATGAGTGCTCACATTTTTCATTCCAATGGAAAGTCACACCCTTATGCAGTAAAGTTTGAAATGACTGGCATTTATCTGCGAGTTGTGCAATAAACCAGCGGATATACTGTAGTTTGCCTTGTAGACTTCTTAGCTTCCTTAGAGTGTTTGGCAGAGGCATTTCTAAAATGGCTTGCACCTTTTTAGGATCCACCTCAACACCTCATTGAGAGATGATATAGCCTAGGAGTTTCCTAGAAACAACTCCAAAAACAAAATTTTTGGGATTCAAGCGGCGCTTGTACCCTTCCATTCTTTCAAAGATTTTGGTGAGAATACTCAAATGATCTTTCCTAGTTGTAGATTTGCAGAGGAGGTCATCAACATAATCTTCCATCAAGATGTGCATGAAGTCATGGAAGATGGTGGTCATTGCCCATTGATAAGTTGCTCTGGCGTTCTTGAGGACAAAGGGCATGACATTCCAGCAATAGGTTCCCCGAGGATAGGTGAAAGTTGTCTTGGCTTGATCCTCAGGAGAAATCCAAATTTGGTTGTAACTAGAGAAGCCATCCATTAGTGACAGCATCTTGTAGCCTACAGTCATGTCAAAAATGATGTCGATGTTGGGTAGAAGAAAATTATCTTTAGGGCATGCCTTATTTAGAACATGGAAATCAGTGCATATCTATATGCCCCCAATGTGCTTGCTAATAGGTTTCAAATTGGAAATCCAATCTACATAATCTATAGGTATGATAAATCCAGCATCCAATAGCTTCTTCAATTCTTCTTTTACCAGTAGAGCTATTTGGGGATTCATCTTTCTTAACTTTTGTTTCACTGGCTTCACACCTGGCTTCAGAGGGAGGTGGTGAAGAACTAACTCAGGGTCCAGGCTAGGCATGTCAGCATAGGACCAAGCAAAATTGATCTGGCTTTCAAGGAAGAATCTGATAAATTCATCCTTCTCTTCTGGTGAGAATGATGCTGCAAAATGTATAATCTTGGGTTTGTTTGGTGTTCCCAAGTTAATTTCCTTGGTCATTTCAATGAGCAATTCCAACTTCTCCTTTGGAGGGGGTATGTCCAGTCTTCCATCCTCGGGCACCTTAGAGAGGTTTTCACCCTCAGATACGTCCTTTGTTTTTACTTTTGCATGGTCAACTGGCACCTTTCGGTTTTCATCAGAGGACCTATTCTTTTTATTTTTTTCTTTTTTGATTTTATCATTTTCAATTTTGTGACTAGAAGATGGAGTTGAATCCCCTAAATATTTTGTAGCAACAAGGTCGATGTAGAACCCTTTTTTGTGGTCTCTAGATGGTATGCCCTCTCGAAGCTCAAAGAATTATGCTATTGCTTCATCATTTTCAAAGCAATCCAAGCTCGGTGATCCTTTCTCATCCCAATCAATAAGCTCAAGGTAGACTAGGGGGATGTCATCATCAGTGGTACAGATGTTTTTGAGGCTAGAGGTAAATGCAAAGATGTAAATATCAATGTCTTCAAAGTTAGAGACTTCATGCACTGAAGGTCCAGTACCAGGATCCCAGAAAATTCTAGACCAAGGATCAGGATCGGTTGTCAAAGGGGGAATTGTGTTAACATGTTTGTCTATGGTAGGTAGGTCTTTAGGGTTAGGGAAGACACAATCAAGCTCATAAGGACTATAAGTATAGGTGTTCTATTCCCACTCATTTGAATTGGTAGTGTACTCAGAACGGGTAACCTTAGATGCCTTTTCATCATTTGAAACCTCCACATTTTCACATGAGGATATTTTGGCACTTGAAGAGCCAATTCATAATGGTTTGAATCCAATGCCCAGATGATGGGGATGACCTTTTGCATAAATTGGTTCAACAATTCCTTGTTTTTGTACTCCAAGACCACTATGGCCATCATATCCTTTTTTTTACATGAGTGTGAACCCGAGCCCATATCTTTCAATGGGTATCTCAGTGGGCTCTTGTTCTTGTTTGTGTTGATCTTGGAAAATCTAGCTGGATGCATTGTCATATACATGTTCTTCATGCAAACCTCCCCACAGAGAAATTTTTGCCTATGGTTACAGAGGCCAAAATAGTCAAACTTTATATGTTTTTTGACTCTCCTGGGCCTTCTGAACACAATGGCGGAGTCCGTTTTGGCTCAAATGACTCTAAAAAATTGCAAACCTCCAGATCCAATATAGAAAACACTAGAAAACCCCAGAAAGAGAGGGCTTGATCCATAGCTCCAAAAAAACTTGAACAAGCTGCAGCAGTAAGGCTCTGATACCATGTAGAAACTGATGAAATATCAGATTCAACTCCAAGATCCAGCTGCATGCAATAAACCTGTCACAAAGAATGAAGAAAACAAATGGAAAAAGCAGAACTCAGAAGTTACTCAAAATGTGAGAGAAAAAATATCATCTGAATTAATGAAAAAGTACAAAGCTCAACCTTATAAAAGGTGAGATAGAAACCCTAAAGGAGAAAACTAGGCTACACATTATTAATTAAGAATTAATTAATAATGCACCTAAGTGAAGCTTAAGCAACTAGAGTAATAGGAACTTATATAATTAAATCAATATGATTTAATTAATAAGCGTAAGGTAATAATACTCTAACAGTAGTTTCAGGTGGTTGTGCTTGCAATAACTTTGGTTTTCCATAAGAATTCGGGGAGAGAGGGAGTTTCCCAATATGAAAATCTTGTGCCATGGTATACTCTCCACACCCTTTATCTTCAATCTTCATCTTTCCTTTGACCATTTTCTCAAGGGTGGATGCATCAACATATTTGGAGGAATTGGATAGAGTGGCCTCACTGTTGGTAGGCACCTGTTGTGCAGGCTCTTCTCTCAGATTGGCACAAAATTGGAAAGGGTTAGGATCACCTGGGATGGTGATTTCAACTCCATCATGAAAGAACTTCAAACATTGATGGTATGTAGAAGGAACCCCCTTCATGGCATGGATCCATGGGCGTCCTAAGATCATGTTATAGGGAAAGTCTAGATCTAAGACTTGCAGTAATGTGTTTTCAGTAACCGGACCAATTCTGATGGGCAGTATGATGACTCCCTTGGAGGGACATTCAGCATCATCATAGGCCTTTATTGTGATTCTCCTAGAAGGATCAATGTCACTCTCATTGTAACCAAGGTCAAGAATGGCCTTCAAAGTGCAGATGTTAAGTCCTTCTCCACCGTCTATCATGACTCGCCAGACTTTGGCATTATGGACAAAGACTTCTAGATGGAGAGGGTCATTATGGCCAAGCCGGTCATGTGGAACATCATCTTTGGTCAATGTGACATGCTAGGACATAGAGAAGTGCCCCATCATGGCCTGAAACTAGTTAGTGTCAATGTCAGTCAGGACAGTGGACTCTTTCAAAGCTTTGTCAAGGACTTCCTTGTGCTGAGGGGATGTGCATAGCAAATCAAGGATTGATATAAAGGCAAGGGTCTTACCCAACTGGTCAACAAGGATGTAATCTAAAGGTACCTTGGGTTTGGATGGTGCACTAGGCACAGTAATATTGGTATGACAGGTAGCGACTGCATATTGAGGGTTACTATCCTAAAAGGTCAGAGTGGACACATGTGAATCGGCCTCAGAGAAACAATTGATGGTATAGTCATGGTGGGTCTGAGTATAATTTACATTGTTCTTGGAATTTGAATTCGACGTAGAGGCATTTCCCTTTTCATGATAAACCAAGGGGTTTGTGAAAATAGTATGGTCAGTATTGGAAGATCCTGTCGTGGGTTCAACTTCAATCACACCTTGATCAATAAGGTCTTGGACCTTGTGTTTTAATTGGTAGCAGGAATTGGTTCTATGTCCCTTTGTCTAATGATAATCATAGTACTTGTTGTCATCCCACCAAGGGGGTTTCACTACTAGAGGATCATGAATCTTGTTAATTGAATGTAATTTTTTTGCAATAATTGTTGCAGGACCGAATGGAGTGGTTTTCCCAATGGCGTGAACTATCTTTGTGGTCCATCTTTGTTCCTCGGCAGTCGACGATGTTGATTATCATTTGTTTGTGCTTGAGGTTGTGTTGGAGTTGGCACTGGAGGTGGTGCTTGAGTTTTTGTTTGCGTATTAGTAGCAGAAGGTCCTTTGAGACTCACTTTCTGTTGTGTCACATTAACTGTCTATGTGTCAGCAACACCGTCATTTGTGACATTTTTATTTTGCGACCAAAATTTCAGATTGTCACTGGAAGTGCTCGCATTCTAATTGTCCTTGTTGATATTCAATACTCCTTTTTCAATAAGAGCATCTTCAATGTTGATTCCCTTTTTCATGAGCTTTTGGATTGTACTTGGTCATTTGATTTTGAGCTTGTACATCATCTCTGGTACTAGATTTTGGATTAATAATCAAATTTATTGTTCTTCTGGCACATCAAAAGGACATTGACTCACCAAATTCCTCCATCGCAATAGGAAGGTCATAAAATATTCTCCAACCTTTTTTTTGGTTGTGCATAAGTCAGTCAGCATAACCTCACTTGATATGTTGAACGCAAAATGAGAGATGAATTTGTCGGCTAGTTCTTTCCAAGATCTGATATTGTCGGGTAATTTAGAGTACCATTCCATTGCTTGACCCCCAAGGCTTCGAGGGAAGATTCTCATGAGGTACGTGTCATAGTTTTTGACCTTGATGCAAGATGTATAAAATTCTTGAATGTGATCGATCAGATTGCCTTTTCCTTTGTACTTCTCAAACTTGGGTACTTCAAAATTCTTGGGAAAAGGAGGCATGTATATGCTTGGATCAAATAGATTAGGACACGAGTCTCATTCCGTATAGAGTGTCTTTGTGTCCTTAAATTGTAGATCATTTAGTTGCTTCTACAAGCATTGTATTTGTTGAATCATTTCATCATTCTGTGAAGGCTTCACTACCTTTTTACATTTATCATAATGATGTGTCTGCCTAGAAGCCATTGAATGTCAACTATATTCTGAGGCCCGATCTGATTCTGACGATTCAGATGAGATGTCATGGACTGCTACCACATGTTGTCTGGCATGTTGTTGAGGATCTTCCACATTTTTATTTATTGGTGGAAGATTGTATTATTGACCTTGTGTCACATATTATGGTTGAGAAATGTGCTGCTGATATCGTGGTGCATACTGTTGTTGTTGAGTTTGCACTACATTTTGTTTTTGTTGTGACACATTTTGTTGTTGTGCAACGTGTAGTTTTCGTTGCTAAAAATATGGTTGTTGAACATGTTGTTGCTATTGTTGAACATGGTGGTGTCTTTGTTGTTGAGCATACTGCTATTGTGAAGCACATTGTTGTTGATGTATATATTGTTGTTGTAAATAATGTTGTTTTTGTTTCACATATCTCTGTTGTAGAGCATTTTTTTGTTGTTGTTGTGGGTGCATCTGTTGCACCTTTGGACCTTGCACATGTTGGGTAATAGGATGAGATTCTTGACCCATCGGCATTGTTGGTTGTTGCATGTTATGATCTTGTTGAAATCCAAGTGGTCCAAGTATGCCATCAAGATTTGCAGTCTTACATTTTGTTGGTTGTGCTTGAGACATCATATTAACTTGGGCTACAAATTGAGGTTGCACTGGTTGCACTACATCCATAGCCGGTGCTTGTTGAGCCACTTGGGCTTGTTGCAATTGTTGTGTTACATGTGCTTGTTGAATCACCATAGGTGGAATTGGTGTGATATCAATGAGACTTTTCTTCTTTTGATCTTGCAGTTGATTTGGTATAGTTGTAGTAGTCACATTAGATACATCAAATGTGGGTACCCTTGGTGGTTCATTAAATGGTCCTTTGGATGTTGTTGCATTTGAAGTGCTCCCTAGGAATATTGTATGTGCCACCAAAGGAGGACCACTTGGTTGTATTTCTTTAGAAGGGGGTACATCTGGCATTCCCCAAGGAAATGCGAACATCTCATTTGATCCTTTTGGCAAGTGATTCTTTAAATCAATCCTCCATGTTTGTTTAGGACCTTTTTTAGGGATTTGTGTAGCATCTGCCATCTTGGGAGGAGGGAGTGCTACCTCTTCAAATAAAGGATTATCCAATGGTATATACTTTTCCCTTGGAGGAATATCAACAGTTAAATTATTCTACTATCATTTTTGTGTTAGCTCCATAGCTGACTCATCGAAGGGTTGTTCCCACTTTTCTCTATCTCGCACCACTAAGGCTTGGTTCTCTTCCAAAGTAGATGGTGAGGGAGTTTGATATTCTAATAATAATTGAGTATTTGTCTTTCGGATCACTTTGATATATCATCTCAGATCTTGAGTCATGAGATACATTAATGTCTACTAAATTTTCTTGTTCTTAATGGCCTCGTCAATTTCCTCTTTAGGTAAATCTTTGAAGGAAGCAAATGTTCCATGTGAGTCACCAGAATTTGAAGAGGGACTTGAGGCATTGCCATGATCTTGATTATTTGGTGGTGGTGGAGGAGGTTGATAAGATCCAAAAACTATGTTTGGCATAGGTTGTTGTTGCAAATAATTGCGTTGGACTTGATTGTCTTGACAAGTTTGTTGGTAGTCCTCCTCAGGTGTAGGGGGAACACTACCTTGGCCAGGTGGCATAGGTAAAAAGATTGATTCAAAGGTTGGTGGAGGTCCCCACTAAATAGTGCCAAAGTTTGGTGAAGCATTTGAAGGATATCCCATGTTGCATAGATCATTGCTTGAAGTAGGTCCTTGAGGGAGTGTGACATGTCTTGGGTCATGGAAGGTTTGAGGCACTTCTTCCAATGGTTTCATGTTGATTGGGTCAGTTTGATTATGATATGAAACAACTTGTCTTGGATCAAAAGGTAGTTGTGATTCTGGTTATGATGTAAACAAAGGAAAATGAGGATCTTGTTTCCCTTTGGATGCTTGAGATCTTGTGAAAACTGGCATGATTACTATATGCAAATGCAAGATTTGTTTTTTGGAATTTTTGAAATATTTGGAAATGTGAGTTTGAAATGCAACTTTGGAAATGCAAGGACTTATGTAAATGAAAGCTAAGGTCTATGCAACTATGTTTTTGGTTTTTTGGACTTTGAAAATTGATCTTTTGAAAGGAGACAAACCTAAGAGAATAACCTCATGAGGTTGAATAAGAATCTTGACTTAAAAAAATAGGATTTTTGGAACAAGGGACAAGTTTGATAAAAAGGCTTAGGTCAAATCCATCATGAAAAAGGTGGAATAAGACCAATTGATAAGGGTAGGGGGTTTGAAATATTGGGACAAAAAGGGGACCAATTCAAGATCCTTTTTTCAACACCATCAAGAAATACTCTATGATTTGGATACTTTCAAGGATTGTTTGCAAAGTTTTTAAGGAGGATCTAGAAATGAATTATGTGTGCAAGAGGGCTATTATTAGGACTTATGCAAAAATATTATAATGAGGACTAAAATGAGGTCTATAATGGAAGGAATTTTTGAAATGCACAATGCAAGGATATTAAGTCATGAATATGCAATATGAAGGCTATCAAGCATGCCAAAAAGGTTCCAAGTGAAAAGTTCAAGGTTCCATATGTTTACTCAAAGACAAGGTTTGTTGTGACCATTTGATTATTCTTGAAGATTGATTTGGAAAAAGTGTTCTTAAGGAGAGTGTTTTTAAGATGTTATCATTTTTATTAATATTTGAACACCCACACAAGACACATCATTCAGAATGATTGTTGTAAAAGTGAACAAACACACCACTTCCTAAGGATAGCAAGGACAGTATCTGTTGAATCCCCACTTGAACCGAAGTTCAGTCATGCTTACTAATAGAAAACAACCTAGAAGCTTGGAGGCATGGGCTCCGCCTTACATGTGCACTCACTTCTTAGGCACTCCAAGCTTCAACTCCCAAGGGTCATTACTTCCCAAGGGATTGTTGTCTTGACTAATAGTCGTGAAAGTGTGGGGCATCTTAGTTCATCTTTGATCTTCCGCACCAACAGATAGAAGGTTTTTGGCTACTATGACATGGTGTATAATAAGGTCATCCATTCAGTTGGTTATACATGCGGCATATTAGCTCCGTTATGGAGGCCTCCCAGCCTACGGAAGTTACATTCTATAGGTTTTAATGCACCACAAGGGTACTAAGGGAGATCTTATTCCTAGTATAACACATTCAACACCCATCCATTATGAGATTAATCAAAATGGCATATTTATATCCCGAATGGATGGGCTTGGCTGTAGCCTATCACCGGTTGGGCATCCACTCTCATTGGCTCTACTAAAGCACTTGGGAGGTAGCCACTCTATAAGAATGATATGAGTTCTCTTACATGCAAGATCCATGAAGGTGAGGGGAGAGGATACGCTCATATGATTCTTAGGGTTTTACAATCTAGAAAACACATTAGACACATGAAAGCAAAAGGTTCTTTTCAAGAACCAAAATGAAGTGTTTTCTAACTACAAAAAGAAAGCACAAGAGTTTGGAAAAATACAAGGTCTTCTACAAATGTCTTGCATTGAAACCATTAGTAGTTTTTAGGATTTAATCTTCAGCCCATGATTGCCAACATGCTGCACAAATCATCAGTAACACCAAAATCTAGCAGTCTAAGTGCAGAAACAAATATAGGAATGCAGAAATCCAAAAATAGCATTAAAAACATTAGTTTTACCACTTGCACGGGAACAGGCTACCACCTACGCAGAATCAGGGCATCACCTATGAAGGAATAGGCTCCCACCTACATAGCTTCTGACCACCTGCGCAGAAATAGTGACCACCTACGTAGCAATAGTGACCACCTGCGCAGCAACTGATTAGAAGCCTAAAAATGACTAAAAACTTGCAAAAACAGAGATTTTATCAACATCTAAGCATGAAATATCATCATAAACATAGCTAGGGTTCATTATTTATGCCATTTAAGTTTACTTGAAAAGATTTGAAGTGAAATTGAAACCCTAACTAGCTTGCATGTGCATGAAAATGGTTTAGGAACACCTTAAAGACCAAATCTGCATTTGATCCTAAACTAGGTTAGAGTTCATTTTAGACCCAAATCAGATATGCATGTTCATTTTAGGCCCCTTAACAACTAAAATAACTTGATCTTGCATTAAATAGTCCATTTCCACCCCTAGTTAGGCTAGATTGCAAGTTTGTTTGAAATTTGAAAATGCTTGAAAATATGAAACCCTAGGCTAGATGAGATCCATTTTAAAAGCCCAAATACAAATGTGAATGTTCATTTTAGGCCTTTCAAATCAAAGTGTGAATTTCATTACCATATTAGGGCTCATTAACCACCTTTAGGGTTCATTTGAATAGTTTAGGGTTCATTTTAGCTTGTAAGCAAAGAAAAAGCAGAGGAGAAAGCCCTAAATATAGAATA
This sequence comes from Thuja plicata, assembly GCA_018584345.1. Classification (NCBI taxonomy): domain Eukaryota; kingdom Viridiplantae; phylum Streptophyta; class Pinopsida; order Cupressales; family Cupressaceae; genus Thuja; species Thuja plicata. Next base: position 966,814 of record MU223753.1, read on the forward strand.
GCTTCCTAAACTCTCAAAAAATGATCCTAAACCCTAGAAGAGCATCCCATATGACCAAATACATATCTAAGCAGCCATCTACGCAGCTCTGGGCTCCAAGTGCACAGGTCTGGGTCCCACCTGCGCAGGACTTAACCACCTACGTAGAAATAGTGATTACATGTGCAACTTCTTTGACCACCTGCGCAACTTCAGTAACCACCTACACAGCTCTCTTCCAGAACCTGAAAAAGACACAAAAACACAAAAAAAGTTTATCAGTTAAGCATTTTCATGTTGGGTTCACCAAATGTAAGACTAGAAAAAGGCATATTTAGCATATTAGGTAACCAAAAACCCTAAATAGTATGCTAAACCTATCTAATCTATCATGAAAGATATTTACTAAGAGAATTCATGAAATAAGCATGAAAACTCAAAAACCCCCTTCAAAGGAAGCTCCCATGTCCTTCTTTCTTCTCCATAATGAGATTGATGTTGCTCTTTGCACACACACTTTGCACAAGAAGCCAAGTTTTCTAATGAGAGTACTAGAAGTGAGTGATCTTGAGGTTTTCTCAAAATCTTGTGGTTCAACCT
>MU223753.1:996143-1042303 GCA_018584345.1 Thuja plicata
TATATATATATATATAAAACACACACACACACACACACACACACACACACATATATATATATATATATATGATGAAATATTTTACTAAAAAAAATGTACACATTATTATTTAAAATCATATTAAAAGAAACCGTCAATACAAGAAACTTTCGAATTTAGGAGAAATATTTAAGAAAAAATGTAATGAAAAAATATATTTGAAATATTTAACAGGATTTAATTTGATGATGCTTAACCACACTTTGGCTCTGCTACAAAGAAACCCAAAACTATTTTACACATTTTTGTATTTAGTTACTTGTAAAGTTGGTAGAGATATTAATTCAATGTCATTTCAATGTAATGCAATAGATTACGCAATATCACTATTTAAACTTTCAAATTCATTTGTACAGTTCAAACAAAGCAAGAACTTCATTCCTCTGCAACCTTGTTTATTTTGAAGCGAGAGGGACCAAGGTCATGGAGGTTACAACGCATTAGAGAGAGATTATGAGATGCAACAGAGTTCATATTTATATTCATCTTTTCACATGTTGGGTAAGTGAAACTATGAAAGTAAAAAATCCTACATTACTTCAACATCTCTATTATTATTACAAGTCTTTAGTTTAAAATGTTAAGGTTTATAATTAAGTCTACCACCATCACTAAACCAAATATTGGGAAAGACAAAGCAAGTAAAAAAAAATAGACTATGTCGGGTTACTAAAATCCCATTTTTTATTTTTTATTGATGAAAACCTTGATATTTATGATGGACTATAATATATGGTCCCCTGATCTTAGACCTTAGATATAATGTTATAATAAGAGTACTAATAAGGGTGAAATTCAAATGCATATTTAAACTAGCAAAACAAGACCAAATGATATTATCATTTCACCATGCTTGGTTAGAGTGTAACACATGATGTTACTTGAGGTTTTTCCTTACCTATAATTTATCATGGTTTGCACCTAAAATAATAATGATAATAGAAAACCATTTGCTAAAAACATAGTTAGGAAGATTGGTACTCATTGTCATAAAAGTTAGAAAACTATTAAGGTTTTCGACTGAAGATTTTGGGGACATCAACATTAGCCTAAAATCACTTGCTAGTGAAAGTAAAGCAATATCTCAATAGTATAAACTTCTTTCCTTTGTAAAATAAAAGTAGATGGTTACATATTTCAAGAGAATCATATGTCTCTTTATAAACTTTAAAATTTGAAATCATGGGTTCAGGATGTTAGAGCATACATATTTGTTGCATTAAGCACATTTTCATATGTTGCATTAATTAATTATGTGCATGCTCAAGAATATTCTCATGCATAACTGAACACATGTTTTCACATGCGTGTCTATCTTAAGTTCACTTAGTTGAGCCTAATTTAGCCTAGTTCAGTCTAGTTTGCTTTTTTAGTTTGAGTTAGATTTTTTTCCATTATTAGAACTATTACTTTCTATAAAATAAATTCATCTATCCATTGTAATAATGTCATTCAATCCCATTTGTATCTCAGTTTCATTGTGCTATCAATACAAAATTCTCTGGTGGTGTGCTTGTAGATAATTCTTGGCTTGTGGGTTGATATCATCATAAACTCCTACATGGTAGTAGAGCTCAATCTTTTCTCTCCTACTTGGTTTTAGAGCCTGATATGCTAATTTCTTGTCTACCTCTTTGAGAGATCCAACCTTGGGTGACTATTCTATGCACATTGGGTCCAATTTGATTTCACCATTGAATTCAGAATGATCAAAAACATAAGATCACTCATATTTTTGCTAAGTTTTGAGAAGTTGAGGAAAAATATATTTTTTCAATCCCAAGGTTCTTGTCTTGGAATGTGTGCCATATATTGTAAAATTTATCAATCTATGTGAAAAATATTCTATGTGACATCATCATGAACTAGTGGCCCTTTTCAGGCTTTTTTGACCCGTTTCACAAAATCGGGTATAACTTTTGCATATGATATTGGATTTGGGAAAATGAGATGTCATTGGAAAGATGATTTCGAGGTCTTTTGATTTATGATGGTCTCATTATCAGATTCTACATTATTTATCCATATCAAGCCTCCAAATTAAGCCATCAAGTTTACACTTCCGGGGCCATATCTTGCATATCCAAACTCCTTTTTTCGAAAACCAGACATCGTTAGTAAGCTCTCAAAGTCCTCTATCCAAATCTTCAACTATTTTTTACAAAAAAAATTCTAGGTACATTTTATTCATATTTTTTGTTTTCACTATCTGGTCAATTACTTGGACATTTTCATAGATGGAACAAATATTCTTTTTTGAGAGGGCTTCATTTAGTCTAAATTATATGTACTAAGGTTTTTGGAGTTTGATAATTTTATTTGAGAAGTTATCATGGACTTTTTGGTTCATCCTTCTGTTATCATCTCGACAAAGGGTAATTATGAGTCTTGACAAAATGACACCCTGACACATCTCATGTGAGTTATGTTTTTGCCTTATTTTTATGGGCTCATCTCTACATCAACTATAGTGAAGGGTGTAATAGTTTTGAGGATCATTAATGGGCATGTTGTAAGAGTTCTTTTGATTAGTGTTGATCATGATACTATGTTTACTTCATTTAACATTAAATGTCCCCGTACACTTTCGAATCACCTTTGGGAGATCTTTAGAGACCCTCATTCCTCTCCATTTTGAAAGGGTCTTGTAAAAGAATGTCTTATTCATCTTGTAGATACATATTGCATACCCTATGATTGTGGGACTCTTGTGATGCATGATTTTATTGCAAATCTTACATGCTCGGATGGATTAGAGACTTGTATCTCAGTTCTTGGTTCTCACATTAAGACACCATCTTAATCTTCATCTTCTATTGTTCATGATGACCTTGACATTGGCTCATGTATTTCCCTCATTGGTTTAGTTTAGTAGGTTGATAGTTCCCTTCAAGTTTTAGCTTTGTGGCATAACTTCTTGTTAGATATTATTGAGTTATTTTTTGAGTCACGCATTGCAAACATTGAGGACATAATTAAGGATATTAATTTCCTCTTTGGTGTTAGTTGGAGAATTCCTGTTATTCTATCTTCAGTGCCTTTAGAGGCTCTTCATCAGGTATCTTCATAGTTATTTGGATTTGCTTTAGTTTATTTAGCATATCATGATTTTTTATTCTTTTCTTTGTTTGTCATAGATTGCATTACATTGGTTTTTACATGGGTACCTAATTAGTCCTAGTTGTTGGGACCCACTCATTCATGCATTTCATGCTTAGTTTTTTTACTTCTCCCTAAGTTTCACTTAAGGGGGGTTGTTAGAGAATGCAAAGTTGTTTCATTAGGCACATTTGCATATGTTGCATTGATTAATTGTGCACATGCATAAGAATATGCTCATTCATAATTGAGCACATGTTTGCACATGCATTCCTAGCTTAAGTTCATTTGATTGAGCTTTAGTTGAGCCTAATTTAGCCCCTTTCGGTCTAGTTTGGCTTTTGTTTGAATATCTAGCTCTAGTTTTCTTTTTTAGTTTGAGCTATCTTTCTTTTTTTATTGTTAGAATTATTGCTTTCTATAAAATAAATTCATCTATGCATTGTGATTATGTCATTCTCAAGTTGTGTAAATTATATTGCTTCTTGATTTTCTCTTTGTGACAAATGGTGTGCTTGCAGATGATTCTTGGCTTGTGGGTTGATATCATCATCAACTCCTACATGGTATCAAAGATCAATCTTTGCTCTCCTACACAAGAAAATAATACCATTCAAGAATCTTTCCTTGGATTAGATAGTAATAGGGAAATGAGTACAAACCTCCTTGAAATGCTATAAAATATCTAATCTTTTACTTATCTTGTTAAATATAGATTTATTGAGCATGTTGAAGAATTTTTGCTGAAATAATTTTAAAATATTAAAGGAGGTTCCACTTCTAGTTTCAACACTAAAAAATTTAGGTTGACAACCTACTTGTGCTATTTATTTCTACTAAATTTTCATCAAATATTTTTGAAAATAGAAAACAAGCTTCACATTTAGCTCTATATGAATGGCAAGGAAAAACTATGCTTCCAGTATATGAATAGACCCCTAAGATAAGAATGCATGATAGTCAAAATAATTACTATATGATTTTGTAGACTAACTTTTAGCTCCATTATATCAAACAATTACAGATACACCAATTCGTAGACTTCCGCATTCATCGACAGTATGACCTATTATATGCAATCAAAGTAAGGTTCTTAGCCAATAAGAATGTGAGAAGTAGAGTTCAAAATCAAAAGTAACCCCTTGCTATAAATATTAAAAAATTTCTTGTGAACATGTCCAAAAATAATAGAGGTTCAACTACTACTAAAGGAAAGTAATTATTTTGAACAATTTTTTGTGCAAAGAGCGGTAGAGATGCCAATCAAAGCTACAATAATTTTTATAAAAGAGTTGATAATCTATCTAATGTTAAATAAATACCACAGTATCTAACATTAGCTTTCATAGATATATATATTTTTACACACTATGAAATAAATGCTTTTGGTCTATGATGAAGGATCCATGTGAACCAAAAACTACTGCACCTTATGATCTGACATCCCAAAGGATGAAGAATTTAGAAATTTGTGAAATACAAATAATTCCATAACCATGAATAAAATAGTGATGAATAATCATGATGATAATGGGGAAAAACAACCTTTAAATACTAACCTAAGGTAGACTATTCATACGAACTTTATTTGAGTGATACCATAAAACAATGATATACGTCAAAGGTAGCTATAGTGGAAAAAATTTAGTTACGAAGATGGTGATTCAAGGTCCAAATGATAAGGTAGGACCTGAGGGGTAAGATGAGTAAAGACAATATTCTTACAGGAGTATCAATAACCAAAGATCTGTAAGTAACTCAATAGCTATAAGCTTCTTACACAAAACCTCCATCAAGTGCACCTCAGATGTAGGAGATACGATGCATGGAAATGTCAAATAATATTAAAATACCATGAGTTAAAACCACCTAAAAAGTGGAACCCTATAAAAATAACATCAAGTGAATACCTTTTCGGTGGTTGTTTATATCTTATAGACCTTCAAACAAGCTGAGTTAGAGGTTTCATCCTCATTTAAAAATTCAAAGCTAGATGAGCTCTCTTCAACTTCATCTTTCTGGAGGTCTCAATTCAACTTTCTCAGCCATGAAAGAAATTTCAAGCACATCTTCCTATTTAGTTTAACTAATTGCAGTGTAACATAAGGAGGGTTCATTTATCTAAAAACAATACTTCTACTATGTATCACCTTTTATGCAACATTGTTCCAAAGCTTATATTGTTTCACACAACAAGTGTATCTGATAAAGATACATTTCATAGCCTTATCTCCAACTATTTTTCTTCTACTTCGACACATGTGCATATGCCTCGCAAAAAAAAATCTAGGATGTCTTAATGAAGGCTTATGACCTTACCATTCCTACATATGCGTTTTATCAACAAGCCCTATTGTAGGAGAAATGATAACCTAGTAGCAAATAGTACTAACAACTTCGATCCAAAACTTTTGTTCTAAACCAACGCCACTCAACAAACACCTAGCCATCTTCATCAGTGTCTTGTTCATTATTTATGCAATTTCATTCTATCATGGAGAATATAGAGTTACCTTATGTCTATGAATGTCACAATCTTTGCAGAATCAAAATCAATAGATAAAAATTCACCACCACTATCAAGTCCTCAAAATTTATTTTCTTTCCAGTTTGTAACTTAACCATTGCTTTAAAGTTTTTAAATCAACTAAAAACTTCAGATTTACTCTTTAGAAAATATACCCTTGTCCTTCTACTATAATCATCAATAAATGAAACACAATATGTAGATTTTGCAATGAAAGGAACATCTATAGGACCAAACACATCAAAATGAATAAGATCAAACACACCACAATATTTAAGAGAACTCAACTATAAATAAATATGGTTTTGTTTTCCATAAATACAATGCTCACAAAAATCAAAATCAAAATCATTTAAACCTTCAACAAGGTTTTTATTTTTCAAGTTCCTTAGACTTTTCTCCTGCATTGTGGCCAAGTCTCTAATGCCATTTAACATAGTCTTATCTGCAGGTAACTTTGATTCAAAAGAAAAAGTACTCTTAGGTATGCAAAAGCCATGGCCAACTACTGGACATGAGACACTCACCTCTTCCAACAAAGTATTCACAATTTTTATTTTAACAGAAGTACTATTACACTAAACAACGTATTCACCCAGCTTATACAGTGTGCCAAATTTGACACCTCAAGTGATCACCATCGCACCTCATACCATTTTACATCTTACATTAGAAAATAATACCTACAAACCCACAACTATTAGTTTTCTCACTGATAACAAATTTTGAAATAGTCCATGAATATGCAACACCATTAATCATTTTTATTCTCATTAGGAAACTGGATCCTATCTTTACCATGGCCAACAATATTTAAATCAGAATCATCCTCCATGTACACCTTACTTTCATTAAATTTTATATTTGCAAAATCAATCACTGTCAAAGGTCATATGAAAAGATGCACTTGAATCAATCAACCATGAATGCAAATCTTCACAAAGTGGAAGGATTGAGAATAAGTATGATTGATGGTGAAGGATTGAGAATAAGTATGTGGAACTTGCCCCAATCTTCACAAAATGATGAGTGTAAATGCAAGATCTATGCTAAAGGATGCAAAAGCAAGAGATTATCAAACTAGATTCAAATGAAAGCTAAACTAAGAATGAAACTACAAGATTGAAACAACACTAGATTTATTTCATTACCTAACATGTAATATCTAGATGATCTAATGCTCAAAGAAACTAAATAGAATGAAGACTAGGAAGTGTTCAAGATGCTCAAGAAAATGCTCTAAAATGTAATCACTAGTTGCAAATGAGGAGTGAGGCCTCATTTTTACAGTTTTTTTAAGAGTTAGGTAGGGTTTTGGTGGGAGTGAAGGAGATTAAGAGGCAAAAGAATGTATGGTCAAGATTAAGAGGTGGAAGGGAGGTGTGGTCTTTTCAAGTGGAGGGAACACGAATTTGAAAAAGTCACATGTGTGTGCAAGTGATTAAGGCTAAAAGGGGTTTTATTACTTTTTAAGTGCAATTAGAGGAAAATAGCCAAAAGCAAGGAGAAATACGATTTAAATTTAATTAGATTTAATTTAAATGGAGTTTAAAAGAATTTTAAAGAAAATAAAGAGATTTAAATAAATAAAATTTATTTAAATAAGGAATGTGGAGGAAATATGTATTAAAATAAAATTTTAACACATTAGGAGTAGTATTTAAATTAATTAAATACAAGGTGATTAATTTATTTAATAACATTAAATAAATAGTCGAATATAACAAATATAGATAATTTATAAAAATTAACTATATTGTTATAGGCAATATTAATTAAATTAATACAGAAATGAAGAAGGACAATTTAGGGTGTCTACAATAATTTAATTTATGTATTTTATTTTATTTCTCTTTATTTTTTGTAATATGTTTAATTATACATACATACATACATACATACATACATACATACATACGTATACACACACACACACACACACACACACACACACACACACATTTATATACACACACGAATGCATGTATGAAGATTGGTCAAATTTAATGTCACATGTTATTAAATTAAACCTTGTTTGCAAGACATGTGTATGCTATTGTTGCACTAAGGAGAATGAAGAGGAAACATAGTATAGGTTGGCTTGATGTGTTGAGACTAAACATAAGTTAATTTAACTGCGAGAAGATGATAATGACTATCATTATATAATAGGTTTAGTGTTATTGACACTTGGCTAAAAAACATATCTAACAAAGAAGAATGGATTCCCTGCATTTGAAGATCATGGAACATAAAAGAAGATTATACACTACTCACATTTGGTTGTGTCAACAAATATAAAACTAGTAAAAAATCATGGGAGACCTACCAATAGAGCTATGGACAATTTCTATGGAAGAATATGAGACAATTATACATGCATTACAAAAGAGAGAGGATGCAAATGATACAATGAAATAAGTCAATATAGGTAAGTATATATAGAGAGTTTTATATATTTAAATACATGTTTTGATGATATTGATATTGCTTATACATAGTTAAAATTGATTTATTGTCATTTTATATCCTTAATCCTTAATCCATCATCACATCATCACATACTGTGAGAGAATGATTGAGTATTCACCCCTTATTCCATCCTATTAGGACCCCTCAATCCATTCTCCCACGACTCTTATAGAAATCATTTTACCTAGGACCTTAAAACATAGATTCTAATTATATCTATCTAATAAGATCACTTAAGACATAATTTGATCACATTCATCACATACTTTCAGAGATTGATTAAGTGTTTCTCTCCTTAAGCCATCCTATTAGGACCTGTTCAAACATTGTCGCATGACTCCTTAAGCCATCATTTTATATAGGACCTCAAACCATAGATTCCAATTATATCTATCTAATGTGATCACATAATACATACTTTGATCACATTCAAAACATATTTTGAGAAATTGATTAATTGTTTATCCCCTTAAGCCATCCCATGATACATACTTTGATCACATGATGCATACATACTTTGATTACATGATGCATTCGTTGAGAGAACGATGAAGTGTTTCTCTTCTTCTCCTTTCATGTTTGTAAATTGTTAATTTTACGTGTCATTATGTCTCTGAGATTCATTTAGATCTGCTAATTGCATTATATTTCCTCAAAGTTTAATGGATGAGAAATCAACTACATTTATTCCACTTGAATGGCTTATTAGTATGTGTTTGTATCAATTATTGAAGCTAGATTTAAAAGAAAAAAGTAGGATACTGAAGGAACACACTTATTCTGCGATGTCTTTCTTAGTTTAGCTTTCCCTTTCAAATAATGTTCTCTAGTGCTCTTTTCAAACTTCATGCTTCAATTAAATTGATCATTACTTTTCTTCAACTCCTATCTCAAGCTCTAATTTCTCATAATCCAATTCCTTTGTTTTTATCTGATTTCTTATAACTTCTTCAATTTGTTTTGTCTCCTCAATTTGAATCTTAGATCCATGATCATCCTTTCCGATTCTTCAATATTTTGAGATAGGTTTGCCTTAGATTCATCATCCTCTTGAATTTGTAGTTTTAGCTTTGATATTTTCTTAGGCTTCTTGATTTTATCTAGGGCACAAATGAGTTCTTCCTCCATATCTACTATGACATCCTCTTCTGTTTCTAACTCCCCTTATTTTTCTTTGTCTTCACATTTCAAGCCAACACCTCTTGCTTTTATTGCCTTGAATAGAATAGAATCTCTATCACTATTGGACAAGCTTCCATTGCTTTCTTTGAATGGTCTATTATCTGTTGCAATATGGCATGTTTTGTTGTCATTAATGTCAAACTTGTTGGTTAAATGATATTTTAGAAGAATGTGTTATGGTGACTTACTGATTGGATGATTTGGCTGTGTTGTTGATGGTTCAAATGTATTCAAAGTTGCAGGTATCAATCCTCTTTGTGGATATGTTTTAGAAAATATCACTTGTGCAATTCTTTTGGTCTGAAAGATGTTTAACTTCAACACTTTACATTGCATTCATGTTCCAGACTCTATTATGAAGTTCCTATACATATTGAAAATAATGCTAACAAGTTCATGTGTTGAAGAGTTTCATGTTAAGTTGGTATGCAACTTTAGTTTGATATGGACATATGATTGATTTACTACTTCTTGGAGATACTCACTATGGTTCGAGAAATGTAAGTTGGTTTGTTGTTGTTTCAATTGTTGGTGTGTTGGTTCGTTACTTTCAGTATCTTGGGTACTTGTATGATGTATTTATGGTGTCATTAGTGTCCACCATCTCTGGTGTGTCATTAATGTTCAGCTGCAGAGGATTTGGATGATTGAGGCTTCAATTGTTGAAGAAGTTTGAATAGAAATCAATTTGCACTATGATGTAGATTATTTTTCCAACCTTACTTTGGAATTATGAAAGCATGCTCAAATTATCCCTCTGATTCTCTTCTAGTAGTTCAATAACCTATATTAGGTTTGGAGCTATCTCTATGTTCTAGAAGTATCGATTTAACATTTTGATGCTTCTCTAGTGATGGTTCTTCTTTAGATTCGTAGCTAATCTCTGCATGTGGTAACATGCAGTGATCAAAGAAAGTTCTTGAATGTTTTTAGAAGGTGCGTCGAATTGGTGTGGATCTCCACACATCTTCTTTTCCTTCCACTCACAATCTTTGTTATAAATTTTGGCTGACCTTGCATCCACGCATTCTATCTCTTATGTGGCCTACCTATTATATGATCCAGATAGTATTTATGGACAATCTTGACAAACAATTGAAGTTTGTGAAAAGAGATATGTGAAAATGTGTGTTGAAAAATAATTTGAAGGTTTGGATATTGTATAACACATGGATGAAGATAAAATCAGATGTGTAATAACTGTGAACTATAATCGGGCATAATAGATGCTACTCCTAGCAGTTTAATTTCTATTTGTCATCAATTGGTATTATATTTCTTGCTCTCGAAAAATGATGTTCAAATTGTAAGTTTTCATTCGTACACACACACACACACACACACACACACACACACATATATATATATCGTGAGATAATTCTTATCATTATTTTTCTTATTTTAGGTTTTCTACGCAAAAATTGTAGTGTTCTTGTGTTTTTTTTTTTTTTTAATTGCACTTTAGTTGCTTTCTTACATATTCCTTGAAAAGAATGAGTTAATAAACATGTTGATTTATAACTATTTAAGTGGATGTTGATTCACCCCTCCCCCTTTCGCATATTCCTTGAAGAGAATGAGTTAATAAACATGTTGATTTATAACTATTTAAGTGGATGTTGATTCACCCCTTCCCCCTTCCGCAGCCCCCTCTCAACATCTTAGGCCCCGTTTGTTTCACGGAATTGGGAGTGACACTTCCCGTTTTTGGGAGTGACACTTCTTGTTTTTGCAAATCCGCTGTTTGTTTCTCTAAATTGCAATTCTGGATTCGTAAGCAAAACCGGGTTTAGACACCAAAATGAGTGGCATCATCTTCCCACTAAATAGGTGGAATTAGAAATCATACCCTGGTTTTGCGATAATAAGGTTTTGAGTCAAATTCCAATTCCCCAAGATGCAAAACCGGGATTTCAAAACCTGATTTTGTGATAATAAGGTTTTGACTCAATTCCAATTCGGCCAAACAAACGGGGCCTTAGTGTATCCAACAATTAGTATCAAGAGTCAGTTTCCTGAAAAGACAGTTTAACCATTGTGGTAAATCTGGGTTTTGGACACTATGTTTGGAGAAGATTTGGATGATATGGATGCCTTTGGAGATAGTCTATTGGAGGAGGTTGATTTTGTCATCGATGTGGAAGCTGATTGGAGATCTGCACTAGATGACCTTAATAAAAGCAAAAGGAATCATATGAAGGCTATGGACAATATTTTCTCTCTAAGAAAACTTCTTGACGAGGGAAGAAATATATGCATGATCTTGAAATTAAGCTGAACAACGAAACTGAAGATTATGTCAAACTTGAAAAAGTTCACATATTGAAAACGGAACCGAAAGATGCAAAAGAATTGATTAGAAAAATTCTTAAATCAGGAAGTGATAGTAAAATGCCCATCAGTATGCCAAAGGAGGACACAAGAAGAGAAGGACTTGATCCTGAAAAAACTGAGATCTCAGAAGACAAATGCACAGGGAAGACTAAGGATGAACGAATTGATGCTGAAGGGCAACAAGTTTTTATTCCAGTCTAGGATAGCAAGAAGTATTTCGGTAGGCTATTAGGTCTTCGAACTTGCTCTGCAACTTGAACAAACAAGTTACTCGACCTCCATCGCCGAAGCCAGGCGGGCGGTGGCCGAAAAACTTGAACTTGCATTTGTTGTCTAGTACCCGCACTCACTAGTTTATGGGAGACAAAACTCCTGGTAATGGACATTCTACAAACCCTAATTCAGAGGCGGTGATTAAAACGTTAAAAAACGCCCTGGTTAATAAGAAAGATCTCCTGACTGGAGCGAGATTTCCGTCAAGAATTCAAGCAGCCCGGTCTTCAGCAATTTATATTGGAGTACAAGGTAAGTACTGCACTGCTTCCCTCATTGTCTCTCCCAATGCCCAAATGATTTTGGTTATTTCCGATGAGAAGAATAGATTAAGGGACGTTGCAATCATCTTTTTTTTTTTTTTTTGTTGTTGATATTAATAAACTTCCTTCACGTTTCTATTTTAAATTCTTAGTTGCAAAACACACGGGTTAAGAGATTAGGGTTCCTGTTCTCTTTCTGTCGTATGATTCAAAAAGGTTTATTTGTCATTTTTTTTATAGCTCTCAAAGTCAGGAAGAGGTAGTTAGAAGGAAATGTTTCTATGTGGGTGAAGCTTGTTTTAGGGCACTTAGTTGGTTCACAGAAGCGAACCATGAGGAAATTATTGCCCTCTCAGCGACTAGGTGGGTTACCATTAAGAACATTTCGCCTTACCTTTGGAGTTTCATACCCAATTTTGTAGAAAGTTTGGGAAGTATTCCTAGAATGGAAGAAACCCCATCTTTACTTCCTCATCTGGATGCAAGGCTCCTCATTTCGTTGAACCCTAACACTGATCTGCCTCAACATTTATGGTTTGATATGAATGATGGCTTGGTTGTTTGCACTGCTGAATTTCTTTGGGGTATCAATGCCTGCTTCCTTTGCTAGAAGGAAGGCCTTATGAGAAAATCTTGTTCTCTACTTAAAATTTTGAAGAATCGTGTTAACCCTAATAGGGTTAACATTAAATCTTCCTCTCCTTCCTCGAATGTTGAGGTGTCGCCCTTGTGTGCCCCTCTGTCCCCCTTAGCTCCTAATGCTTGTGTTGTTGTTGTGGCTCCCCCTCAAACCCCTTCGCTACTCCTTTTCAGTCTGTTATTAATGCTTATGAATCAGATGCAGTTTGTGAATCCTAGCCTCTGGCAACTCTATCTTTGTCTCCCAATGCTGCCCTGGATGCTTTGTTGCCACCATCTTATATCCCTAAGCGTAGCAAGCCGAATGCCCAATAGTTGGTAGTTGACAAACTGAGGCGCATATCTACTCTAGAATTCCAAAGAATGATGGGAACTCTCTCACAGAGCCCGCCCCTGCAAAATGTAGTAAGATTGCCATGTCTATTAAGGACTTGGTTGGAGTCTTGGAGAGTGAGGGTATGAGCCCCTTTACTGGCTCAGAGAAAATTGAAGGAGGGGATAGAAGAATGACCCCTAGTAAGCATGTTGATACTCTTGGGAGTGGAGAGCTTACTGAATTATCTACTAATGAGGAGCTATTTGTTGTCAAAAGAGCTTATGACCCCAAGACCCCTTTTTTGAGATTTTGATTGCATTTGGGCCCTCCTCCATCCCTGCCCCTTCAACTTTCCCCTGACTTTTAATGATGTTGATTCCCTCACCATTAGGGGTTGTGATCAAACCCTTAATAAAAGAGGAGTTGTGGTTTTTGAGGTTGTTGAGGTTGAGGATAGCAATGATTAGGTTGTCCAAATTGAGACTACAGAAGAAGATAAATGGGCTATTGTGCCCTACTAGGGAGATCCTAATGAGGGTATTCTAGAGATAGAAAATGTTGAAATTGGAACTAGAAGAGAAAAGAACAAGAGAGTCACTAAAAAATCAAGAAACCTAGTGCTTCTTCCCTCAAGGATGAACAAGCCTTTGAATTTGAGAAGAAAAGAGGGAGACCCCTAGGGTCTGGTATTTGCAAGCAGGGAAAGGCTCTCACAAAAAGGACAATTGCCCAAATGCTACAAAAGCTTTAGGGCCTCAATGGATACTTCCCCCTAGGTCTCGATGGAATTGTGTTTCTTGGAATATTAGGGGGCTTGAGTCCCCTGACAGAAAATATGTGGTTAAAAGGTTCCTTGGACCTCGGGATGAAGAAAAGTATAGATATTCTTCTCGTACAAGAACTAAAAGCAGTCCAATTCCAACTTGACATCAATTTGAAATGTATTTGGAAATATGCTAGCCACTTTGTCACTTCCCACTCCAAAGGAAAAGGGGGGGTAGTCATCATGGTCAACAATAAATGGAGAAAATTCGTTTAAAAGTGGGGTCGCTCTCCATGCAACAAGTTAGTATGGATTACCTTGGAGTATAAGGATTGTAAAATGGGGGTATGCTCAGTTTATGCATCCAATGACCCCAAGGAAAGAATTGACTTATGACAATGATGACTCATCTTGAGGACATCCCTTGGAACATTTGGGGGGATTTCAACATGAATGAATCCCCTTAAGACAAAATAGGAGGTATGAAATTCGAATGGATATCTAATGAAAAGTTCCACTGGTACATGATGATTAATAAGCTTAAGATTTTTGACCCCTTGGATGGTAACAAAAGTGAATCGAAGGATATATGGTTTACCTAGTGAAACTTTTAAAAAGTACAGAGAAGAAAATATAGTAGACGATACCGCTTGTATGTGAATAAGATTCCTTCAGTTTCTACAAAGATGTGAAGGGTTGTTGTATTAGAGTTGTTCCGTACACTTTATCAGACCATCACTCTATCCAATCCACCATTTGTTTCAGTAACCCAGTCCCTCGTACCCAGATCCCCATTAGTGCCTTTGCCTATAACACCGGCCTGTTGAAAGATGAGGAGATTTTGTCTACCCTATTCTTAATAAGACAATTCAATTGTTGGAGCACCAACTCTATCAGATAAGTTGAGAGGTGGAACATTATGCCTCGTAGTTGGAAATGTCTTTTCCAGATGGTTGGAAGGAAGAAGGCAAAAGATGCCCTGGCCAAGGAAACCATGTTGCATAATAAGCTCTTGGATATTGAGTGTTTGGCGCAGAATTATCCCTCTAACACAAAAGCTGTAACGAATTTGATGAAAGTCAAAGATAACCTTAGAAGACGTCAAATCATCAAAATTGTAGGAGCAAAAGGCTGAACTGGTTGGAACATGGAAACAAGGGGTCAAAGTATTTTTTTCAACTACTCAAAAGTAAGGAAGTTAAGGAAAGGATTGGTGTTGTTTGGAAGGACGGTGTGAATCTTACTGATCAAGATGATACCCTTAAGGCCTTTGCCCAATTTTATACTACCTTATTCACTTTTGAGGAAGGTTCTCAAAATACAATGAATATTAGAAAGAAAGTCAAAGATATTATTCCAAAGAAGTAATCTCTGAAGAGGCAAAGAAACTCGAGGGTGAACTGTCCTACAAGAAGTAAAGAATGTTGTTCTTGCACTAAGCAATGATAAGGCCCTTGGTATGGATGGCCCCCAGCAGAGTTTTATAAAAGCAATGTTGACTGGATAGCAAAGGATGTTTTGAAAGTCTATATTGAAGCCATTGACAGAGGCTCCCTAGGTAGTGACATAAACACTGGACTCATAAAACTTATTCCTAAAGAGGGTGATAGGTCCCTAATTAAAAATTTGAGACCCATCACCCTTCTCAATGTGTCATACAAGATTCTGGCACAAATCCTTGCTGAAAGGCTGGAAGATATTGTCTCCAATATTGTTAACCCCACTCAAACGAGGTTTGTCAAGGACAGATATATCATGGAAAACCTCCTGATGTGCTTAGAAGAAATGGACTAGGCAAAGGAATCCAGTCATAGTGTGGCAATGCTACTAATAGATTTTGAAAAGGCTTATTATAGAATTGAGTGCCAATTTATTTTGATGATGTTGGAAGGATTGGGTTTTCCTAACTGATGTAGCATGGTCAAAACTCTCATGACAAATGCTAAGGCATATGTGGAAGTGAATGGTATAAAGTCTCAAAGTTTCCCATTAACCAAATACATTAGGTAGGGGTGCCCATTGGCCCCTGTCATGTTTGTCATTGTGGTAGATGATCTATTTTACTTGTTGAGAGACAACTCCCCATCTAGAAAATTGGAAGGTGTGAAGCTCCCTAATAGTGACAACCTTTCTAATGTCCAGCATGCAAATGATACTGGCATTCTTGTGCAACTAAATGGTGATAATATCAATAATCTGATGAGGAACTTAGACTTCGTCTGTAGAGAAACTGGTAGCAAGGTTTCTCTCCTAAAATATATTATGCTTAGTTGGGAAGAACAACCTCCATCATGGTTAAATAATTTCTCCTTCATGTGGGGAGGGCCTGGGCATCAAACTTAGTATCTTGGCATTCCCTTTTCCATTTGACCCAATCTCCAAAATATGTGGGAATGGGTTAAGGAAAAGAGGGAAAGACTGATAAAAAAAATGTAGGAAATGGGATAAACACTATCTCTCATTGGTTGAAGGTATTAGATCAACCAAAAGATATTATCTTCCTACAATATTTATTATTCCTCGGCATGGTTATTTTCAAACTACCAGTTGAACTACATACAAAAGTTGGTCAGAGAATTCTTATGGTCTGATGGGAAAGGTCGCAAGAAACACCATGTAGTAAAGTGGCAATGGTGTGTCATTAGTAAGGAGAAAGGTGAGATTGGTTTGAAAGACTTGGAGCTCTAGAGAGTAACACTAGTTGCTAAGTGGATTTTTAACTCTCTGAAAGGAGATGAGCCATGGAGGGTTTTAATCAAGCACAACATCACTATATCAGTGCTAAGGGATGGTCCATCCTAAGAAAATCTCCCCCTAAGCGACCTCATTATAGGCAGATTCAATATCAAACTAGTAGGCTCTACATTGTTTAAGTCTATTTGGAAGGCCTGAGATTCCATTAGGCACTTGATAATTTCTAATGACATACTAAACAAGGAAAACAACATTGTGGGGAAAGATCCATATGGTGGAATCTCAAATATAAAGGAACACTATTGGCACAGATCCAAGAATGCTCTTTTCGAAAATCGCTATGTAAAGGCATCCAATGTTTGAAAGACATTCTGAAAGATGGTAAACTGGTGGACTGGCAAGAGATTTGTTGGATATAGTCTCCCCTAGACTCATTGGAGAACATATACTATTTTCAGAGAAGCTTGTTCTTTCCTTTCTCTTCCTAAGCTTGTTTATAATAGTGCCTCCTTACAATTTAAATGGGTCAATGGTTCCTTCTTGTTTGATGCCAAAGATAAACTGATTTACAACGCATTAGCAGACTCTAATGGAATCCTCTCCCATTTCAACCATCGCTGGAACTTGAACCTTGATCCTCTTGCCCGACAGACCTATTGTAAGAACCTGTGGGGTAGACCCTGTGAGCCAAAGAAAAAATTCTTTTTCTGGTGGTTAGTGTTGCACAGACTTCCTCTCCTCAATAGTAATGGGGAGCCTTGCATATGTACTTCTTGTAGACTGCTCGAGACTATCAAGCACATATTTTGACTATATGTTTTCTAGGGAGGTATGGGGTCCTTGGGGTTTCTCATTAACTCCTCTAGTTCGGTTTGGGATATTATACATGTTACTCTGCCCAAGCTTAATAAAGATTGAAATTTCTTTTGGTCAGTTTATCTTTAGAAGTACTTTGGATTATTTGGAAGTATAGAAATGACAATGTATTTAATGGTAGGAGAAGAGCACTTATGGGGTCTCTAAGGAGGCTCATAATTTATGCTATTTAATTGTAGGTCGCAGTGGCATTCAAGTTAGTAAATTCCAAAAGACTCCTCGAGGATGGCACAACAAGGATATTCACATGGGAAATATCCCACAGGTTCACTTGGAAAAAATAGAATGAGGAGAACACTCCTTTCAAAAATACCTAGGAAAACTTTGTGTGAGAATTGGAAGCACAAAGGAACATAGAAGTAATGAAATGGGCTAATGGTCGACTTGGATGGACATGGTTTAAAGACATCAATCCACACTTGGATGGACAGTAACAATGATATATCTACATTTTGGTATTATTGCAACATATATCTTGAAGTATTAGTGGTTTTAACTATTTAGAATCTCTTGTAGTGTTGATATATGCTATGTTTCCCAACTGTTATAGTGATACAATGATCCTGGATATCAATTTTCGTAATGTGCATATCTTATCTTTAATAGAAAAAAATAAGTATTTCAGTAGAAGCCATAATAATCCATCTAGGTACTCTTTCAATGGTAAATGTTTCTCTTGCAATAAATTTTGTCATAAGGCACATGAATGTAGAAGTAGAATAAAAATCGATTGTTTAATGGAAGATGTTATATTTGTAACAAGTTTGGACATAGAGCGGCTGATTGTAGAAGTAAAATATGGAATAAAGTTCAATCATTCAATGGGTATTGTTATTCCTGCAATGAATATGGGCATAGAGCTATTAAATGCAAGCCAAACAGAAGGTTTATAGGGAACTTAAGAAGAAGTAGATCTAGGCAAGGTCTGGTATGCTATAATTGTAACAAAATGGGACATATTACAAAATTCTACAAAAGAAATCTGAATGGTACTAGTCCAGGAAGGAAGATTGACATCAATGAAGAAAAAGGAAGATGGAGTAGTTTTGGGTAAAAAAGTCAGGAGATGAAGTTGTGGTTGAAATAATTAAAGCTAGTTCCGCACCTCCTACGGGTGTTGATCCCTCTCTCTGAAGATTAAATCAGAGATGTACAATCTAAGGGGGAGCACTGGAGGCAAAATTAATAACCCCCTAGTGTAGTTGGGTGTCTCTTAAGATTCTTTGATGGTCCTGAAAGATAGTTATTGGTTCACTGGAGTTTGTTAGCTTTTTCATAGGTCAAAATGCATATATCTGTATTCTACAATTTCATTTCATCATCTGTTTGTTGAAGAAGTGGTCCAATGCAATTTGGTGCGACTTAAAGGTATTTATTTTGTAAACCTATTAATTATGGAAAATTAAAAATTGATTAGTATCATAGACGAAGATAGACTTGTTGAAATACATCCATTTATACCCTCAACAAAAAACCCTGCTAGTGCTTTTTCGATGGTTCCTGATAGAGATTTTCACCAGGAAGACATACAATGCTTCATTGATGTACCACAAGAGGAATATGATCATTGAAAGATGATTGAATATAGGAAGAGATCTCTTGTCGATAATTCATAGATGTTGATGACTGAATGTGCAAATATAGGGCATATGGGGTTGGATGTTTGAAATGCTTTTCCAATTGTCACTGATGAAGATGTAAGGATTGCACTAAGTAGAATTCATGGTGGATTTCTTTGATTGGACAAGTGGTAGCCAATTTTGAAAGATGCCCTAAGGAAAAATAACCAAATTGTGTGCGAGCAGAGCAGTTTTTGTTTTAAAATTTGTAAAGAGTGAGGAAGTTTTCAAGCTAACCAGTGTTGTCTCTAATTAAAAGGCTTTGAGAATTGATACAATTACTAATCTTAGTGTGAGGTATGTAACTATGATAATCTCTTACAAAGTATACTACCATAACTGAAAAGGTTCTACCTCTTCTACAACCATATTCATCACATACCAAATGTTGAAGGAAAACAAGCATCATGATCTATACAAAGTCTTAAGACAACAATTAATGGATAACCTACAGAAGGCCGAAGAAGAAATGTATGCTTTCAGGTATGGGCAACTTATTGTGGGTGTAATCTTTTCTTTCTAAATGCTTTACCATAACAAAAAAAAATTGTTTGGAGAAATGATATGTCAATTGGGGCCTAAATTAAAGGCTGGTTAAATAATTTTTATAATAGTGGTAACATGGTTTGGAAGTTCTCCTTTGACCTCTGGAAAGAGATGTCTGTCAAATATCAGATGCCTCTGATGCTGGTTATATGGTACAAAAATGAAATCACTTTTCTTGTGGACAAAGAAAATTGCTTAATAGAAGTTGTTGAACCAAGGTCTTCATGGGTATCTTCGTTGCTCTATGAAGTAACAAAAAATGATCGTGTATCCATTGATGAGGTGCTTCTAAAATTACCCAAGGATTCAAATGTAAAGAGATTTGGAACCTTTAAAGAAATTTTCAAGAATCAAGTATCTAGTGTTCTAGAGAAGAAATCAAGAGTCTTACCTTCTGCAGCTGCAAAAATCCCCTCTACGAGGAAATCCAAAGTCAGAGTTTTGGGTTTGAAAATGAAAAAGAAAAGTAACGCTGTTGTTGAGAAAAGAAATATTGAATTACAAAAGGAAATGTCTTTTCCTATAGTTGTTTCTGTGGAAGATGATGATCCAGAGAAGAAAGAATTGGTGTCTCCTACTCCTTCCAGGGAACACTCTATGCATGAGGAAGAAGAATTGGAAGAGCTAGTGAAAAAGTTGTCCATAGAGGTAAAATGTGAGTTGGCACAACAAAAAATAAGGCATACAATCAAGAATTGCAAAATGATCATTGATGATAATGTTGAATTATACAAGTTCTGTTTAATGTGGCCTACTCACATAAAGAAGCTCAGAAAACATAGACTCCTTTGAGTCCCAAATAGAAGAAATTGTTCAATCCTTTGATATCTATAATGATAAAAATGGAGATACAAGAAACAAGACTCTCGAGTTGCACTCAAACTTAACCATTTGGCATGGTCAAAAGGACGTGTATAGAAAATCATTTTGTGAACTGAAGGTATCTTGGAGTTTCGGTAGTCTACCTTCTTAAAATTGCTTGTTGATGCTGAACAATTTATGCAAAATACACAATGCAAAAGATAATGAAGACTGGTTGGTTGAGTACAAATGTCATAGTAGGATTCTTTCCGCTACTATGCATTCTTAGGGAACTACTTGTTGGTTTAAAGAAATAGTTTAAAAATGTTTGGCCTAAGAAGACAGTTAGTTGATTCCTTTCTGAGATAAACTATTTGTACGTATTTTTAGAGGGGTTGTCACAGTTAGGGGGAGTAGAAAATTTTTGGGTAACACTTTGTTTTCCTTTGTCCTTGATGTCAAAGTGGAGAAGTTTCGGTGGATGTCCACAAGTGTTTACATTAATGACAAAGGGGGAATTGTTACAATATGGCATGTCTTGTTTTCATTGATATCAAACTTGTTGGTTAAATGATATTTTGGAAGAATGTATTATGGTGACTTACTGATTGAATGGTCTAGCTCTGTTGTTAATTGTCCAAATGTATTCAAAGTTGCAGGTATCAATACTCTTTGTGGATATGTTTTATAATATATCACTTATGCAATTCTTTTGGTCTGTAAGATGTTTATCTTCAACACTCTGCATTGCAGTTATGTTCCAGACTCCATTTTGAGGTTCCTATAATTATTGATAATGATGCTACAAAGTTCTTGTGTTGAAGAGTTTCTTGTTTAGTTGGCATGCAACTTTAGTTAGATATGGACATATGATGGATTTACTACTCCTAGAGATGCTCAATATGGTTCGAGAAATGTCAGTTGGCTTGTTGTTGTTGTCGTTGTTGGTGTCTTGGTTTGTTACCTTCCGTATCTTGGGTACTGGTATGATGTATCTATGGTGTCATTAGTGTTCACCATCTCTAATGTGGCATTAATGTTCGGCTACAAAGGATTTGGATGACCGAGGCTTCAATTGTTGAAGAAGATTTGAATAGATATCGATTCCCTCTATGTTGTAGATTACTTTTCCAACCTTACTCACTTTGGAATTATGCAAACATGCTCGAAGTATCCTTTTGATTATCTGCTACTAGTTCAGTAACCCATTTTAGGTACAAAGCTATCTTTGTGTTCTGGAAGTTTTGTTTAATGGCCTGGAAGTTTCGATTTAATAGCTCGATGCTTCTCTAGTGATGATTCTTCTTTAGGTCTGGAGCTAATCTCTACATGTGGTAACATGAAGTGATCAAAGAAAGTTCTTAGATGTTTTTGGAAGGTGCGTCGACTCAGTGTGGATCTTTGCACGTCTTTTCCTTCTGCTCACAATATTTGTTATAACTTTTGGCCCACCTTGCATCCACACGTTACATCTCCTAAAGGGTCGTGTTACATGATCCAAATAGCATATATGGACAATCTTGATGAACGATTAAAGTTTGTGAAAAGATAAATGTGAAGAAGTGTGCTAAATAGTAATTCAACAGTTCAAATATGTGAAGAAGTTTCCATTTGTATCTTACTCTATAGGTCGTGAACCTTTGTTGTGTGTGTGTGTGTATATATATATATATACACACTTGTTTCTACATCATGCTGATTACAAATTCCAGACATCAGAGAATTATCTTCAATACTTGAACAAAATTCTTCGATGATGTTCACGATAAGATCTTCATCAAGTTCTGGTGTAACTCTTTCATGCAACATTCATCCAAGTCCGTGACTTGGAAATAATGATGCATTATCCTCAACTTGACTAAGACTTGCTTGCATGTCCATATTTTCATGCCTGATGAGATGATTGTCTTCACTCACTTGAATATCAGAAGAATGAGTTGCATCTTTCTATTTTTTATCAATGGCTTTCTGAGACTGCGAGAGCCAGAAATAAGAGTCGCCAACTATGTCTTCTTCCTTTTCCTGGAAGAGTATAGCAAGATCACTGTCCTTAGATTTGGGATGCTTTGTTGTTGCCTTCGCTGATGGTGCCTCAATAGCAAGCTTCTGTGGTGTGAAACCAACTTTTGTTGATTCCCAACAACAAAACTATGAGAAACATTTAGAAGAGGTTTTCTCAGTACATCCTTGTGAGGAATGAAGAACATGCCTTGAGCTATTTTCTTTTTGAGATAAAGCAACTCATTTGCCAACTTCTACACTACATGATCCGTTCTTATCATAGAAGAAAATGAATTGGAAGAAAGATAACTTTCGTCAATTTTTATCTGCCTAGCAAGATTAAGGTCATCTTCAATTCCAATGGCCAATGTCTGTGCAGCTGCAAGAGTAACATGAGCTACTCTTCTCAATAGAAAATTGACTTCAGGAATCTAAGCATTGACAAAGAAACACTTCAAATTTGCAGTTGTAGGTTGAGCAACAACTGACATTCTTCGTGTCAATTTGTTAAAATGAGCCACATAGGTACACGAGATGCCTTCTTCAACTGAGTGAGTTGAGCCAACAGGGCATGAGCATCTTCAAGCGGCTTGAACCTTTCTTCAAACTTGGCTATGAGAGTAGCCCAGTTTGTGATAGTTTGTGGTGGTAGATGGTAAAACCAGTCAGCAACCACACCTTGGAGAGTTTCCACAAATAGTCTCACATACACATCCTCATGTTCAACACCAAGAACATCGCATGCAATGTAAAAACCAGCAATATGTTCATCAGGATGTTGTTGTTCATTACTAAAGAACTTTGAAAAATTCTTTTGTGAGCCATCAAGAAGAGTATGTAGAGGTAGAGCCAAATTCAACGGACCAAAAGCATTTCCCCAAGGACCTTGGGCCATTTACATGTCCTTGGTAAAAAACTTGAAAAGAAATAAAAATATGATGAATAACAGGCAACTTCAAACAAAAGCATGAGGCTTCTGAATGCGTGTCATGTCCCCAGTATATCAATTAGATCAACCTGAAAGTAACCCTTTGCAAAATAAATCTATACTAACTTGGGTGGAACTTCGTTTAGTTCTCTCTTGTAGAACAAAATTTTAATCCTTTACTCTTTTTTTTTTAGAAAAAAGATTCAGGTGAAAGTGTGTAAAAGACTTATAAAAAAAAAGCAATGATATTCAAGAAGCAAAGTGTCCATGAAGGCACAAAGTCCCTCGTCGCTTCTCCGGGACAAGAACATCAAGTAGAAGCTCAAAGTCTTCTCAATGGAACTTCTTATCAACCTTGGATAAAAATGTGTTTAGATCCCCAACAGAGTTGCCAAAAGTTGTTGGCTACATATTTTGCAAGTCACTAAGAGTACAACTTAGCAAAATATTTCTTTTAGGCAACAGTATGTGAGATTGCTCTCTCCTCTCAGCAATAGGGGAGGCTCCCTTCTTACCGCAGGTGGCTTCAAGTAAAACTAAATTGTATCACACACACTTCTCCTTGCTACAGTAATACCGGTGGCTCAAGGAATGACTTAAGAACAATCCTTTAAGACAACAGTTGATTTTATCTAAAGATGAAATAATATAAAAGCTCAAAGTCTCTTATCCTTACTTCAAATAATCCTTCTAATTTTGGATATACAAGAAAGCTCAAAGTCTTCCCTTGAACACCCTCTAATCGATTTAAGATTCCAACACTGAAGCCCAAAGTCTTTAGCTTTGAAATGTTGCAGCCACTACTCTCTATAGTAACCACGATCTTCTGAAGCACAAAGTCTTCAGAAAACTTTGGATTAAAGGTGCTCCAATGATATAAACAAGATAACTATTTAATCTGAACAAGGATCAACAAATGCAACATAAGAATACATCCATTAATGGTCAAGACAACAACTCAAAGTCTGTCAATCTCTATTCCTTTATTCAAATGCTCAACTCTTTTACAATGAAACAAAAAGTCTTCAGAACTCAAGAGTTTTGTCTATAGTTTACTTGCACACAACAAAAAATAAAAATTACAATAGGTCTCTCATTTATATGGGAAAAGAGGAGAGAAAAAAGTGGAGAAGAAAAGGGAAACCCTTAACCACCTCGACTTATTCAATGCTTATCTCTAACTAACTAACTAACTAACTTTGACTTGTTCAATGTTGTAGGACCTAATGTACTTGCAGCATGATTACATGGAACAGTTTTGCACGTGATACTATCACATGCAATTACATTTTATTCTTACATTGCATGTAATATGTCAATTACAAATCACAAAATATATAATGAAATATTCTAAGTGTCTGACAAGATACGACATCTATTTGCATCATCCTCTATCAGTCTTCATGCTGCTACAAGATGCCCGATAAATGATATGTTCTGATTTGGTGAAAACATCTCGAACCGGAAAATAAACCTGCATCCTTGATTGTTCTGCATCATAGTGGTGATTGCTGGGAAAAACATCTTTGTGTCTCTCCGTTCAGTCTTGAAAGCATTCTATGTGCTCATTTTTAACACTTTTCACCTCTTTGTCTGACTCCATCATATGGTTGCTCTCGCTTTGTATCCTTGTGTCATGTGAAGAACATGAGAAGATCTTTCTTCAAATTGCAACAAAAACTTGCATCATTTAGGGGAACAACAAACTTAATGCCTCTTACAAGTGAGTGGAAGAAAGATGAAAACAAGGTTTTTTGGGAGCACTGCACGTATGCGGACAAGTCTGAATTTTAAACAAGGAGACTGTGAAGGTGTTTTTGCTTATGAATAAACATACCATATGCACCGTGGGCTTTTTGGAAGCATTTACACATCCTGGACAACAAGTCCAAAGAGATGTGAAAAGTATTTTCACATGGATAAACATGTCATACGCATGATGGAATTTTTGTGAACACTTGCATATGAGGTCAAACAATGAGTTTTTTTTTAAACTACTTTGCATATGGGAAGTTTTCAAAACTTGTCTTTTCAACATGGGAATATGAAAAGGTGGGCTTTTTGTTGCATCTTGCATATGGGCCAACACTTTGTCTCTTCTCATTTATTTTGGAAAGTCACCATCAAGAAAAATGTTTTTAATCCCGCATGCATATGAAGATAAATAACACCCTCATGTGCAACTTAGAAGAAAAATGGAAGATGGAAATGGAAAGACAAGAACATGTAAATCTAAAAGTGAAATGAAGATTTACATTCATGAAGAGATAAACAAGCATATAAAAACATAAAACTAAAATAAACAAGAAAAAGAAAAAAATTGCATAAACATCTTACCTTCCCTTGAGAAATGCCAAGAATAGAAAGCCTTTGAAATTTGGAGCAATTCTGAAATAAATCCAAATGATTTTCGGATTTAGAAATGATCACAAGTCTTGAAGCTTTATAGAAAATAGTTTGATTAATTCTTCTCTTAAAATCAATGCATTTCCATGAGTCATCAAGAGATGTGACAAATGTCTTTTCATGCATTTTCGAATTGCTTAAAAGTAGCAACAATCTTTGAAAATGTCAATGAAAAATGTGCCCTAGTTGCATTTGAAATCTAAATGCAATGTAGAAGAAAAACAACACTTTATACATGAGAATGCATTTAGTTTTAAGCTTGAAGGAAACGTTTTTGTGTTTCGAGAAGAGAGACTAAATAAAAAAACTTACCGAATCTATCCCTCAAACAAAAACATTTTTGTATATGGAGCAACGCTTTCATTCAAAATACATGATACATGCCATAAAATCGACGCCATAGGAAGGAGAGATTGATGGACTTTAACAACCATTCAACAAATGCACATCATGAGTAGAGTATTTTGAAATTCATGCCAAAAGACATAAAAACAACGCCCTATACTTTGCTCATTGGTGACAGGTTTTCAGAGAGCAATTGCATATGTTTTTTGAAGACTTTTAAAACATGTGATTCTAGTGAAAACGACGGCATAGGAACCACCTGCGGGCTTTCATAGTGTGAACATGCGTTTTTCATCAATGACATGCTGCCCATCTCTAACGGCTGTGAGAAAACCAACAACATATACACACGATGTGTAACGACTTTTTACAAGCGTTCACATATGCTTTTTAAGGCATTTCGAAACTTAGGCAAAATGTTCTTTAAAAATGGCACCTCCCATAATGACGGGTTTTTGATAGCTTTTAACATATGTTTGAATATGTAAAATGATGTCTTTACTTCTAAAAACGCGCCTTCTATTTTTTAATGAAAACCGCGGCTTTTAAAAAGAGCAAACATATCATATATGATATGTATCTTATATAAAAAAAAATGACGCCTAAGACTTATAATGAAGTCACAGGTTTCATAAAGACTCTAGCATATGTTTATAATATGCCAAACAATATGCAATATGTTTCAATGTCGACGCCTCTCCTTGGAAAAGAGACATGGGCTTTTAAAACATTTTGGCATATACATTTTGCTCTTCAAAAAGACATTAATCAACTTACCTAAGACTTATAAAGAGAGACGGGTTTTTGAAAAGACATTACATATACGCTTTAGCATATATAGCATATGCAATATCAACAAAATTCGCCACCTTTTGAGATTAAAAGATGAGAACATAAGTTTGTAATGAGTTTTATATGCATTTTAAAACAAAATCCCCACTACTCACTTAAGTCAAATAAATTAAAATGAATGTGATTTCATTTACAAACTCCACCCTTTTATCTTGCCAATTAAAAAGCCAAACTTTTAATAACATATACACATTTAATTTAAATATGCAGATACTGTTAGAAAGTCCACTTAATGAAGAAAAAACATAATCTTTATATGCAACTTAAATTTTAATGACTTGATATGTAGATATGATCAAAAAACCCACTACCATTAAAATTACTAAACAAAAACTTCACAAAATGATGTGAAATTTTGAAATGGAGTTTACAATCCACCTTACATATAAAACAAACTTTCAGTCTATGCAATTGACAAGAAAAAGTCCACTTTTTAAATGATTTTTCAAAGACATGCAGTCTGCTCAAAAAACCCCACTGGCAAGATCTTAAAAAGCCTATAACTTGAGTTTGACTAACCCAAACGATGCCTAAGAGAGCTCGAAACGAGCGGGATTGCGAAGACTTCAATCTTACGATAAAACAAAACCAAAAACAAAACACAAAAACAAAGAAAAATAAAAGAAAGACAAAAAGACCAAATGCTCGCAAGAAGTAAAATCAGAGGTGAATCAAGGGATGACTGATTTCCTCAACTAATTTTCTTTCCGAACATCGACATCCTTAGAGAAAAGTCCTACCAATCGCTTCGAAATTGCGTAGGGTCGTTCAATTTTGTGAATGCAAAATTGAGGACAACATGCCTAGTGTGTACTTTTTCTTGTTATGTTGATGTTTCCTTCATTTTTTTTTGCTAGTCTTCTTCTTTGCTAATTTCCATCTCAGCTTGTGGACACTTAACAAAAAAATGACCTATATTACCACAACTAAAGCATTTACAAGTATAATCACCTTTGTGCTTGGTAGATCCTTTCTTGACCTTCCTCACAAAGTGAGCTTCTTCATCACTTAAACTTTCATTTTATTTGTTTATCTTCTTGGATGCTTTAAAAGCAACTTGTTGCTTTGATGTATTCTCCTTCTCAGTCCTCATTTTGTATGCGTTAAGGATCCCATGCAACTCGTCCATCTTCAAAGTGTCTAGATCCTTCAATTCTTTGATGGTAGAAACTTTCGCATCAAATCTCATGGGAAGAGATCTTAATACCTTTTGCACAATTATTGCACCCTCAACCTTCTCTCCACGACCACAAATAGTGTTGATAATTTCATCCTTGTAAAGTAGACATGTTGCAATATTTTCTTCAACCTTCATCTTCAAACTCTCAAATTGTCTCATGTGGGTTTGGAGGTTAGTTGCCCTCACCTAGTCATCACCTTCATAAGTCTTTTGAAGCTTGACCCACATTTCTTTTGTCAACATGCATTGCATAAATTACAAAGTCTGATTCCAATAGGCCACATAGAATTACATTTATTGCTTTAGCATTATTTTCACTTGCACTCTTTCTGGCTTGATTCATTAATGGAGGAGATGGTGCCACATAACCATCCACGGCCAATTGTCATATCTGTAGATGCAAGATCCGTTAAATAGGAGCACATCCTTATGCTCCATAAGGTGTAGTTTTTTCTATCAAACAATGGAGCTTCATTTGAAGAGATGCCTTCTTAGCATGCCATGTGTGTTATTGAGAGCTTCCTTCAAGCAATTAGACTATTTCAAGAGGAACTCACTCTGATGCCAATTGATGAAACTCACACTTGTTCTGAGAGGGTGGGTGAATTAACATAAGTCAATCTTTAACTATTTAAACTTTAATAATCACAATGAAGCAACCACAAAAATCCACAGACAAAAGAGACATAGGATTTATGTGTAAACTCTTACGACAGAAAACCACAACAAAATATTGCCTGTACAAAACTTCCTTACAATTTTCATCGGCACCATTCCACGAGAGACACCAATCCCCTCTTGATGATTGTAGGAACCAACCCACTAGAGACACTAATTCCACAATTGTGCACCAACTTAGCAAGAGACACCAACCTCGAAAGAAAGGATATGATAAAAAAAAATGAAACATTGTGGATCATTCTAATTCATAGAAACCAGAATCGGACTCGATGTAGACTTCGCAAAAAATGACAAGACTCGACAGGACTCATAAAAAAACTCAGCAAAATACCAGTTTCTAGTGAGTCTTGCCTAGAGTGAGTTCCTGGAGAGTCTGGGGCCCCTGGGACTCTACTAGGGTCTCTCATCTTGAGACTCGCCAGGACTTGGAGAGTCTTGGCACTATGTTTTGATTTCCTCCACAAATATGCTCGTAAAGTGCTTCTTTAAACCTACTTGTGATCTTCAACACTTTATACTCATAGATCTGCAATACTTCACTTCAAAGTCTACCAAAAATGCATCTTTATAGATCTGCTCTACAAAAGGAATGATATACAATTATTTCTTGTTTTTTACACGTCAAAATTGTCTTCCTTTATACCCTACACATGCACCTCTTCACCCAAGGGAGGTGACACTTCAACCAACTTGACCTCCTTTCAATTTATTTATTTTTAAATCCTTTTTTTTATCACAAACTAGGGCACAAAGATGGGGGTCAGCTAAAAAACTGATTTAACTTAACTTCCAAATTGCACACCCAAAACAAGAGGGGTCAACCCCAATAAAAATGATTCTAATTTAATTTAAATCTCCAAAAGGGGTAAATCTCCTTGCAAGAGCGACCCAATAAGTGAATACAAAAAATATTTATTCAATTTAAATTTGAATAAATACCTCCAATTTGAGCATCAAATCAGATCTAGTTCTTGCAAAAAAAATCACCTATAAAGGCACCAAACTCTATCAATTCGCTCATGGCATCACCCTAGTTTGACCTTGGACCTCAATGACAACAATTTTTCAACAAGAATAGCCTTGGCATGGTTGGCTTTAACAAAACGAAACAAATAGCCTTTAGTAAGGTTTTGCATAATTTCAAGGTGAATCGAATGTGAGTCTCCATGCTTTTAAGTGGGACTATTCCCACAAAATGATCTATCGAGGTATTGGTTTCTAACCATTGACATGCCTTATTAAATCTAGAAATAGGAAGAACAATTTCTGACAATGATTCAACTTCAAGGGACATACCTCGTGAAACACCTTGGGAACAAACTTCCCAAATTCCTTAAGCGGGAGCGCCATTGTTAATTGTCACTAAATCTTCAACTCCGACAACAACAATTGTGAATATATGAACAAAGAAAGTAGTTAAAGGAGGCAATAAACACTTAAAAACATAGCGACTTGAAAAGTGTTGCAATATATGCAGAACAAAGCTGAAGACACCCACTTCAAAAAGCAATATGATATGGACCCCCAACAAAGCTAAGAAACACTGGCAGATCTTTAATGATATTAAAAATACCTAGATTTTTAAAATCAAATTATTATTTTTTTGTTGTCTGCATCAAAAAAGCCCGAGGAGATGCCCTTGTCCCAATTGATTATGCACATTGCATCATAGTTAGCAGTCGGTGATGTCATAGGTTCTTTGGTCTTAAGTTCTAAAATCTCTCATTGATTTAAATTGTGGGAAAGATCTTAAAATTGCTTTACTTGTTTAACAACCCGAAAAAGGAATATCAAATTAAACACACGTGTTACACTGGAGGCTACAGTTATAACTAATCATCTAAACATCAGAGTCCACATGTTAACTACATAGCATATTCTTTTGTCTAATAAAATAAATCTGCCAACAAGGATTTTGTCTCAGTGTTTGTTCATTTCAAGGAGGTTAGTGGGATGTAGAGTTCTGACAACTAACAGAAAACTGTAAATAGGCATGTCAGGGCTAATTTAGCCTCACTTTGGCTTCGCCTCTTAACATGTATGTAGCATAACATACAAACTTACCCCATATCTTAAGAACAATTTTAAAAGTACACTATATTCAAATATATCTTAAAAGTTGAAACAATTTGTACATCATATCGTTCTTAGTCTATTAAAGAAAAATTCAACTAATATACTAATGTAGATGAGATTAGTTGTTTAATATCTTTTTGTGTTCTAAGAAGATACTACAACGATTCCTTATTTAATATACAAATTTTGTGTTTTATTGGTACTAGTTGAAAAGAAGTATGTACCATACATAACACAAATATTTTAGTTTGTGTCAAACCATTCACAGACAATACTTTCACTGATTTGGCTAACCATTATGAAATCTCTGTTACCCTGATCTTAAAAAGCTTCAGATTGTCATCCTAAATAAAAGTTTGCACTTGAAAATTAAAGCAGTTCCTTTCACTTTCTAAGTCTTGTGCTGGATTATTTCTTATTTGTATGACAGGTATTTACTATTTTAGGAATTGCCAAGTCATTTTAACTGCTGCAGTGGGAACACATCATGGGAAACGTGCACATAAGCCTGGATAGATTTGTTGCTATCTGCAACCAGT
Organism: Thuja plicata; assembly: GCA_018584345.1. Taxonomy (NCBI): domain Eukaryota; kingdom Viridiplantae; phylum Streptophyta; class Pinopsida; order Cupressales; family Cupressaceae; genus Thuja; species Thuja plicata. The sequence goes on from MU223753.1 coordinate 1,027,595, forward strand.
ATTGAAGAAGCCAAAACATATAAATTGTTTCATGTTGCTGAATACAGAGCATGATTAATTGGCACATCAAGTGAAATAACAGAATGTGAAGGCACAATAATGCTTGTATCAGTTCCAGCATTTATCAGTGTGACTGCTTTAGGCGCAACCTGCATCATCTCCCACATGCAAGTTGCTTAGAAAAAAAAATTTATTTTACCAAAATTCTGCCACTACTTTAAAATGTTCACTCACAAATGAAACTATGATTTGGATATGAGAAATCTTCAATCTCACCTTTTTTGGTTGGTCAAATGAATTTTCATCCATCACATGGGTAGATGTAAGAATGGTCATTTTTGAATCGGAGAACTTGATATTACCAGAAAGTAAACCAGTTATTGAGATGCCAAGCGTCAGCTCACTGCTATCAAAATTTACAGCCTACAACATAGCTCCAAAAGATCAGGCATGTGATACCATCAATATTGCACAACGTGTTAGATTCCCCAACATGAGCTTAAACAAGATAACAAAATTTGAAACAATATACAGGAGACACTCTTATAGTTGAGTGACTAATGCTAGGAGATTGTGAAAGGTATTTAACTCTTCCTCAAATGCATCTTTAGAAATCGTATGCTTGAGGGAAAGTATACATAGCATCAGTGATTATTAAAGAAGCAATTGAAAATTACAACCAAGATAGACTACTAACCTCATACAATTAATTGTGCACAGCAATTGTAAAAATTGGCATCTAATTTCCAAATTACCAAGGTGTTTTTTTCCTTTTTGCCAAATTCAACAGAGGTACTACACTTTGAGAATGGAAAAACAAAAACAAGCAGTTGTAAAATGATTAAGTTATTTTTCTCATTTCAAGTGTGGAAAATGGAAGGAAACACCTAAAAGACAAAGGAGAATGAATATGATAATTATCGAGCAGAGTAGAGATGGATGACAGCTAGTTGACAGAGTCTGTCAAGAATTTATTTACATTGTGCATGGGTATATCCTTGAAGATCATAATGTAAGGTTGGTCTTAATACAACAAACTTATGACCACACAACAATGAACTGACCAAACAGGTAAGGCATGCTTGACAAACTGAGTTATGGATCCATTCTAGAATATGTACAATATACAAGAAAACTTAAACTGGGGATTCCATTAAAATGCTTAGAACATGTCAGCTAAGTATACATAGCTTTGTATTCAAAAGAGTAAATTACCCAGAAGCATATGAGAAAGGATCACCATATATTAGAGCTGTGGCAGAGGTACGATATATTCTGCTCCTTTTTATGATTAGCATTGTTAGTATCTTGAATAGCCCAACTAAATTATTGCTTAGGAGTAGGGCATTACTATTTGAAAATTGAAACCTCGGTGTACTCTTGCCATGAAGACGTGAGGCTTTTTGACAAAATCACAAGTCGATTTTGTGCCAAATACTCACTCCTTCGAGATATATATATATATATATACATATCTTGCCCGTGTAAAATTATAAATGCCCCAACCTCAGTTCTCTACCATATACTAAGTCTTCTTTCGTGCAGTATTAACCCCAAATAAATATTGTTCATCTGTGACAAGCCAGAGAAACGAGGTCTATTTCCATTTTGTTTTAACGTAGTATACACATAAAAGGTGGAATATAGATTGATAGTGAAGCATGCAAAACAATTTAATAAACACCCTTTCTAATAGATCATTATATCATAATATATACTTTTGTGGCTACTAATAAAAATCACACCTTTACTCTAATGTACTCATTTTCATCCTCTGAGCTTTTCCACCTTATTGCAGAAGCAACCAATTCAGATGAAGCATTTCCTAATCCTTGAATTGAAACAGGAAGAAGTGTAGCACCACTTGACTCCTTGAAGAACTGTTGTACCCAATAGCTCGGAGTTCCATATTGCCTCCATGAATCAAATGCAATAGCATCTGGGTTCCATCTGTGCCCATGTATACTTGTATAAATTAAACCTTCCGGTGACTTTGTGCTTCAATACAATTAAAATAAAAAATAGAAAACTAAAATAAAAGGAAACAAACAAAAATGCAAATAACTAGAAGAAAAGGTAACATAATTAAAAAACCAAAAAAAGAATTTCTATAATAACTAAGAAGAAAACCTGCGGTCATTGGTGTTGACAAACAGTGGTGCGTAGCTTGCCATTTCCACAACATCACTGCTAGAACCAGTGAAACAGTCAGAAAACATCATAGCTTCCCTACAAAAATCACTATAAGATGTCAAAGTTCCTTTTGATCTTAATGTTATGATTCACAACTATTTAGGGTTTACATGTGTTCTTATGAGATTTTTAGGTTTATTTCAACCTAGGGGTGCTCCATGAATGAACATATTGAGAATCAAGAAAGAAAGATGCATTTTTTTAAAAGATGAAACCAGTCATAAACTCTATAAGAAAAGAGAAAACAGCAATACCATGATTAATGTTTTATTCTTTCTTCTCTAGCAACTCAAAAACTAGCCAAAATCAAGAAACACAAATATTATATTCGAAATAGACTTTATTTCAACTGCAATGGAATTGATGTGACAAGAAAATAGGGAAACAGATATAGACCTGTTTGTTTCTAATCCAATAAGAAAGCCAGCTTCCCCTAGTGCTGCCAATAAGCTGCCTTTTCCAGCATCTTTTCCGGTCACAGCATATTCACTCACAAAGGCCTAAATATATGTCAGTCATCAAATAAGACTCTAGAGAAGAAATGCATCATCAACCAAGACAATATTACCTTCGGACCTGTTCGCATTGTACGATCAAATTTATGGTTCATAGAAAAGATGTTGCTTGCTGAGGTATAGATCTGTCAAACAAAGATTAAGCTTGGATTTCTTCTCAGTTCTGTAAGAGGCTAAAATTACCTATACATGATCCCAAACAAAACAAAAAAAAGGCCTCAAATAAGCTTTATATAAAAAATTGCTCAGACTGCACTTACATGAAAATCATACATGTCAGCAGGATGATCAAGTGGTTGAGAAGATCCGTCACAGTTGGAGATAATTTTGATATCAGGATAAAACATTCTTATTGCATGGTAGAATTTCATATAATTTCCTGAGGAATAAATGACAAGAATGAGTGAAACTTGAAAACTCAATACCTGATAGCACATCTGACATTGTACTTTTAACAGTAATCAAAATTAGAGAAGAAATCAGTATAGCATGCTTTAAACTCAGAAACAATAATGATCTTGGGACAATCACAAAGAAGCTTGTGAAAGAAGGATAACTGAAAAGAATTGTTATTAATTATATTCTCAGCCTATATTCCAGAATCAAATATTGCTTCATATAAAAGATTCCAACCAGGGTTCTAAAATTCTCGCAAGCACTCGCCAGAATTCACAATTTTTATGGTTTGTGATGATGGAGGTTCCTGATGCGGGGACATGGAGCCGAATTTTTGGGAACGGGGGAACCAAGGGCATAATTTTGGAGAGGGCAAGGGGACGAGCGCAGAGCAGGGGGGTGGGGGTGTGACGCAGATAGACAAATTGAGGTGAATTAAAATCTTCAAGGTAAAATCTGCAATATATTATCTTTGCGAGTGACCAATGAAGGGAAAACTAATATTCTGAAGTTAAAGGTTACAATAAGTATGTAATGGCATGTGCCATATAGCAAGCGACCCGGTGGCATCCCTGGCAAAGCTAGCGGAGGTGGTGATTCCGTGCACGAACGTTTCCCCCAAGTCCCCAAGTCTCAGAAATGTTCCCCTGCAAGAGATATGAGTTTTGGGGGGGGACCCGTCCTGTTGAAACATTGCTAGAAAGTTACTTGGCAAGACTCACTTAGACATGGCAAGTCCAACAAAAAGACTAGGCCAACATCAAAACATAAATGAAAATGAATAAAACTCTGAAACCTTGGCTTTGACCTTCATTTTTGTCTTTAGAAATTTCAATCTTACCTATGTAAGTGATTAAAAAGATTTGTTAATTGGTAGGTTGTAATTTGCTAGGTGTTGTCCTTGATTTTCGACTTGCAACGATCAAGGATAACCACCAAATTTTGACATTTTGAGGCCCTAGACATGCTTTTAGAGGCATAAATCCATCTCCTACGCATTCATCGACGTGACAAATGTCCTTGGTCTCCATTTCGTCAAGTTCCATTGTCTAAAAGTTAGCTTTTTCTTCAATTTTGGGTTTTAGAGGTTGCATCGCAAGTCTTTCTTCAATGTCGGATCTCTGGCCTGTAATTGCAAGTTTACTAAAATACAAGTAAAGCTTGTAATGGGCCTTTTAAAAAAATCTTGCATCTTGTGTTTAGAGGCCCGAAACGCAAAATCTTATAGTTGCTTAAACTTGTGACTTGTAACAATGCAAGTCCATTTAGAACAACACACACCTTTTCACAAACACATGTTTTCCTATTTCCAAGTCCCGACTTGACAACAAGTCAGTGTTTTGCAACCCTAATAACATGTCGCAGACATGATAACATGTAATTGATGTTTTCTAACCCGATAACACGGTGGGTCTTCAAATGTTGAAAACACGTTGGGGTTTTCCATACAGAAAACATGTCAAGGTTTTTTAGTGCAAAAAAGATGTTAGGGTTTTTCAGCACAAAAACACGTTGGGGTTTTAACCCTCGACAACACACTTTAAATGCATTGCTCTTCCCATGTTATTTGACTTGTAGTCGGACCTCTGAGACCCGATTGCAGCGATTGCATACACAATGTTGTAATTTCATTTTTCCAAATTACAAGTAAAGCTCATGCATTTCTTCGTCACTTGTAATCTGTCTTACAAGACCCGAAATTCACTTGTGACCCCGCATTTGTGTCATTTTAGGCCTCTTCTCGTCAGTCCCATTTGCACACACAATTTACCAAACCAATAAATTAGGACATGGGCATTGTTTTACAACATTTCCATCTTGAAGGTGTTATGATGAAATGCAGATTGTTAAGAGTCAAGATATTGACATTGAAAGCAAAGCATCAAGAGGTGCTAGAAACGAAAGAGAGGCAATGATAACCAAGAGGGATCCATGAAAGAACAGAGGACATGCTGTCATGAGATAACAACAATGATCCAAAATGGTGCTAAATCATTGTTTTTATAATAGTGAACAACAAATTATTCATTGTTTCATCAAAGACAATAGAATGCTTTCAAGACTGAGATGGTCACAAGATGTTGAAAGGATGCTTTTCCAATAAAGACCACTGTGGTGAAGAATAATAGCGGATTCAAGTTGCTTTCCCTGTACAAATACCTTCATCGAACTTGAAGTTTTCAAGTGCCAGTATCCTATAGCAGCATGAAGATCAAACATAGAATGATGTAATAGATTTGTTTCTCTGGACGCTTAGATTAGTTTCAATCATGCACTTGTAATTTAGTTCTGACAAATTACATGTAATGTCAGAAAATGTAATTGCAGGTGATCATATCACTTGCAAAGTTGTAACTTGTAATTACATGTAATCACATTGCAAGTCGAAATACAATAGGACTTGCAATGTTGAATAAGTCAACTGCAAATAGTTAGTTGTAGAAAAGTCTTAGTTAGTTGGACTTCTCCCACTTTTTGCTCTCAGCCCCTCATCTATAAATAAGAGAGGGCGCTCGTTGTAATTTTTATCTTTTGGCAATGCAACAAAATTTTGCTAGTTTGTATGTGCTATCTAAGACTTTGAGCTTAGATGTAAATCAAATTTCTTTCAATAAAAGAGGCAGGTTGTTTTTAGACTTTGTGCTAATTCAAGTTGTCATGTGACGACATTTTCTAGAATTGATTGTGAGTATTATTCTATTGTTCAAAAGGAATTTAAATTCCATCTTGCAGACTTTGAGCTGCTAATTGTGTTTACAGTTGTAGTTAGATTTTCAAGTTTGATCTTGCAGGCTTTGAGCCGCTTATCATGTTTGAGATTAACATAGAATGCTAAAGGAAGGAAATAGCTTGCAAACTTTGTGTTGATTCATTTTCTGCGTTTGTGCATGCAAGTTGAATTATATGTTGGAGACTTTGAGTTGCACGTGTGTTTCATTTGTGTTCCTAAATTCACATAAGGAGTTGTGGAAAGGCTTTGAGCTTCCATGAGCTTCTTGTTATTAACGTTGCCAAATTGTACTTGAAAGTCTGTTGTAATCGTGTATTCTGAAATAAGAGAATACAACGAAAGAACACCTATTCTGAAGAAAGAGGATATGGTGAATGTAATGCCCATTGATTAACTTAGTGTACATAATCTTAGGTTCTATTTTGTATTAGTTTCTTTTAGTAACAGTAGATAGGGGGAGCCTTCCCTTATAGTTAGAAGAGATCGTGTCTTAGACACTATGGTCGGAACCATTGTTTTGCAATTCATCCCAAAACTGTCGATTGCAAAATATCCATCCAATAGTTTTTGATGACCCTGTTGGGGATACAATATGCATTCAAAAGCCTCCCGCTTTTGTTTGAAGTATACCGGTATCCTATTCATTGTAATTTCATTTCTTGTTGTTTTTCAAGCTTTTACCAAGGACATGTAAATGGCTGCCCAAGATCCTCGGGGAAATGCTTTTGGTTCGTTGAATCTAACTTCGCCTCTACATGCTCTTCCTGATGGCTCACAGAAGAATTTTCCCAAGTTATTCGGTTATGGACAACAACACCCTGATGAACACATGTTTATTTTTACATCGCTTGTGGTGTTCATGGTGTAGAACACAAAGATGTATTTGTAAGGTTGTTCGTGGAGACTCTCCAAGGTGTGGCTATTGATTGGTTTTATAACCTTGCACCATGGACTATCACAAACTGGGCTATTCTCATAGCTAAGTTTGAAGAATGGTTCAAGCCTGCAGAAGATGCTCATGCTTTGTTGGCCCAACTCGCCCAATTGAAGGAATCTCACATGCCTATGCGTGAATTCATTGCTCACTTCAACAAGTTGACACGAAGAATCCAAGCTACAACTCAACTTATAGCTGAGAATTTAAAGTGTTTCTTTGTCAATGCTCAAGTGTCTGATGTAAGCTTTTTGTTCAGAAGAGCAACTCCAACTACTCTTGCAGCTGCATAGACCTTGGCTACTAAAATCGAAGATGATCTCATCCTTGTTGGTCAAATAAGAATTGAATCAAATGAATCCGAAGAAAGATCTTCTTCAGAATTATCCATTTCAATCACCAAAACGGATCCTGTGGTGCAAAGATTGGCTAATGAGTTGCTTTCCCTCAAAAAGCAAACAGGTCAAGGGATGTTCTTTGTTCCTCACAAGGGCGTACCAAGGTCATATCCAAATGCTGCTCATAACTTTTCTGCAAGGAATTAGAATAAGTTAGCTTCACCACCGAAGAAGCTTGCTCTTGAGGCACCATTAGTAAAGGCAGCAATGGAGTATCCTGAATCCGAATCAAGTGATCTCGCTAATCTCTTCCAAGAAAAGGAAGCAGACATAGCTGGGGACTCCCAATTTTGGTTTATGCAGTCTCAAAAAGTCATTGATGAAAAGCAGAAGGATGAAAGTCATTCTATCGAAGTTCAAGTGAATGAAGACAATCATGTCTTTAGACATGAAAAGATCAGCATGCATGAAGGTCCCAGTCAAGCTGAAAAGAATGCATTTGTGTTTCAAGGTCATGAACTTGAACACATTATGCATGAAACAACTACCCAAAGGAATGATGAGGACCTTTTCATAAACAATTCAGACTTTCCCAAGTCTGAAATTTGTGAACATACTAAGGTATGCAATACAGTCATAATTTCACTTGAATCACATGGACAAAATAATTACTGTCAGCATGCGGTTGCCATGGTTGATGAATCAATTATTCAAGTTGCAGCTCACAAGAAGAATTCAGCCTTTGTCCTATCAAGGGGATGTCCCATAAGACATCTTCCTTGGTTAGAGGCCAACAAAAAGATAGAGCTTCCACTTGTACCTCGGCATAAAGATACACTTGAGGAAGAGGCCAAACATGCATTTGCAGTTCAGCAAGAACAATCTGAATTCACCGGTCCACATTGGAGTGGCAGTGCATTCGCTTCATCTGAAAACGAAGGTTACCTTGTTCATCTCTTCCAAGGAGTGTTGCATCAAGTTTTGGTACCCTTGCTTGTGCTCCACCTATACAAAGTTGCCTGTGAACATGCAAGGTACTACAAGCTATTGAAGAAAGGCAGCTATGTTGGTGAGCGCGTGAATGGTTTTGTTTGATAAATTTCTATTGTTGGCTAGTTTAGGATAGGTAGGTTTTCATTTCTAATCAGTGTGTTTGCACAAGTTTGTGTCTTGTTTTAGGTAGTTGTTTACTCCCTTCGGGGTTACATTTATTACTCATAGTAACAGAAATATAAACAGAATATAAAGAACATATCAATCCAAATAAAACACGTGCAACACAGAAAAGGTAGAAAGATATATCTTTTCATTCCAAGTAATGTTTGTACAATGCTAATTTTTTCTCGGTACCAACTTACAATATAAAGCACTTCGACGGTTGGTTAAGAGTGCCAACCGTTGTTTCCCTACAACTACCCCAAAACCAACTTGTCATTACATTGCCTTATACACAACAAAACATAAATTATAACATACTTTATTATAATTGGCGAAACTACTACCAACATCAACCCTCCCAAAAAGTAGTTGTCTTCTAGATGACAAAGAAAAAACGGGCTGATGCAGTATACTAACAACTACTACTGGGAGGAAAGGTGAGAGAATGCCCCTAGAGTAGTCAAGGACGTCAGTCTAGGAAGATGTTGTCGAAGTAGTCGCAAGTCCCACTCTGCTATCAACTGTTTTTCTCAAGTTGCTCTCACCAGTGTAGCAACATCCTTCGAGTCCCTCTTCGTCTTCTCCAGCTCTCGCACTGTGGCTCCCAACCTCCCCTCTACCTTTGCAAGTTGAGTTTCCTTTCTTGACCTCTCCACTTGCTCATGTGCCAACTGCTCCTCCAAAATAACGAGCCTATCTTGTATGACACCCTTATGCTGTACAGCCAACATGCGTTCCTCCTCTGCCCTCTAGCGCTCTTCTTTTGTGTTTCTCCCATACAGAGTAGCTCTCTGGAACTAAAGAAATGTATCTCTAAATGCATGCTCCACACCATGGAGAGCGCCCATCATACCACTCTGTCCCTCTGGAGTGTATGGTCTACACCATGTTTCTACCATCTCCGGTGTTTCTATAAGCGGTCATCCCTAGGCTATAAAGTGGTTCGTAAATGCTTCCTGGCACCCTCCTGTCATAAACTCCAAGAGCCTCTATACCTCAACTGAGACGGGACCCATGTTTATTTGTTTGGTAAGGTCTTCCATTCCGCGTGCTACTGCAACCACTCCTAATTTTGCAAAGTACCTTTGCAGCGGTCCTATAGCATCTTGTGTGTCAGGTTAGGAAACCCAAATAAACTCCTCATCCTGCATCACTCTCCCAATAGAATCCTCTGTCCACATAGCTTACTGTAAGGATATGTCCTGGTGCGCACTATCTTTTTCAATCTCAATTTCCTCTTTTCTTGCCGCTAGTACCATCTCCTAATCTCTAAGGGCTCTCCCACCTACGGGCTCAAATTCATACTAGGCATTTACGTGCTGGAAATGTCGGACCATCAACAGAGTAGTAGGAGAGGGGGATGGGATGCCCATCTCGAACCTATTCAAAAGACTATCCATTCTTATCTCATCATCATCCTTTCCTGCAGGCACCTATGTGGCCTCCCTACATAAGGTGTCTCCTCCATCCACATCCCCTGTAGTGTCATGGTTTGTAAGTGCCATATTCTTCCCTCCTACATCTGTGGCTTTTGAACCCTCCGTCGTGGGAACTGGACCTTCAGTCATAGGGGCCGAACCTCCAACTATAGGGACTGAACCATCGACATAGGGGTCGAACCCTCAATTGTAGGGGCCACACTCTCGATTGTACGAGTAATAGTCCTGCCTGTATGTGCTACCACCAAAGCCACAAGAGTAGCCTCCTCAACTACTCATGTTGTAGTACTGCAAAGTGTGGTAGGCCCCACTTCATGCATCATCAGGTCAACCACCTTATGCATTTGATGGACCTGATGTGCCCCCTCAGGCATGACCAAATGTACGGTGGGTGTAAGTTGTGCAGGACTGAACACAAACTTTGGCGTTGTCGATCTTCTGGTTCCCCAACCAGCCACTACTAGTATCATCTTTTATGTCCTTGCCACAGTCATTCCTCCATTCTGCCCTTCAAGTGTTTCCTCTACCCTTGCACTATCTCCCACGCGCGATGCCATACGAAACCCTTCCTCTGTTGCGCTCTCACTCTTCGAGGACGAGGACAAGATTACCATTGTATCCTCTTCCTCCTCACTGTCATCATCTCCTTTTTCCGTACTGGCAGCGGTTTCTTGTCGCTGCCTCTTTCGAAGGGGTTCCCCTCTGCCACCAGTCGTAAGAGTGTCCAGATGCATCCAATAGAACATGGCTAGTTTACTCAATTTGACTCTACTTGCTGGCATGAATTTCCTCATGTAGTCTAGTGGCACTTGCGTCCTCAGGGCTTCCAGGAACAATGCAATGGCATGTAGAAAGTTTTATGCTTGGGGTGGAAGAACTCTCATATGTGCTCTGATAGCACTTGGCCCCAATTGTATACCCTCCCCAACATGATGCCATTCATCAGCTTCACCATCCACATAGCTATGTTTGATGCCTTGCTTGACCCTGTGAGCCCGATCTTCACCAAGTGCAGAATACATTTCCATTCCACTAAAACAATAAAGGATTTTTTCAACCCTCGACTATTGTTGTTATTCCATAGGCTGTCCCATTCTTCTGTAGATAAGTCTGGCCTGCAAACCAGTTTCATTAACCTATCTTTTTTCCTCCGCAAGCGATTTAGATGAGGGTTTTGTTGCCAAATGGCCCTTCAAAGGAACACCAAATACCTTTGTGAACTCCTTCGGCCAGAAGGAGACCACCACTATGTGCTCAAAATAGCATATTGTGGACTTGTGGGAATGGCAGTCATATCCTACAACCATTGATCGCAGTACTAGTTCAAACTCCCGAATGTTAAACACGGGCATTAAAATTATTCTATCCAACTCAGCGTTTTGCTGGGAATCCTTCGCCTGATGATTGTCTGGAGTGCTCTCCCACCAAGTTCTACACTCGCTGCCTGTGACACTCTCAAATGCCAAGGACTGCATAGTGACTGGTTCATGCCTTTGCACTTTCGCTCATATTTTCTTGTTCATCGATGTTGCCATATGTGCTTGTGGTGCCTTCTTGTTGATTCTAGCTTTATATTTTATTTCATAACTACCCGTACAGAGGTTTCCATAAGTGCCCTTCGCCACCCTTGCAACAATTGCCAACTTTACCCTTCTTGAGTGTCGTACGGTCTGCTGCTCTCTTTGTCTGTACAGTGCTTGGCACGTTCTGCTGTGTCTACAGTGTACGGTCCACAAAGTTGCTTCCTTGTCATTATCAATTTCCTTTGTCCACGCTTCTACCACACGGTCTACTCCTCTGATCACTCCCATACGGTTCCCAATTGTATATCTACCTTCTTCCCCTCTGACCATACCACCACAGTCTGCTCCAAATGCACGATATGTGGTCATACGGATGTTTCCTTCATCTCCAACCGTACGGTCTATGGGCGTATGACTGCCTCTGCCCTCTCCAATTTTTTCAACCATATGGCTACCTTTGTCTTCTTTGACCAAACGGCCCCTCCAGACTTCAACCGTACGGGTCGCACCACTCACACACCCTCTGACCTAAACCGTACGATGTGAATCCATACGCTTCTCTTTTTAATCTGTGTCGTATAGTGGTGTTGCTTGCTTCCGTACGGTATGATTTTCTAGGTGTTTGCTTGTGCTTGCAGTAAGGTGGCTGGTTGAAGCTTTTTTCCTATCCTTGACACTTGCAAAAAAACTCTCCTTTGAAGCTTTCCTTCACTTCTCTTGTTTCCCACACTTGTTCTTACAAAATGACTTGGTATGGGGACAATTTATAAATGCTCTTAAGGGTTAGGTTTCTCATCAAGCGCCTTTTCTTTATGAGAAAAAATAATTCTCTTATTTTTCTATCACCCTCTTATTTTTTCTAGCTTCTTTTATTGTTTCTGTTTCTGTCATTTTCCCATCATATTTTCCAATTTTAATCTCTTCATCCATATTCTATTTTGCCTTACTTTCCCAATTTTTGTTCTTTTCATTATTTTTTTTATTTTTAATTCCCCAAAATTCTCAACTATTGATTTCTCATAAAATTTTGTACCTTATGACCTTTTTTGTTTGTTGGGGGCTACTTCCTTGCGTCCTTGGACTTTGCTTCGTTTTCCTTTGTTTCTTCTATTATTTTTCTTCTTTTGGTGCCAATTCCTTCCTTTAATTTTTGGAGTCTTGTTATCTTCCTCCATGTTCCCTCTTTGCCTCTTTAATGGGTCTCTGATTTCTTCGTTCATTCTCTATTTCGTCCCCTTTATTTCACTACTGCGAACCTTAACTTCAAATTTGTATTGCCACATGCAGGTTCCTAGAGGTGTCTTGTAGCACTTGTTTTTACAACAGATTCCTATGTATTCAAGGTCAAATATTTTATCGACTAGGACGTTGGTCCCACACCCTTATAGCTTTCGTCCACGTAGTGGCCTCTGTACTTGTACCATATTGCTTCCTCTCCGTTCACTGTAGGGGGTCTGACAAGGTTCAGTATTACCTTCCAGAATGCATTCGGGTTGGGCTAGTACGGGGCTTCCCTTCCTTCGGCGATGCATTTTTGGATAATGTGATCAGTGTAGCCATCCCCTTCTGCAATGAATAGGTCGTTCGTTTTCACAACCATCTTTAAACATGGTCCGAGAGTGGTGCCATACTCTTCTAGGTCACTTCCTCCTCTAGGTCCTCTCAGACCTCTCCCTTCACTGCTTGCTCCGTCTTGTGTTTCTCCTCCCCTTCCTCATCAATGTCATATGCCACAGCCTTCCTGTCTTCATTCATAGGGTGCCTTCCAGTTCCAGTATCCATTTATTATCACCCATTAACGCTGGTGCATCTGTGAGATACTTATGTACCAGGGGAACGACAACACCTTCTACATGTTTCCTTGCTAGTCGCTCCTCCGGGGCCATCATAGGTTTGGCCTAGTCCAGGTCTAGTCTATATGGTTCTTCCGTGAGAACTAGATCTTCTTCGATCTCTTGAATACACCCAATTGTCCAGTCTCTTGTGGTTGTGTACCCCAACATATTGATTGCTATGTTTGGTCTTTTTCTCTCTATATAAATCTTGAGTTTTGAGTCGTTCACAGGATCCTGGATGGGATTATCGTCCAATGTTGATAGTTTAATTGCACCATTTAATCTCACTTCCTTGACATTATATGGTCCCATCCAACGAACTCGAAACTTCCCGAGTCGAAGTTCGTTACGACAGTTATACTTGAGTACCAACCGTCCAGGTGAGAAGTTCATCTGTCGGAGATGCTTGTCGTGCTAGAACTTTCGTCTTCGTTGGGCCACCTCGGTTGCCCACTGTATCGTCATGCGTTGTTTATCCAACTTCGTGAGGTTAAACGACCATTCATTCAAGCTTTTAGTGTCCCCAAACCGGTTTTCTACTGCAAATTTCAAACTCGGTATGGTGTATTCTACCGGCACCACGCCTTCTTGCCCGTACATCAACAGGAAGGGTGTGTGCCCTGTTGTCACCTTGTACATGGTACAATATGCCCACAGTACGACAGAGAGCCTTTCTTCCCAATCCTCCTATCCCACTCTGAATGTCTTGTACAAGATTGACACCAACATTTTGTTTGTCATCTTGGCTTGTCCATTGGCTCTAGGGTTGTACGAGCTTGACAGGTTGTGGAATACCCCAAATCCCGTTGTCATTGTCCGGATGACTTGGCTCACAAAATGTACCCCTGGGTTGCTGGTAATTCGGATTGGTATGCCGAATTGGGTCAAAATTTTCTCATACAGGAATCTCGTCGTATTGAGTGCGGTGTTGTCTTGTAGTGCCCTTGCCTCCACCTATTTTGTAAGATATTATGTGGCCACTACGATGTACTAGCACCGATGCATGTTTCTCACCTTCAGTGGTCCCACAAAATCAAGACCCCACCTCTTCGAACAATTCCTGCGGTCGCAAAGGGAACAAAGGCATGAAATCCCTTTTAGATGGGACTTCGTTTAGTTCTCTCCTATAGAACAAACGATTAATCCTTTTCTCTTTTTTCAGAAAAAGATTGCAAAGTGTAGGTAGATAATAGCTTTAAACTAAAAAAAACAATGAAATATTGTAAAAGAAGCAAAGTGTCCGTTAAAGGTGCAAAGTCCTCCGTTGCTTCTCCGGGACGAGAAACTCAAATAGAAGCTCAAAGTCTTCTTAAGTGAACTTCCTATCAACCTTATGTTTGTATCCCCAGTAGAGTCGCCAAAAACTGTTGGCTAAATATTTTGTAAGTCACTAAACTACAACTTGCAAAATGTGTACTTTAGGCAGCAGTATGTGAGATTTCTCTCTCCTCTCAGCAATAGGGGAGGCTCCCTTCTTACCGCAGGTGGCTTCAAGTRGAACTGAACTGTAGCACATACAGTTCGCCTTGCAACAGTAATGCCGGTGACTCGATGATTGACGTAAGAACAATCAAACGAGGCAGCGGTTGATTTATCTAAAGACGAGGTGACACAATGAGCTCAAAGTCTCTTGTCCTCACCTCGAAT
>MU223753.1:1044829-1066352 GCA_018584345.1 Thuja plicata
CCACATAGCATATGCTAATTTATTAATTCCGACACCTCCCACCTAAGATATATTTTATTATTTAAAAACAATATTATAATATAACTAATCATAAATAAACATCATCATTAGCTATTATTTTAATATTGTTTTATAATTTATTATTTATTTATTATTTTCTTTTAAAATAATAATAATAATAAGTCGTTTTGATTAAATAATAAAATCAATAGATTACGAAATTTATTAAGCAAGTAATCTTTAATAAATCTCAACTTTATCTGGTCGTTTTTAAAATAAATTTATTTTAGACACTAAAGAACTTAAAATATTCGTATGCGTCTTAGAATTTAATGATCTGATATGCGGATTTAATTCAAAATTGCGCTATCATTAAAATTTCCAAGCAAAATTTCGCAGTGGCGCAAAATTCTAAGATAGAATTTAAAATCTATCACACACACAAAATAAGCTTACACTTTAGGTGGTCGACCAAAAAAGACCATTTCTGTATTGCCCTTGGAAAGACGCGAAAAACTGCTCGCAAAGCAACTGGAACACAAAGACACCAACTAAACTGAAAACAAAAAACGCAAAACCAAACAAAGAGAAAAAGAGAAACAAAAACTAGACGCTTTATAAGAAGTAAAATGGAAAAGGACCAAGGGATGATTGATCCGGCCAAATATAGCTTCTTGCGAAACCTCGACACCCTTAGAGAAAAACTCCTAGCAATCATTTGAGAATTGCGTAGGGTTGCCCCAATTTTGGGGAATGCAAAATTAGGGACAACACCTCTGTCGGCTTGCCATTGTCCTGGTCACTTGCGCTACTACCAACTATGTAGAAATTAGTATCATATGTAATATTCTTATATACTAACATGATGTGCAACATTAAAATTGGACTTCCTAAACAAGATCCTGCAGCCGATGACAAAATCTATGCAGTTACTACTACGGAGTAGAACATAGTTTGAGCAAGTCAATATTGGTCTATTTGTCTAGAACCGTTGGAAGAAGTCCTACTATCTTGAAGACCTCTTAAATACATGATTATATGTCTTAAATACTCCTATTTAAGATTTTGTTATGTCGTTGCAATATGGGTATTTATGTTTTGGAAGTGGTTATATTGTACAATCCTATTAGGACTCTAAAGTTATTTATGTTTTCTTGAGTTATTAATAATCCTCTTCCTAGATGAAAGGAACGAGTAACAGATAGCAATAGGTTAGTTGAATATAGTGTATAAATGACTCAAATCAAGACCAGACGTGATTAACACTAACATCTCTTTCAATACAAGTTTATGATTATGAACAATAATATGTTGAATACGTATTTGAACGGCATAATTTGCTGAGTTAGATATTTCATCTCACAGTCAACCTGAGAGTGTATTACCCAAGGGAGGGCCCACTTGAGATAACAGCTCTCTGTGTTTTATTTATGCACATTAGTTGGATGTTTTGATTTTATTGCTGTGTTTAGTTCAGTTGTTGCATAGAGTCCAGATTTTTTCATTTACAGTCATGTAGCAACACTTTTTTCCTTGTAAGTATGGTATAGTATTACTGTTGAATGTTCTTGCTATTATTTGTTATTGTTGTACTATTCCCATTATCAGTTGTTACCATTACCAATTAGTTCCCTCTTGGGATTAGGTAGGGTCATAGTGCACATATAGTGCTGACCCATTTTGTAATGTCCCTTTTTTCTATAATCTGAGACATTACTTGTAATTCAATGAATGTATAAACAATTGTTGATAATTAACTATTTGAATGATGTTTAATTCCAAATGCATATGCTGATACAAATTAATAATGATTGCATAACTGTAAAGAGCCTGCCTGGCTCTAACCCTTAACTAACACTAAATTCACTTACGAAAGATATGTTTGTTTTGGAATTGTGATATGATATGAATTTTGCTAACAAATATTAGAATTTTAAAGAAAAACAATGCTTGGAAATAGATAAATTTCATTGCAACACATCACTTTCAACCTTATGCTGAGAGATATTTACAATGTCAAACAAATGTGTTACAAATTATTAACTTTAATTATGAACCTGGAATTCTTCCAATATATAAGTTGCAGCTCCCTATGATGACGCATTTGTGACTCCAAAGACAAGGTGGCGTCCTCTATTTTAAAACCGCAGCAACCCCATTTCCAACCGCAGCCACTAATGAGGGTCAATACACATAACAGCAGCCACCCGACTAGTATTGCTTCCATCAATTTCTAACGTGGCCTGTATGAGGTGAATTTACTCCACCCAAACGTCCAATTTGAACTGCGTTTGAAATCAAACTCGGCCATTGAGCAAAGCCGCAAAAGACAGTACAATTTCACCAGCATCAACCGCTGGTTAAAAGTGCCACATAAACATGCAAGGAAAACTACATTTCCTGCCTAGATGAATTTCTTCAAACCCTTGGTTTCCTTCACCAATTCCCCAAATCGAAAATGTCATAGAATGAATGAATTTGCTCTTAACAAAATGCATTTATAAACTCTCCAAACAAATCAAGCTTGAAGCTTCTCCTTCACTCTTTTCATAACTGAAATGCACTATGCCATTAAACATTTGAAAGCTTGCATATCCCTTTTGACATATAATACTCCATTATATTCCCCTTCCCTTTTAATGACAAAGCATCGAATATAAAGTCCTTATGATTAATTAAATGTCTTGACTTTATAAAATAAAGCTCATATAATAATTAATTATGGTCACCACAACAATTAACTCCCCAAGTCAAGTACAAATGCTCTGTCAGGCCTATCACCATGACAACCTGCCTCAAATAGACACTGCCAAAAATAGACTTACTATAAATAGTAAGTCGCTGAAACTGAAATCTCTGACAAAGTAACCGTCACTCCACACTGCCAGCAAACTGTCCAGGTGCCCTACTAAAGACAGTAACTCTATCTCTCCCAAAAGAACACATACTATAAATAGTAAGTATGTCAAACTGACTCGAACAAGGAACAAACCTGAACATTACAGACCTTCAGAGAATAACTGACCTCTGACTCTGTCGAACGCCCCCCTCTATCATCCTGATTAGCATACGCGGGTCACAAATATAAGCTAATCCCACAAATTCCACTGCTCATAAAAACGACAACATTATAGTCCCCCCTCCCTGAAATTGCTTGTCCCTAAGGAATCTCAAAAAACAAAACACATAATTCCACCCGGATCCCAAGGATAGAATTGTGTAATGTCCCTGCGATCACCTGCAAACTCCTGTGATGAAAACACCATCCACTGAGCTAACCAGAACACACTGTTACCATGCCAACCATAACAATCTGCAGTGCTAAACCAATCACTACCTGGATCCGAGTAGAGATGAAACTCACAGCCATCCATAACAAGTAAGAATGGATATCCAATACCGTCTAACAGACCAGAACTCCCTGCACACCCTATCAATCTACTCTGTGTATGAAGCCCATTTGTGCAACAGGGACAAATACTCCCATAATCCAGATATCCACCCTCTGCAAAATCATCATAGATATGTTGACCCTGCAGATAACCTCCAGCTAACTTGCAGTAACTAACCCCATCAACTGATGATGGAGAAAACCCATCCCATAAAGGATGGTATAACCCTGGAGCCAACCCACACCAACGTGCAAACAAGTCCTCAATCGGTGGGTCAAAAGAGAAATGATGAGCGCTCCTCACTGTGTAATCATAGTGAAATGCTCTAACCTCTGTCAGCGGCTCATCAATATCAAACCGAGAATCAAGAAATGGCTCCAATCTCAGACTCTGAACAACTAGTTGGGCAAGATACTGGGTAACCCTCTCAACAAACCCAACCACAAAATCCCTGTGAGGAAGCATTATAGTCAAAGTATCTACAATCTTTCCCACTAAAAGATGAATATTGCGAGAAACCCAGATGAGTGTACGCTCAGAAGCCCCGAAAGGTCCCTCCTGCAAAACTGGACTCTCAAGCAAGTACTCCATAAACGACTCCGTGCAATAGAAGTTATATGAAGAAGCATCAACCTGGTCCCCTGCAATCCATAGTTGATCCCTCTGAAACTGTGGCACTACCAACTGCCTATCGCTATTAGTTGTATGAGATGAAGGAATAGATTTGCTTCCGGCAGAAGGAAACAAATCATCATGAGAGCTCGTCTCCAAACCAGATGATACCCTGTCCATGTCTTGTAAGTCGGAGTGAGTAATGTCAGAAACGGGCACACAATTCTCTGACGAATCCACTCGTGCTATCTCAGGCCTCTCAACAACCTGCTCTGTATCATATGTCATCATACTAACAATTGGAGGACCTAGTATTACAAGACTCTCTTTGCAGACCTCCACTGAAGCACTCACCTCCTCTGTGTCTACTGCACTTGTACCAAGGATGGATGTAACTGTGTCTCCAACAAATCCATCACTGTCAACTGTGGAAGCTGACTCGCCACCAACCACCACTACATGCAATTGAACTGGATCTATGGCTAGCATAGACTGAATCCGCTCCAACTCCACAGTCAGCTTCCCTAACTGCCACTGCGACTCCCGAAGAGCCAACTGGGTCCTCTCTAACACCCCAGCAGTTGCCTTAAGCTCATTGGTGAGCTCAACTACTTCCTCTTTCCCTAACAACGCCTCATAATAGGTGCTGCTCCACTCAAGCAACTGCTCCCTGTCGGCTACCAACTGTACATATCTCTGCCTCAAAATCCTAATAGCCTCTTGAAGTGAATGAATCTCTGCTAGGGAAAGGTAGCTACCACCGTGCTCATCGGTCATAGGAGCACCGCAACCATAGACAACCAACAACTGTCGGATAGCATCATAATGCTCAAGACATGAAGAAATATCTCTATCGCTCACCCTCCGCTGTCCGGACACAAAATGTCTCTGCATACCCTAGCTCTCTTGTACACTCTCAGTCTCACTGATTGCACTGTGGTAGGAAACTGAGTCCACCAAACTCACCTCATGATCACTGTCCTCATGTGCGCTAACAACCTTGCACATGTCCACCAACGAGGTATCACTACTGTGTACCTCTACAAATACCTCCTCTGAAGAAGTGGAAGTCGTTATTGTATCAAACTCCTGACACACCTCTGCCTCCCCATCCTCATCCATGAGTCCTTGTAAAAGAGGATCGTGGGACCCATCACCATTAGATGACAACTCTGAGTCAACACTCAATGCCTGGTATGAGAAACTAAACTCACCGCCGCACACATCATCCTCATACCCAACATCAAAGGTGTCCACAATGCTAGTATCAACATCGTCTAACTGAGACCCCTCTGCTATCTCCCCCTGCATACATGACTCAATACCATCATGTGAATCATCAATACTGTGGCATGAATCTACATCCTCGGACTCCTCTGTAACACTGCAATCATGAGTGTCATCATTGGGTAGCTCCATGCTCACATCCTCAATACAGGAAAACACTGTTGTCTCCTATATTGACTCAACACTGCGACTGTTGTCATAAAAATCAGATCCTGTATCACTGGTACTATTACCAGCTGATGCAAAACTGCCCTCAATGGTAGTGAACATGTCATCAACCTATTTTGTGTCACTAACTCTGGTAGGCTCGAGGTGTTGTGACTCAGTACCACTATCTGCCAACAAGACAGGCACATCCACATATCCCTATAGAGAATCTTCACCCTCAGGTGTGTAAATGGGACTAGTGGTTGATCCACTAAGTACAAGAACATCTCCACCATAATCAGTAGCTACTAAAAATTCATCATGGAGATTTTTGGATGTCTCACCTGTAAAAACCTCACGTCTCTCCTCATTTTTTTCTGTGGAGAGGACCTATTGAAAAAAGAAACCAAGTCACTTGTCGCTTTATCAACAGTTGCCGGATCTAGAAGTTTTGCATTAAGTCTTTCCTGAGTTTGCCTCAGTTTCTCCATGTTTTTCATCATAGCATTTCTCTGCTGCCTGAGATCAGACATACTGTCTAACTGGTTTCCATGTTTCCTTGATTTCTTGTGTTTGTCCATTACTGAAATAATAACAAGAGTGGTGATCACTCAAGTCAAACAATTAAGCTCAATGAATTCCACCCCAATAGGATGGCAGGAAACTGCTCTGATACCATTGTAAAGAGCCTGTATGTCTCTAACCCTTAACTAACATTGAATTCACTTGCGAAAGATATGTTTGTTTTGGAATTGTGATGTGATATAAATTTTGCTAACAAATATCAGAATTTAAAAAAAAAAACAATGCTTGAAAATAGATAAATTTCATTGCAAAACATCACTTTCAACCTTATGCTGAGAGATATTTACAATGTCAAACAAATGTGTTACAAATTATTAACTTTAGTTATGAACCTAGAATTCTTCCAATAAATAAGTTGCAGCTCCCTATGATGACACATTTGTGACTCCAAAGACAAGGTGGCGTCCTCTATTTTAAAACCGCAGCAACCCCATTTCCAACCGCAGCAACCTAATGAGGGTTGATACACATAACAGCAGCCACCCGACTGGTATTGCTTCCATCAATTTCTAACGTGGCCTCTATGAGGCGAATTCACTCCAACCAAACACCCAATCTGAACTGCGTTTGAAATCAAACTCGGCCATTGAGTAAAGCCACAGAGATAGCACAATTTCACCTGCATCAACCGCTGGTTCAAAGTGCCACATAAACATGCAAGGAAAACTACCTTTCCTGCCTGGATGAATTTCTTCAAACCCTTAGTTTACTTCATCAATTCCCCAAATTGAAAATGTCATAGAATGAATGAATTTGCTCTTCACAAAATGCTTTTATAAACTCTCCAAACAAATCATGCCTGAAGCTTCTCCTTCACTCTTTTCATAACTTAAATGCACTATGTATTTAAACATTTGAATGCTTGCATATCTCTTTTGAAATATAATACTCTATTATATTCCCCTTCCTTTTTAATGACAAAGCATTAAATATAAAGTCTGTATGATTAATTAAATGTCTTGACTTTATAAATAAAGCTCATATAATAATTAATTAAGTGAACTTAATTAATTATGGTCACCACAACAATTAATTCCCCAAGTCAAGTACAAATGCTCTGCCAGGCCTATCACCAGGAGACCCTGCCTCAAATAGACACTGCCAAAAATAGACTTACTATAAATAGTAATTCCCTCAAATTGAAAGCTCAGACAAAGTCACCATCACTCCACACTACCAACAAACTGTCCAAGTGCCCTACTAAAATAGCAACTCTTCTCTCCCAATAGAACACTTACTATAAATAGTAAGTATGCGAAACTGACTCGAACGAGGAACAAACCTGAACATTACAGACCTTCAGAGAGTAACTGACCTCTGACTGTGTCGAACGGCCCCCTCTATCATCTTGATTAGCTTACGAGGGCCACAAATATAAGCTGATCCCACAAATTGCACTGCTCATAAAAACGGGAACATTACAATAACAATCAAGATAACAGGTATATGTTGTTTCTGATATACAGGTAATTACATGCACTACTGAGAGGGATCTCAATACCTGGTATTGCTCATTGTGTCTGATATACAATTAATAATATGCAAATATGCAGGTTGTCTCTGATATATCCATATATGTATGCTCTAAATATCGTGGTAAGTTGTGTCTAATATGACAATATTAATATTCTTCAATGGGGATGTCGTCTCTGACTGATCTTTATATGCTTGCACCGAGTGGTTGCCAATAGGCAATATGCACTAATATAAAGCGATCCTCAAAGGATACGGAATATAATATATTCTCCAAATCATCCTTTCATCAAATGATGTGATCCTCATTATATATGCGGAATATGAGATGAAGATGCGCGTATGAAGAGACGCTTTCTAATCTGAATGGTTACCATAATAATCATGTAATGATTATTATGGTAATCGGTGGTTACAAATTACCATACTAACCATGCCATGATGTTTAGTTATGTTATGTAAAGTTTATCGCTGGTATAATGCGACTTATGAAGAATATGGTAAATGTGATTGTGATGTGATAATAATATGAAGTGATTATATGCAAGTAATATACAATGTGCAATATGATCGGACGTGTCTAAGAACTTGGCATGATTATATGAAAGATAATGTGGTATCGATCTGCCCTGTGTATATATATATATATATATATATATATATATATATATATATATATGATAGCATGATACCGTCTGTTATATGTGTGTGCTTGACAGTGTATGGCTGTCATGTATATATGCATGACAGACTGCGGACATGGTGAGATCTATCATGGATACATATGCATGCAGAGTATGTGAATGCAGCTATATCGTTCATTATATGAATGAAATGCATAATATCAAGGCGATTTATTGGAATAAGTCTCAATCTTCAATTAAAACATATTGAATCGAATGTCCACTTGTACGTCCTGAATTGGGGACATGACACATTTCAAGTATATGTCCTTGGGTAAAAAAGATTAAATGTAACATATAGTCCATTAGGGTTACTCAACATTGGATAATTGATCCCCGAGTCACGGAAGATGGCTAGATTGACTTGAATCACAAGTGGAGATAGGGAGCTCTATAGTGTCTAGGATTTATATGTGCCAATTTGCCAAGTTTTTTGTCATTTCTCAAAATTATTTGTAATCAGCAAATGGCTATGTTTTATATTTGACTGTAATGAGATTCAACCATCTGGGTATCTTTAGTTTGATGATAAATTGTAATCTCAATTTATTGTTGATTGTGGGTATTTGAAAATATTGCATTTGGAGAGTTATTTCAGTTCTTTATTTATTGCAAATATCTTTTGTAAAACACAACTTCTGTGTCTCCGTCTACTTTTATAATCCTTTCAAAAAGGGGATCGCGGGCCTAAAAGGATGCCCGACTGCCTGATTCCAAATTAGCTTTGAAATAAAGTGAATTCTAACCACAGTAAGATTTGAAGTTGTGATTTTTACCTAGCCGCCACTAATTTCTGGGGTCCTCACCTACCTAAACATCCAAAAATAATCAGCTATCAAAGCAATGAAATAAAAGAGAAGATCAAAGCTAAGCAAACTAAGTTATTGGATATTTAACCACTATTTAAATTCATATAATTTATTCATTATTATATTAGGATTATTTTATGACGAAAACTCAATTTAAAAAATTACATTGCCAAAAAAAAAGAAATTAAATTGTTGGAAAGTTAAATTATTTTTTGAAAATTAGCAAAAAAAATTGAGGAAAATGTCATAGGGCCACCTATTCCACGTCATTCTTATATGGTAATCCTCAGATCT
This sequence comes from Thuja plicata, assembly GCA_018584345.1. Lineage (NCBI taxonomy): Eukaryota > Viridiplantae > Streptophyta > Pinopsida > Cupressales > Cupressaceae > Thuja > Thuja plicata. The sequence continues at coordinate 1,054,112 of MU223753.1, forward strand.
TGTACTGGCTTGATTGATGAGAATGTGCCACATTACAAATCATGGAAGCCAATAATCATGACTTGCATCCTAACCCACACTTTTCCTTGTAAATCTTTCTATAAAGCTAGAAAATCATCCACATTAAGTTTTTCGGCGAAAAATCGCCCAAACTAATAAAATTGCAATTTTGACACTAACCCTATTTCTTGTCAATATTTTGCCAGCCATGCTTTTTTTTCCTTTTTCCCAGAAAGACTAACCCTAAACTAATTTTTACCAAATTTGATCAGAGTTTTTTGAAAAAAATATTTATCTATGGTTCACTGATTTATTCTTAAGAAAGATTTTTTCTACTATACTACAAATAACGTCAGCTTTGTTCCCTATTCTTGGTCTTCATTGGCGTTGTCTTTAGAAATAGTCTTCCTTTCACATGGTTATTGCATCCATTACTTTTTATTTTCTGATTTGTTTTGGGTTCACATGATTTAAATCCACCCTACTATTGAATCTTTTGGTGTGCATTTAAATTGCAGCAATTTTAGATGTTTCCCACTAACTCCTTGCTATTTAATTGGCTTCACTTTTGAGTCTCGTAAATTTAAAATGGGAATTATTGGTAATAGATGTCATACATATTTGCAAAATTCTATCTACATAAATTAGCTTAGTTTGTTTAAGTTCTATCATTTCAAGTCTCACTAATGGAATGCATAGTTTCAGTTAGAAATAAATTCCAATTAATACATTTAAAACACACCTCTCAAATTGAGGTTATAAATGCATTTATACACACGTTTCTTGGATAAAATTCATTGTAGATGATTTGTACTCACATCTAAGCTCCTCAAAGTCCGAAATCTAAGCATAAAATTCGAAATGGCATAATAAGATCATATGGATACAATGCTACTTGGTTTTTTTTGTCTATCTTCACAATTTGAACTAAATTCATTTCAGTTATAAACTAAGATACCGATGCGTCCAGGTAAAGGTCGGTTGCGGATGCGGATGCGGATGCGGAGGCAGATGCCCTGTGGGTGCCTACCGGAAGCTCATCCCAGACATTCGGATGCGTGGGGATGCCTCCTAGAAGCATCCACACGCATCCGGGTGCCTGGGATGAGCTTCCAGCAGGCACCCACAGAGCACCTGGGCGCATCCAGATAGATCCTGTGAATACACCTATGTATACCCATTTTCCTTCAACCATTTTCACACAATTGATCTGAGCACAATGCACATGTAGAGTGATGGGATCGGGAGGGGAATGTATGACAAGGCATATCATCACCGCCTTCTCCGAGGAACGCTCTTCCGAAAAGACATACGACAGAGGAATCTTGTTGCAAGCTTCTGAATTCGATATCTCCAACCGCCTGCACTTTTCCAATCCTTCTATTTTCCAAAGCTTCCCACACTCATTTATATCCAGCACGTCTACAAAACCACGATTAAGGCTTATGCTTTCCAACTTTGAACATCTGTACAGATATATGTACTTGATTGATGTTGGCAAACAACTGATCTCTACTAAGTTGTGATTGTCAGAGAGATTTAGACGTCCCAAACTGGGCCAACATTGTGGAGAGATCGATATCCTAGACACAGCACAAGAACTTAATTTCATTGAGTAAAGACATCGAAATGGAGAAAAGAACCTTGACTGGATAACCATTTCTGTGTGCTCAGGGCAAACGTAAAAACCCCTCAACCATAGATGTTGCAGTTTCATCCAATCCCCAAAATTTGTAGGCAGCACTTTAAGCTTATGGCATCCACTTAGACTCAGGGACTCCAACGATTGGAGACGACAAAACTCTTTTGGTAGACTTTCGATCTCATGAACTAAGTTTTGATTTTGTAGTTCAAATTGCATTGGAATCTTGAACATGAGTAATTAGTTATTGAACTTATTTCAATTTGAATATTTGTGTCTGTGAAGTTTTAAGTTGAACTATCAAATATGAAATATCTTGAATCTTGATCAATGGTGAAGTATCCTACTATCAAATGATTTATTTTTGTATATTTCTTGCATTTCTTTGCATATATAATATATATAGTATATATAATGATATATATATATATATAAACGCATCCGCATCCCCCAAAAAAAAATTCACACATCCGCGCACCCGAATCGGCAACTTAGGTTATAAATATAAAACTAGATACCATAAATTCAGCTATTATCGCGCAAAGATGTACCTTAATTTATTCTTGTTTAAAAGAAGTGTAGAAAGAGAAAGAGCTCATTGATTTCTAATATGAAATCACTGCATAAATTGTGTGTTGCTTGGCTGGCTGTAACAAGGGAAGGAATAACTTTTAGTGTTCTAGGCATGTGGAGTCAGAATGAGACAATTTTGGAGCCTAAAGATGGCAGCCCTTAGTAACAAGAAGCTGTGTGCCTAAACAGCATCTGATACGAAGTTTGAGTTTATGATATTCTCCCCCTTCACAAAAAAGTGCAGTTTTGAGCTGTGTGGAGGAAGTTAATATTGCATTACTTTAGGTTTTAAGTATGATTACATCTCATATTAAGGCAATGAAACTATAATTTTATGCTTCAATCATGTTGTCACACAGATCACAAATGGTACAGTTACAAAAATAAAAAATTGTACGTTCAGGAAGAGACCATGACTGGTTTTGCATGGACACAGTATATTCTTAACATGGATGATGGTGCTCCAATGAGCTAAGGGGAATCATTATGTGCAGTAATGATTGGGATGGTATTCAAATACCCAACAACAAATATCAGTCACTATCTAATACCTGCCAATAGTGGTGTAACCCTAGAAGAGAACACTCGTGTAAAGGTTTGAGATGCTTAGAGCTAATCCCTCGGTATTATGTTAAGAAGTCGTCGCAATGCATAGCTTAGAGGTCATGTACCCTGCCTCTGGAAAGAGTTGAATTGCACGCTCACACTTTGTTAAATAGTTTATTTCCTTCAGTTGCTTTAGTAGTTGTGCAAGGCTATCATTTAAACATTTATTGCTTTGACTTCATTTTCTACTTTATTTAAAAGTGTTAGTTGTTTGCATAGAAAATTCAGTGGACAAAAAGTTTGTTATCTGATCAAATTTATATGTAAACAAATATGAACAGACACTACATAATCAAAAACTATTTTGGAATATATATATATATATATATATATATATATATATGTCACTTTGTGTGTCTAGATCTGCTTTGTACCTTAAAATGCTATATCTACAGAAAATACTGGCACGGGAGTTACAAACCTAGGTAATATTGTTTACCACAATCTTCATTTCCAATAGCAACATACTTCAAATTGAAAGGATTGGGATGCCCCATAGTCGCACGGATAGAACCCCATTCTGAATCTGAAGAGCCTATAGCAAATTCAATACCATTCAAGATATCCTGTATGATAGCCAAAATTCATAAGACATGACCATAATCGTAAAGATCAACTACTCTAATCAAGAATTATGTTAAAGATTGACATTTTATTCTTAGTCGTGAGTACTATGCACTAGCTTTTAAATAGCAAGCATATAATGATTAACGAAGTAGTAAAATTCAATCCAAAGATTTAACAGAAATGAAACTCGTGATAATTTGAAATGATTTATGGCATAAAATCAAACCATCAATTTATTACGTTTGTTTTTGTCATTAACTTCCATAGTAATTGTAATGTAACTCACGGAAACCAAAACTGCCAAAAACTGAGAAATAAAGGATCCAAGCAAAAGGACTAAAGAATTTGAAAGAGACCAGTTCCCCAGCCCCAGATTACAAGGAAAAACATAAAACAAAATAATATTAAATTTTGCATGCATACTATAGCAAATCCTCTATGAAAGGAACTGCAGCTTTGGTAAAAAACTTAAAGGCAAGAAATTTCTATTTCCTTTTATTAATAATTGATAAATCAAGATTAAATTGGTTTTTGATATACAACCCATGGAAATTTAAATCAATGTGATAAACTCTTTTATTTTTGAGAGAGTAATTACATATGAGGGGATGGACTTTTGTTTAGTGTATGGACCAATTATCTATAACCGTGTCCAAAATAATGATAATAATGGCAAAACGATGTAAAACTATTAGATTAAAATAAGATAATTTCTTGGACATGGAAGATGAGATCTGCTACATCAGAAACATAAGTTACCCACGTAAAATCCAGAAGAGTGACATGGTCTAATTAGACAAGATTGCATGTAAATAGCATGATCCAAATCTGAAATTTGTGGATTGTTTACCTATTAGTAACAACCATAGTTGGCGAACTCTAACTCAGCAGACATGTAATTTGTGACAGCAGAAAACACGACAGCACAAAAATTTGCTTCAATTTCTTAAAGACCACATTTTTTTGCAAAAATCAATGACCAAATGTTTCCATTGAATCTACAAATGACTACATAGTGTTTTCCATTAAATTTGATTCATTTGAATACAAAAAATTATGTACAAAATCACATCACCATGTGGAATCTTATGGAATAGTTGGCTGGCAACATATATAAATGTATGATGATTGTCTTTGAACATCATCATCATAATTCATAAATTTCATATTACGTTTTATATCTTCCTCCTTCCTAATCTAGTGAAGGTTTTATAGAACTAGGATGTGGCTCCTTGCTCTGCCTCATCAATGTCATATAATGACAACCTACTACCTCCTACTACAACCACATCCTCCATTGCCTACCTCTCAAGATCAAGAATCTAGTCTATAATAAACAATGGAGTCTCCTCATCCCACCCTATCCAATTGCTATAAGAATCAATGTCATCCAAATCACTGACCTTGTCTTATTCCTCCTCTACCCTTCTTTTGTGAAGCATGTTGGCAAGATAAAGTCAAGGCATGTACAATCAATGCAAATCATACTGCAAGTAGCTTGTGAAGCCCCTAATTGAAAGGACATCATCTAGACTAGGAGTAGCATAAATGGTCATGTCCCATTAGATAGATATTTTAATTAGTAAAGATGTAATGTAACTGAGTATGGTATATATTGGGATAAGAATATATAAATAGATAGAGATAAAGAATATAATGTCTAAGGAGATATAAGGATATAGTAAAGGTGAAAGCCCTACATACATGTACATGAATGATTAATGGTAATATAAATATATTGGAGTTCTATATATAATATGTTACGACTTAAGAGAATTTTGTTTTCAGTATTTTGTTAACTAGTTAAGATACAACCCAGATTGACTCCTTACTCCCTTTGTATGACTAGTCTAAGGTATAAATAGAACACAAAGAAAGTACTTGGAGCTCAATATTTTTGTATGTGTTCCACTTTTTTCTTGCTAACATTGGTTTTGTTTTCGGGACCTTGGTTAGGTTGCACAGAGGGCAACAAGCACATATTCAGAATTTAAATTTTAAACTAGACAGAAGAAGTAGAAGGAATCGAAACTTTCTGACAATTTTTGGCACTATCTCCTTGGCATCTGCCTCCTGAGAGGGGCTTTAGCACCAAGGGGATGGAGAATGGAGCGGGGGGAGAAAGGTAGGGGACCCGAAAGAAATCCCTGAAAGGTTGTGAACAATAGAAAGAAGATACCGAATAATGACCATGGGAAAAACTAAAGGAGTAATGCAATCCCAAATCAAACACACCCATGGCCAAAGGAGATAAAAAGATTTAAAGAGTTCTTAGGTAGAAAATTGAATTAACAAGGAAAGTGAACATGGAAAGTCCGAATGGTGAGGAGAGAAGAGATATTGAATGATAAGCGGGAAGAAAGATACAACACAAGATTGGAGAAAGTAGAAAAGATGAGGAATGAGCATGCTAGTGAGGGTATTGTTGAGCATGCCAATAAGGGTACTGTTGATGGGTGTTTTATGACTACACCAACATAGAATAAAGTGCCAAGAGACACTCCATCCTCTCTTGAACATAGGCCCCTCGTATACTAAGATTGCAAAGATTATAAAGGCGACTCCAAGGTTTCGACTGCAAACATGCAACTTTGTGATGGATATGAGCTCGTTTGGCTTGATGTATGTTGGTAATCCAAGGGGACATACATAATTTCTTTCAAGATGACTTCAACGGTTCTAGTTTTGGGAGCTATTTGAATGATATGGAGATGAAGAGCATTTCAAAATATTCCCATGAAAGATACTAAAAGTAAATTAGATCAAGGTAGAGTAGTGCTATTCTAATCCTAAGAACTTGAAAGATAACAATTACTTATGTGAGATCTAGCACACTTTGCTTCGTCAAATCAACTACACAAAGGAGGTGCAATCTTCAAAGGTTGGGCAAGGAATTTTCATATCATAAATGAACATCATTATGTAACAATGCACAATAAGTGATCGAAGTTAAGCATCCACACAATAGGCTCAGACCAACCTTACACTACGCAAAGAAATCATCTAATTGCAAAAGGTATGAGCAAATGATTTCACCATAACGATCTTATCAATCTCATTCATCTAACAAACTTGAAAGAAAATCTAATCTAAATGAGGAACAAAAAGCCGTGCAAACTCCCAAAACAATACAAGTAATCAACAAACTTCAATGAGTACTCTTTTATTCTAGTAGTTTATAGCAACAATCTCCAAAGTTCACTCTGTTACAAATGAGGGGGCAAGCCCCTTTTATAGTTTCCAAATTACAATGAACAACCTAGATTAAAACAAAAGCAAGGGCCCAATTTTTGTCACCTTAGCCCTAATTAGGGTTAGGTCAAGGAGAGATTCCCTGTCATAAATGGTGTTTCCACAATAGGAAGATGGGCCGCCCACTACCAAGAGAGTGGGTCAAATCAACCCATAATGGATAAGAGTCCCACTCAACAGCAAATGCCTTGTCACCTAGAACTGATTATGCTTGATTCGTTTCATTAAATGCAGAGAATCTGGACATGACTATTTCCATCTCATCCACGCAAACACTTGGCATTATTTCATGTTTGAACTCCATAATGACTATATCCTTTTCACATTTGTCGAAGTTCTTCTCCCATTCAACTCCTAACTCTTGATCTTGTATATAATGTTTGAGAATACACAAATATTCTCCAAGTCCTCTTCCAAGGAAGAATTCATGTTAAAGAATTCTTCCAATCTCCTTTTCAGGTCATCTGCTATCATTTCTTCTTCAGCCATCCTCTTTACAAACAATATTTAAACTACATTGAGAATTCCCTCCTGGTTATTCTCGATCATGTTCCTTAGTCGAGTTGACTCCTCATTTGATTTCTCAAACAACTCCTTTCTTGAAACCATTGTGCCATACCATCGAGTGTAATCATATGCTTCACTCTCTCTTATCACTCCCCTATCCATCAGTGCCTGCCTGAGAATTTCCAACAAAGCTTCCAAGTGTGGGATGGTCTCATTCTGGTAGACGTGTGTATCTTTCCATGCTTGATCCATGCACTATATCTTTTTTAGGATAGCTAAAGTCCTTCCATACATCTAAGTCAGATCTTCAACAAACCTTCATGCAATGTCATGGGCGTTCTTCACCCACCCTTTTGCACCTTGGGATATCTTCCATATTTCTTCAATGTCATCTACCAACTCCTTTGGAAGAGCAGCAAGAGGAACAAATGCCTGATCTTCTTGTCGAACAGGATTTGTTAGACATTCCAAAAACTCATACAGAGCCTTGTTCTCACTTTTCAATTTCTTGTACTTTTCCTCCATCTTCATTTGTTCCTTTAGTGCCTGGACGGAATCATTAAACTCTTCCATCACCTGTGCCTGGTTGGACACCCTATGTCAATTGTTGTGACGTCATACTCTTCTGGGGTGATTTTATCTTTGGCCTTATCAACCTTTAGTACTGCTACATGCATAGTTCGCAATCCTGATTCATCCCTGGTGACCTTGGAGAACTTCTTTGCCTTGCCCTTCTCTACTAGTTTGATGATTTTGCTAAAAAATTCTTGTAACTCCAGTAGAAGATCAATCTCTTCCAAGGATCCTTCTGCATCCTTTCCTTCAACCAATCTGTAGTGGCTAAATGTTTCTCAAGCACTTGTATTTCCTCCTACTCTAGCATTGCCTCTGGTATGGGAATCTTTGGCTCTACTACTTCATCCAACGTTGTCTCAAGAGATTCGTGAAACTGGAGATTATTCTCTGCAAGAGGACCTTGTTCTTCCCTCCTCGACTGTTGGCTTCTTGGAAAGCATTGATACTCTGTCTATCATGCACTGGTAGAGTGATTTGGTTTTGTGACCATCTTCTTTTACTAGTTCCAATCCTCTCTCCTATAGAAATATCAAATTCTTGTACACTTCAGGAATTGGCAAGCGATAATGGTTTTATCTTTGGCCTTTGCCTTTTCTGTGGAGGCCTTTCACTTAGCTCATCTGGCGTTTTCTTTGGCTGCTCCTCTTGGATGATGTTTTTCCCTCTCCCACGCTCTTCCTTCTCTGGTGGATCTTCTCCTTCTTTTGCTCCAACTTATGATGATTGTTCAGCTCTATTATCCTATGGCTCAAGATCTCCCATCACATTGTAAGTCAAGGGAAGATTCTTCTCCTGCAATTTGTTGACATGACATTCAATCCACCACCTTGCGAATTTTGTGACTGGCCTGGATAACATGTCAAGGTTTACTTCTTCAGGCCAAATCCAATTGTGCGGTTGGATGGCCTTATTTCTCTCCTCAAACTCAGGTTGAATCACGTTCGAATCTTCTTCCACCTGATCTGGCACTGGATGAATCCTACATATTTTGATCATTCAGTGTGGTAACCTAGAATACATCCTCTTTCTAACTTCATATTCATGGTTGGAATTGGCCAAGTAGCCCTCAAGAAGCATCCTATGCATGTACTTCTTACCAGCCTCCATCCTTATTTTATTATAAGCATCAAAAATTCGTCCTTGTATGATGTGAGATGATAGAATTGTAATTCCTCTGCTGACTTCTCAACCGCTAGCAGAGATGGACATACTTCATCGGAAGTTCCCATGATGATTGGGAATTCAATTATGCCCTTCATCTTCTTCTAGATTTTTTTATATGCTATAAACTGCCTTGTGACTTCCAGCAACACCATTTTATTAGTTGGATATCTTGGAAGCCTGTAGGGCTAACAAGAGAATCCTTGAAGTCCAATGTAGGAGAATGTTGGGAATCGAATGAACCTGGAGCCATACTTTTCCAATAACTTCATTGCCTCCTTTGACAACCTTGTGTGAAAGCTGCCTTGAAGAGATCTGACAATATGCATGGTGAAGGCATCATTGGCTCTAAGGTAATTAAAATATTATGTAAGTGCAACTGAGGATAACATTCATGCACCTTAAACTAGTTTGGACCGCATCCCACGGGTCCTCTGCATCTCAATCCTTCATATCTAATTATCCTCGCCAACATGTATACAACATAGGAGCTCATATAAAAGGTCCTGGACTGCTCCAAATTCGTGAATTGCTCATCCTAGTTATCACTAAAAATTCTCGACCAATCCACAGCCTTGACTCCATCTTTTACTTCTTCAATAAAATACCACATCCATGGCTGAAAAATGCAAGACTGTGGACACCCCATTATTTTGCTCAGTAGCATCACCACGTCGCTATACTCTCGCTTGAGATCCAACCAGACTATCTACTTGGGCAATTTTGAATGATGGGCCTTAGGCTTCTGAAACCACTTACGGTTGATAACTTCATCACAACTGTCAGCTCCAACATTATAAACCCTTAGTGCCCTTTCTTTCATTTTGTGCACCATTGATTCGTACGTAGGAATTCCAAAGACTTCTGGAATTGCCAGTGGAGTGAGATTCGCCAGCAACTTGCCATCTAAAGCCCAAATCACCCTCTTCTCTAAAGTGTAATGCCTTGCACATTCTACGATCAAGTTCGGACACTAGATGGAAAGAAGAATACCAGTTGCCGCCACAATTCCACTTCTGATTATTTTCTTGGCTAGGAAAGTTGGAGAATATTCCTTGTGGCCGAGCATCCTTCTGTTGAACTCGTCCCTATTGAGGCATACAAAGTTTATGTCACCAATGTCTCTCTGTTTTGACATAATCCTTGATTCCGGAAGAAATCCCTTCAGCTCATTCTTGATCAAAGCCTGCCTTAACACTCCTGATCCTCTAGATTCTACCATCTTCCTGCAAGACAAGAATAAACAACATAAGCATGGCGTCTAGGAATTAAAATAAATAAAAAGCATTTCTACACTTTATTCCAAACTCGGAATAATTTATAACTTGAAGAATAAAACCTCTTGCAAATTTAAAAATTCACTACAAACTTGCTTCTTCTTCCTCAAAATTCACGCGCCTTCACTATGATTCTTCAACTCGATGTGTGAAAATGAAAAATGAAAACCATCTCTTATATAGAACTTTGCCCACCCACCTGCTAAGTCGGCAATGAGTCAATTTTAGCAATTGCCTTAATTACTCTCCGAAAAATCTTTCATTTTTTATTCTGAGAAATATTCTCTCTAGTCATCTTACGAGTTGCCCAAAATTCTCTTACATAAAATGCCAAGTGTCACATCATCTTAATTGTCTTTTAGAAAATTCCATTTTGGCGTTCTAACTTCATCATTACACCTCTTTAATCGTGGGCGCACATTAGACATGGAAGTGGATTTAACACTTGGGCAATTTCAATATTTCCAATGTTTTGTTTTATCTTGACTTCGATCACATTTTAGACATAGCCAAGGATTCCATACTTGACCAAATTTATTAATTCTACTCAACTTCTCTCTTGAGCACAATGAGATACGTACAAGGAATCCCATAATTAAATTATAAAGATTCCAATTGACTTTTCCTTGAGCGCAATCTAGACATGATGAATGAATTTTGAAAATTTTGGAAAATCCTTGCACTGAGAGAATTTCCGGCCATGGGTGCCATTATAGCTTGGAGAAGGATTGCTATGCATGGGAGAATTTCCTTGATTAGCGCCCTAGAGCATGTTTGAGGCATGAGCAAGGATTTTTGAATTATATAGAGATTCCCCGCTCCTAGTGGATTAGTGTTCACGGGCACTATTTAGCCTTGGTGATGGATTTTTGAGTTGTGAAGGAATTCCTTGACATAGGTGAATGAGTGCTCTAGGGTGCTACTTAGGCATTGTCAAGGATTTTGCATCTTTGAAACATTTCCTTGTCACTTGAGAAATAGCACTCATGGGCGCACTTTGCATATGAAGGAGGATTTTTTGCATTTGGGCGCAATTCCTTGCCACCCAAGGATTAGTGCTCTAGAGCACATATAGAGCTTGGGGATGGATTTTTTCACTTCTGACAAATTCCTTGCCCCTTGGTACTAGCGCTCTAGGGCGCATCTGAACCTTGGAGAGGAATTTTTCATCTTGGGCACAATTCCATTGACTAGAAGGATTGCCTCCCTTGGGCGTCAATTTTATGTAGAGGAGGATTATTCTTGTACTTAGCCATTTTTGCCATTCCTCCATGTCTCTTTGATCAAAACATTTCTATTTTGGAATTCATTAGGATGTAATCAAGTACTTTCCTCCTTAGTGAAATTTCAACATTTTCTCTACCCTTTCCTCTTTTGGATGTTTTCAAGAATGTTCTCAAACTTAGTATTTTTGGATCATCTTTCTCATTTGTTCATTGTTCTGAATTTAGAACTGGACACCTTTCTGTTTCTTCCTCTGTCAGTGCTCATCAATTGCCAAGAATAGACCTACCAAAAATAGACTTACTTAGTAAGTAGTTTGCTCAAATGCAAAATTAGACCAATTTGAGACATGGTGAAACTTATTAAAAATAGACACTGCTAAAAATAGTAAGTTGTTCCAAATTAAAAATTAGGCCAATCCAGGACATTGAAACTTACTAAAAATATAAATTTTCAAAAAATAGTAAGTTCATAAAAATGCTCAAAATTTTACGACATTCTCTTTGAAAGATCAATTCCTTTTTCATACTTGACCAAATTCATTGTTTTTCACAAAACTTTCCTTTTTAGAACCAATGGCATATGATATTCCATTCCAGACTTGGCATAAATTGTGATATTGCTATCAGGATTCAACTGTGCAGTTTTTGAGTCAAACTCATTGACCCATAATTCATGAGTAGTGGTTCACATGAACCCATCTCTCATGAGAACGAATGGAACACTTAACACTCATTGGATCTAGGTGATGCTCACAGAGGTGAAGCACCGGGACTTCCCGGGAGGTCACCCATCCCAGTACTACTCCAGCTCGAGCGCGTTTAACTACGGAGTTTCCTCCATGGTTAAACCCACT
>MU223753.1:1068799-1084007 GCA_018584345.1 Thuja plicata
CTTGGGTACACATCCCCATAAAATAAATATTAAAGTAACGCTTTAATGCTTTATAATTAAATTAAATGTTACTTTAATAAAACTTCAGGCATTAAAATGTATTAGCAATCGGACTCCGAATAATGCGGGTGATAGCTCGTCGGAAAGCTCTCACCGAGGAGTATCAAATCCAATCACCAAAATTGGCTTCCACTATGTCCTACCGACTTACTAAAAATAGTAAGTATGCCTGAAACTGAGTAAATCAACTTCGTTTTGGCCCAAACTGGAAATGACTAGGCCAAAACACTCTAGGATCCCCTTAAACCCTTTGTTAGCCCTCGGGACCATGTAGAACAAGGCTAACGCACACACACTTGGTCAACTGCTAAAGTGGGGACATTACAGAAAGGAATAGTTCATATTAGCGGGTGGTAGTCCATTTGTGTGGATACCCTGAAAGAGGAGTCAAGAAATGCCTTGCAAAAAAAGATGCACCTACACCAAAAGCTCTGTGATACATTTTAATACTATTTAATTTGGTATAGGTCCAAGTTAGCAAATCACTCATTTTTCTGAACTTCCAGGGCAATCGTACAGCTACAGCAAAAAGCCCAATCCATTTCCAGGCATATTCCCAAGTCTCATACAAGTGGCATTAGGGTTTGGAGAAGTAAATTCAAGGCAGATCAAAATCATTCATTGGATCTGACCTCTCAGTTTGGGCGTTGGAGTTCACCAGCAGCAGACAACATTAAAATTTAGAGAGCTCTGGACGGCATCAGCAAATTGGACACAAGAGACTACAAACTCAAAAAATTGCAGGGCAAAAACCAATTCGATCTGCACTATTGTAATTCACCTCCAGATCCGTACAAGCAGAGTACGGGTATGTAATTGTTGTTTGAAAAAAGGAAAATCAAAAATTAGTTTCTTTGGAGTGAATCATTGTTGTTAATTTCTCTCACGTACTTCTTTATTATTTTTCAAGCATTGCATTTGTAATATCAAAAAATAACAAAAAAAATCAGAAAAAGAGAAAACACAAAAGAATTCCTATATTGCAAAAACTAAAAAGAAAATTAGACTAATTTACTAAATCGCTGGCCAAAGAGAAAAATGCAAACAAAAATAAGATTTTGCCTTAGAAATCCGGTTGGGAATCTTTCACTTATGTTAGATCTATGAAGGCCAACCCGTGGGGTACCAAACAAAGGTGGGTTTCGTGATGATGTCTAGCCATCTTCTACCTTCACATGGTTTCATTAATCTTGTTGAGAAGCAAGGACATAAAATGAGTATGCAAAAACTGTACGGAATACCATGTTTGTCATCATGTAGTACTTGTCCTTATTACATAATAACAACACCCCTTGATCACATTGGGAGAGGATATATGGAATATGAAGTAAACATCATGGAGCATGTGCAGGACAGCAGTACATCTAGTTTGTGCCATTGGGTTGTGAGTTTCATCATAAGGATAGAGGGTTGCCCTATGTTTTTGAACTTGGAATCTCCAGCCCTAACTCATTGGATTACAATTTTCACATTGGTGATAGTTGACCGTCCCATATTGCTGATCTTGGGAAATGTAAATTGCTCCTTTAGGACAGAAGCTGATTGGGAGAGATGGGAAGATTTGTATCACTCATTTCTTCTTGTAGAATGGTACAACATTGAGCCCCCATCATCCTTTATCATTAGAGGGGCTTGTTGCTTCTTTTGGAACAAGGTTCACAGCAGGATGGATGTTGCTCTAATTTATATCAGCAGCATAGGGTGGAGTGGTATGTTAGCTTACACTCATATGGTGGACATTTCCTATATCCTTATGGCAGCGTATCAGTGTAGGCAGAGAGTTAATGATGTTCTTCTGATGAGGCACATTTATCTCCTCGCCTTCAGTGTGGGTGACAAAATGAATTATGCTTCCGGCATCGACACATTCGATGCACTACTTCTTTGGGATACGAAGGATGTGCTTCACAAGTCAGGACATAGTGTTATCAGAGTGGCGCAGCGTCAATGTGGTGGCTTCTTCTTTGGGATGACTTGGGACCTTGGGGTCATTCTTGATTTCAGTTTGCATCGGTTTGTTGATTAGGGATTATATTAGCGTTGCCTGAGGACAAGCAATCTTTGGGGAGCGTGGATTCTAATGTCCCCTCCTTAGGCAGTTCAGTTGCCAGTGGAGGTTGGCCTATTATTCATGCTCTCTTAGGTCAGCAAAGTGGATAGAGGACCCATCCAGGGGATTGTGGAGCTATGCAGGGGCTTTACAAACCGCTTAAGACAGTTTGGGACAGTCTCCTAAATTTTAGAAGGGATTCCTACTTATTAGGGATTGACTGGAAGTTAACTAGAATGCATTCGCGGACCTCCAAGATCATTCAGGAGACTTTGGTTGTAGTTCTTATTTTTTAGGGGGGACGGTCAGATTCCCTACAACATTCACACATCATCCATGAAATGGTGGCAGCAGTCAGAATTCAGTTTGGAGTCCTGATTATGAGTCTATGAATTAATTTGGAAATATTAAAGTATTTACTTTAATATTTAATTATTAATAAGTTAAAAGGGGTGACATAGGGAAAAATAATAAAATATTAATAAAACACCCTCCTTGGCACATTTCCCTAGGCATATGAGTTATAAGTTGTAACTTAAAAGGTGTCTTTGTAATGGCCCAACCCAGGTGGACACTTGTGTAATGTCCCCATTTTGAGCGAGCATTGGAGTTAGTGGATTTAGCCTATCATTGGGTCCTTGTAGGCTAATACTGGTGATTAGAGGACCCTGTTGTGGGTTGTGGCCCCGTTTTGAGGGACTTACTATTTATAGTAAGTCAACTGTTGGTTCCACGGAGTTTAGATAATTTAGAAAAGTTATTTGATGCTCTCAGATTTTATTTTCGACTTCTGGTTTGGGCTCCAAGATTCTTGGAGGGAGCGTCTATTTTTAGTAAGTCACCCCGTCAGGTTCATTCATCATATTTCATCATCAGGATCACTACTGTGCTGTCAAATTTTGATTATGATGCTTCCTCAATTGTTTTCACAAGACGGGTGAATTATGATTATTATTTAAATAAATCGGCTAAGGTTGCTATTTTTATTGGGATTGTATTTTGGGCATCTCAATGTTATAGCTCGTTGGAGCTTGGTTGAGAAGTTTTAAATCCTAAGCTCATATAACAGGGACCTTATGTGTCAGAATATTGCTATTTTAATGAAAGGGTATTTTTTCATCATTAAACTGGAAAGAAATATAATAGTTTATTATATTTCAAATGTACACATAAAGCATAGTTTTTATGTAAGTGAAATGTGTGATTAAGAAGCTAGGGTTCAATTTCTTGTCGAGAGATTATAAAAGACATGTAGAAGAAATCGAATTCACTATTGATTATGCTGAATTATTCATTTGATGTTTTGGTTCGAATTGTGGAGACAGGAGTTTGGAGTTTATTTGCAAAGAATTGTAAATTCTTTGTTTGTTTCAGCGCTTTGAGTTGGATTCTTATGCCAGCGAATTGTGTGGTTTCGATTCATGCTTATCAAGACGCCATAGAAGTAGATGGAAAAAATTCAGTGCGGCTTGAGTTCATTTGATTGGGAATGGTAATGAAGTTGATTCTCTTCTCCTCCATCACCCGTCATCCATCACATACAATCTGCTGCCAGACTTGTTTGCATTTGGGACAAGCTGGAGATTGTCACCTTGGTTTTTATCAGCTACGCCCAGCACTGTTAATGTGCGCAGGAGAATTATAGGTTAAAACTTGGTTAATTCATTGCATTGAATGTAACATTTTATGTCAAATTTAGAGGGTTTATATTTGAATTCAATAAGAGAATCTCAGAATTAAGCAGTTTATGGTTTGCAGTAGTCATTTCATATGAATTTGTTACTTGTATTGCAATTTCAAAATAAATAAAACTTTTTGCAAGTTAAATCCGAGATAGAGCCAGGCAGGCTCCTTATAGTGGTATCAGAGTCGTTTCCTGCCATTCTATGGGGTGAAATTTATTGGGCTTACTTGTTTCACTTGAGTGATCAACACTCTTGCTTAAATTTCAGTCATGGACAGATACAGGAAATCTGGAAAGCATGGAAACAAGTTAGATAGTTTATCTGAGTTAAGAAAGCAAACAAATGCCTTAGTTAAGGATATGGAGAAACGAAAGAAAACACTGGAAAGATCAAATGCGCCACTTTTAAATCCTACAACTGTCGATAAACAACGAACTACTTGGTTTCCTTGTTCAATAGGTCCTCTTCACAAGGAAGATATGAGGAGAGACGTGAGTTGATTATGGGTGAGACATCCAGAGATCTCCATGATGCGTTTTCAATAGCTGCTGATTTTGGTGGAGATGTTCATGTACTTAGTGGGTCAACCACTAGTCCTATTTGCCCACCTGAGAGTGGAGGTTCTTTGCAGGGACATGTGGATGTGCCTGTCGTAGTGGTAGATAGTGGTACTGAGTTTCAGCATCCTGAGCCTACCAGAGTTAGTGACACGGATCAGGCTGGTGACATGTCCATTGCCATTGATGGCAGTTTTACATCAAATGGTAGTAGTACTAGCGATATAGGATCTGAGTTTCCAGACAACAGTTCTTTGTGAGCCTGTCACTGATGTCGTGGATAGTGGGAGAGTAGAGGATGTTGTAGATATCACTATGCATTTTGACACCTTGGATGATGGTGTCATTTTTTAGGACTGCGAGGACTATTTGAGCTCTGACACCTCTGATGTTTATGACAGTTGTCGCAGTATGGAATCAGTACAGGTGACTACAGTCTTTTCCTGTACTGAGGATGTGAGAATGGAGCTACCCAGTGATGACACTAAGGATTGGAGTGTTACATATGAGTCAGGAGACATAGATTCATGCCACAGTGTAGATGATTCTCGGGAGGACATAGAATCATGTATGCAGCCTGAGATAGCAAAGGGGTCTCAGATAGACGATGTTGATACTAGCATGGTGGATACCTCTGATGTTGGGTGTGAGGATGATGTGGGTTGCAGTGTGTTTGGTTTTTTATATCAGACATTGGGTGTTGACTCAGCGTTGTCATCCGGTGGTGGTGGGTCCCAGGATCCGTTTTTACAGGGGCTTGTAGATGACGATGGGGAAGCATACGAGTGGCAGGAGTTTGTTTCAGCCAGGGCTTCCACTCCTGCAGTTGAGGTGTTTGTAGAGGTACCCAGTACTGATACCTCATTGGTGGACATGTGTGAGTTTGATAGTGCACATGAGGAGAGGGTTTATGAGGTTACTTCTTCGGTGACTCATGAGGATGACTCTACCTGCATCGAGTCATGCTTGTTTTATCAGACCCTGGGGGAGGACTCTGAGTTGTTAGTAGATGAGGATGAGTCTGATGTCAGTACACAGAGATACGGTGATCTTGAGGGGAGTTTGTTGGATACAGCTTCCTTCCATAGTGTGGATAGTGCAATTGAGATTGTACATAGGAGACCCGTTGTGCAGAGTCATCATGTGACTAGCCAGTTGAGAGCTGGTGAGAGAGACATTTCTTGTACTGTCGAACATTTCAATGTCGCTCATCAGTTGTTGGTTCTTTATGCTTGGGGTGCTCCTATGACAGATGAGCACAGTGGTAGCTACATTTCCCTTACAAAGATTCATTCCTTGCGGGAGGTTGTTAGGATTTTGAGACAGGAGTATTTACAGTTGGTAGCCGACCGAGATCACCTTGTTGAGTGGGGGAGTACGGCATATGAGGCTCTAATGGATAGAGAGGAGGAGGTGAGCGAGCTTACTCAGGAGCTCATAGCGACTTCTGAGGCTTTAGAGAGCACTCAGTTGGCTATTCAGGAGTCGCAGTTGCAGTTGGGAGAGGTGACTGTGGAGTTGGAGTGGATTCAGTCTTTACCAGCCATAGATCCAGTTCACTTGCAGATAGTAGTGGTTGGTGGTGAGTCAGCTTCCACAGTTGGCAGTGATGGATGTATTGGGGACACAGTTACATCCATCCTTGAGACAGATGTAGTAGATGGAAAGGAGGTTAGTGCACCAGTGGAGGACACTAGAGAGATTTTTGTGGTATCCGGTTCTCCAGTTGTTAGCACGATGGCAGATGATAGAGGAGGTTTTTGGGAGTCCTATGGTAGCCAGTTTGGATTTGTCAGAGAGTTGTGTGCCAGTTGCTGACACCACTCCCTTTGATTCACAGGACATGAACAGGGTATCATTTGGTTTGGAGGCTAGTTCTCATGATGATTTGTTTCCTTCTGTCGGAAGCAAATCTATTCCTCATTTTCATACAGCTGATAGTGATAGGGAGTTGGTAGTGCCGCAGGTTCACAGGAATCAGTTGTGGATTGCAGGGGAGCAGATTGATGTTGCTTCTTATAATTTCTACTGCACGGAGTCATTCATGGAGCACTTGCTTGAGAGTCTGGTTTTGCAGGAGGGTCCTTTCGGAGCTTCCTGAGGGTACACTCATTCGGGTTCTCGCTGTATTCAGATGTTAGTGGGAAATATTATAGATACTTCGGCTACAATGCTTCCTCACAGGGATTTTGTGGTTGGGTTTGCTGAGAGAGTTACCCAGGATCTTGCCCAACCAGTTTTTCAAAGTCAGAGATTGGAACCATCTCTCGATTCGTTGTTTGATTTTGATGAGCCTCTGACAGGGATTGGAGCTTTTCACCATGATTACAAAGTGAGGAGCGCTCATCACTTCTCTTTTGACCCATCGGTTGAGGACTTATTTGTGCGTCGGTGTGGGTTGGCTCCAAGGTTATACCATTCTTTTGGGGATGGGTTTACTCTATCTGCAGTTGATGGGGTTTGTTACCGCAAGTTAGCAGGAGGTGACTTGCAGGGTCAGTACATCCAGAATGGTTTTACAGTGGATGGAAATTTGGATGACACGAGTACACAGGGCAGATTGGCAGTGTGTGCAGGGAGCTCTGGTTGTCAGATGGTTTTGGATATCCATTTTTCTTTGTTATGGATGGTTGTGAGTTTCATCTCTACAGGGATCTAGGTACTGACAGGTTTGACACTGCAGATTGTGTGGACAGCTATGGTTGGCATGATGATAGTGTGTTTTGGTTAGCTCAGTGGATGGTGATTTCATCACAAGAGTTCGTAGGTGATCGCAGGGACATTACACCATTCTATCCTTGGGATCCAGGTAGACTTATGTGTTTTGTTTTCTGAGATTGCTTGGGGACAAGCAATTCCAGGAAGGGATGACTGTAATGTCCCCATTTTGAGCGAGCATTGGAGTTAGTGGATTTAGCCTATCATTCGGTCCTTGCAGGCTAATACTAGTTATTAGAGGACCCTGTTGTGGGTCGTGGCCCTATTTTGAGGGACTTACTATTTATAGTAAGTCAACTATTGGTTCCATGGAGCTCAGATGATTTAGAGGAGTATATGATGCTCTCAAATTTTCTTTCTGGCTTCCAATTTGGGCTCCAAGATTCTTGGAAGGAGCATCTATTTTTAGTAAGTCACCCTGTCAAGTTCATTAATCATTAGGATCACTCCTGTGCTGTCAGATTTTCATTCAGATGCTTCCTCAGTTGTTTTTGCAAGACGGGTGAATTATGATTATTATTTAATTAAATAGGCTAACGTTGCTATTTTTATTGGGGTTGTATTTTGTTCATCTCAGTGTTATAGCTCGTTGAAACCGGGTTGAGAAGTTTTAAATCCTGAGCTCAAAAAACAGGGACCTTATGTGTCAGAATATTGTTATTTTAATGAAAGTCATTTTTCATCATTAAAATGGAAAGAAATATAATAGTTTAGTATATTTCCAATGTGCACAAAAAGCATAGTCTTTATGTAATTGAAATGTGTGATTAAGAAGCTAGGGTTTGATTTCTTCTGGAGAGATTATAAAAGACATGGAGAAGAAATCGAATTCATTATTGATAATGTTGAATTATTCATTTGATGTTTTGGTTTGAATTGTGGAGACAAGGGTTTGGAGTTTATTTGCAAAGAATTGCAAATTCTTTGTTTGTTTCAGCACTTTGAGTTGGATTCTTATGCCAGTGAATTGTGTGGTTTCGATTCATGCTTATCAAGACGCCATATAAGTATAGGGAAGAAATTCAGTGTGGCTTGAGTTCTTTTGATTGGGAATGGTATTGAAGTTGATTCTCTTCTCCTCCATCAACTGTCATTCATCACATACAAGTTGCAGCCAGACTTGTTTGTGTTTGGGACAAGCTGGAGGTCGTCACCTTGGTTTTTATCAGCTACAGTCAGCACTGTTAATGTGTGCAAGAGAATTACAAGTTAAAACTTGGTTAATTCATTGCATTGAATGTAACATTCTATGTCAAATTTAGAGGGTTTATATTTGAATTCAATAAGAAAATTTCAGAATTAAGTAGTTTATGGTTTGCAGTAGTTATTTCAAATTAATTTGTTACTTGTATTGCAATTTCAAAATAAATAAAACTTTTTGCAAGTTAAAACCGGGATAGAGCCAAGCAGGCTCCTTACAACTTGCTAACACAAAGTTTCTGCCTTGTTTGGTTTGTTTTGATAAATATTTGTGATATATTGGCAATGTTTGATACAACAATTTACTGCAAAAAAAGCAAGAGATGTTGCAATAATATTTTTTTTAACTAAAACTGAAATTGCATTCGGAATACACAACTGAAAAATGCAGATTTTATACCAGCTTAAATACTCAATATTTTCACAATATATTGACAACCTAGTTCATAAAATAACCCCTATTATCTAAAACAACCATACCCAGAAAATCAAGGAGTTGCAATTCACGAACTCACAAGTAAACATGCCTAGAAACCCTCTATAGATGGATGCCAGAATAAAGTATAAAGTTTGCAGCAGTCATACAACAGAGAGAATAATCCTCAAACCACTGAAAATGGAGTCTTCAATCAGTTATTTAAAAACCCCTGCTAGTTCAGGAGATAAATACTCTAAATCTGCACCAATACGATTCCCACGTGCCAATGAAGATGTCTGATACCGGCAATAAAGATATTCAATAATAACTATTTTCAATAACTTCCGATTTCCAAATAAACCCTTGTAAAATCTGATATAAATCTCTACTTTTAAGCACAAACACGACTTCTGAATAAAGCCACTAGTATTTGCACAATCGAAGAGAGGCTACATTCTCCAAGATTGAAAATTACAGTGAAACCCGAGGTTTCTTCCTCAAAGCTAAAGCTTCTTCAGGAAAGACATGTGTTGAATGATTCAAGAATGAATGAAATGAAATCCAAATGCCCTTTTATAATGTTTAATTTGCCATTGTCTTGATCTCCTTTAATTTACTTTAATTTCATTTCTTTTTTCCCTTCATTTGGTGCACAACAAAATAATATAATGTATATTTTAATAATCACTTATACCTCTCTTTAAATTGGAACTTTACATTGTTCCTCATATGCACTTTACAATTTGACTTTATAATCGTTAAAAAATCCCTTTTAATAATAAAGTCAAATAACATTTAATTATGTGCACTTCTTTTAATTAATTATTAATAAAGTATTACTTTATTAATAATTAAAATGTCATAACTCCAAAAATACTCATTATTTCTTGATTCTGTCAGAACCAGGAGGTCAACTAGTGCTTCCACTGCGCATCCAACTACCTTACTAACAATAGAAAAGGTCCATCTCTATCAACCCATGACCAGCTATAATTAGCAAATCCTTTAATACCTGATCAACAAAGATGCCAAGGGTCATCACTGCAAGTGAGGTCGGTTCGGGTGCCCTGCCAAATATTGAAATGTTGTATAAATGACTTACTATAAATATTAAGTGTACCAAGCTAACCCAAACGAAGAGCAATCCTGAACACTTTTGACCTCCAGAAAGGAATTGGCCCACTGAACTGCCAATTAGGGCTCTCTAACCATCAAACTTAGCCTACAAGGGCCAATAATAGGCTAAACCAAACCACCAACCATGTAATCTCAAAAAAGGGACATTACAGTCCGTTTTCCCAAAAATTGCTTGTCCCCAAGCAATCTCAGAAACAAAATAACACACTAGTCCACCTGGATCCCAAGGGTAGAACTGTGTAATGTCCCTGCTAATACTGACTTTCTCCTGTAACACCAACACCAAAATAACTGACAGTACCTTCCGAACCAAATCAATAGCAACCACTGGTGTCGCAGGAGGAAACAACTCAAAGGGAAGCAACTCGGAAGGCTAACAAAGTTTACTTCCCAAAACTGCGCAAGTTGAACTGTCATACACATTGTCCAACCCACACGCAAATTGAACCGTCCATCTGAAAGGGGTCATGCATAGGAGGATCAAAAGGAAATTTGTAGTCAGTCCTCACTGTGTAAACTCCTGTAAACTCCTCAATGAGCTTTATCTAAAATCTCAATGCACTGGAAGGATCCCAAACTCTGAACAGAAATCTGCCACGAACATCCACAGACTTTTGTTGCTCAACTCTGAACTCGAGTTCATCGTGCCCAAAGTGGTGACGCCAAACAATGGGACCCACCCAAACTGCAGTACTAACTCTGTCATCAATTGGGTCCCAAAGCACACTTAACTCACATCCATCTGTACCATGGAGATAAAAACTACCGAGGATGTTTGTTACACAACCACTATCTCCACCCTCTGCTAGGCTCCCATGAATGTGTTTACTCTGCAAGTAATCCATCTTGCAGCCATTGATCCTATCTACTGCAGATGGCCAATACCCATCCCACAAAGGATGGCACAACCTCAGAGCCAATCTACACTGATGTATCATCAAATCCTCCGTGTGTGGATTAGAAAAGAAGTGATGAGTACTCCTCCCTATGTAGTCACGATAAAAAGCACCCAACTTCGGTCAATGGTTGGCTATCATAGTTCTGAAAATAACCCCTGTCATTTGACTCGTCACCAACAACACCTACGGTGGATGTAACTATAGGAGAACCTGGTGCAACATGTGGTTCTCTACTGCTCTCAACAGATGCACTCATCCCATCTGTATCAACTGCACTTGTAATTACGATGGATGTAGCCACATCCTCAACCCGCTCACAGTTGTAATCCGTGGATTTAAGATCATCACCAACTTCCATTGTAGAAGACTGCACTGTATCGGTAGTTGGTGAAGACTGTGTCAAACTCAACTCCACGGTAAGCTCCTCAATCCGTGACTAAGACTCATGAAGGGCCAATTGCGCACTCTCCAAGGAGTTCATAGTCACCTCAAGCTCAAGAGTGAACTCATCTACCTCCTCCTCTTTTCCCTTCAAGGCATCATAATAATTGCAATCCCACACAAGAAGATAGTCTCTATAGGCCAATAACTGTAAATAGTTACATTTCATTATTCCAATGGCTTCTCGAAGAGCATGGAACTCTGCCAAGGAAAGGCTACTATCATCGTGCTCATCCGTCATAGGAATACCCCAACCAAACGTAGCCAACATCTGATGAGAAAAATCAAAGTGCTCTATGGTTGTGGCAATCATGTTGTCATTAACCTTAAGTTCCCAACCAAATGATGATCTCTGAAACCAATGACTCCCATGCAAGTGTTCTGACCCAAAATTTGCACTATGATATGAGGTTATATCCACATCACTCACCTCCTGATAAGCAACATCATGTGTGCTATCATCAGTGCACACATAAACAACTAAGGTATTTCTGCTATGTACCTCAAAAGATGGTTCAATTGGTAAGGTGGAAGTTGTTTTGATAATCTCTTCACACACTTCCGCTTCCAATGTAACTGCATCACCACCCAAGTCACGATCCTGGGATTCAATACCACTAAATGAACTTTCTAACTCATTTTCTGGGGTCTAATTTACAAAATCATACTTGTTGTGACTTGAATTTTCAACGCATAAATCATTTGAAACACCCAAATCTTGAGTGCCATTGCTAGGAATCTTCATACAACCACCCTTTTCCACACGTGGAATGGTTGTTACCTCATGAAAGTGCAAAGAATTCTAACTGCTGCTGCAAAAATCAGAACTATTAGAGCTTGTGTCCTCAGCACATTCCTCATCTTTGACACTTCCAACTTGCGTGCCAACATTGGTAGATCCTTCCACAACATTTTTGACATTTACTAACACATCTACATCATGATTAAGCTCAATAATTTGGCTGCAATGTAAATCAGCATGTGTATAAGTCTCCTTAATCTCAATGGCTTCAACATGGGATCCTCTGTCCTTCCAAATGATGTGACTCATGAATCTCATCATCTTCATGCAAAATGTGCATCACCAAATCTGCCTTCTTCATGGCTTCCTCTTCAATGCATCTGAGGTCTTCCTCGAGCTCTTTTACCACATTATTTGTGCATTGGTGGTTGGTCTCCCGAAAACCTTTGCAAGTGAAGCATAGACATTGTCTTATTTCATTCCTGCTCATTATGGGAGTTCCTATAACCTAATCATTGAGCTTGGAAGTAGAACCACCTTCATAATCTGATTTAGTAGCTCTCCCATACCTGCTCACACTGTGCCCATGACTGAAAGTTTTCCCTTTAGATGAAATTGCCTCCTTATACACCCTCCTAATGTACTTTACCAACCCAATCCTATCAGGCCTCAAGATAATAACAAAGTCCAAAAATTTATTAAGAGACAACTATGCTTTAAAAGCATCTGGCATATTTTGATAGTCCTCAAGGAGTCAAGGAGATTCTTGTTCACATCTCTTCCCTGGATTTCCTTAAAATACTCTAGTAACCCATATCTTTGTTAATGTTTTTCAGATTATAGCAAGGAATATTACAAACTATAGAGATCTTTCAATTAACTAAGCAAAGGAATTTAGAATAAGCACATAAATGAGAGATAATACCCGGATTATCTTTTGTACTGCAACTCCAAGTTGGCTCCTTCAATTTGCTTTTTTGCCTAATGCATTCTCCCTCTAGACTTTACCTGGAATTAAACAATGCTGATTAAACCCTTGATCATACTGAGGGATATCACAACCCTTGAAGATATCGCTGATCAAATTTGCAATATAAATCTGCTATGTAAGCTTCAATATATTTTGTTTAATTCGCACTGATATTTCTATTTGGATAGAAATTCGCTCCCATGTATAAGCTCGTTGTTTCCAATGTAGGCTCAGATCTAATTATCGTTGCTCCAATAATAGGTTGATTGTTTGATATAATTTGCACCTACGATTCTCTTATAACGTGCATTTAAATATGGATTGCTACCACCAAATACTCGCTTCAATGTGACTATAAGAAGTCATTTTTGTGCCCAGCAATGGATGAAATGAGCACACAATAATCGCTATTGTGGAATTCGCACAGCTCTAAGATGTTACGCCCAACAACTTCACCAATTCGCTAACGTAAATCGCAGCTATTGAGAATGGTGGGAAGATCAACGTTATGTCTTGGGTTGTCTTTTGCATCCTCAAGAGCTTCATTATATATGAGCAATTTACTAAATTCGCAAAACACAAGTTGGCCGACCTGGGCCACTAAATAATAATAATAATTTTTTTTTTATTTAATTTGCATAATCGATCCTTATATATAATAAATATACCACTTATATTTATTATCATCGTTAGATCAATTTAGCCAAAATTAAATATCTAAACAACATATTTATTATTATTGCGAATTTAATTGTCAATAGTTGAATATGTTGATCTTTGCCGTAAAGGCCAAAATATCAACAATCTTGAACTTATGAGTGCTAGTTACTCAAACATCAACTATGTGAGCTCCATGAATTTTCAAATCAAACTCCAACAGGGTGGCAGGAAACCGCTCTAATACCATGGTAATGTCCCAACCCAGGTGGACACTTGCTAACACAAATTTTCTGCCTTGTTTGGTTTGTTTTGGTAAATGTTTGTGATATATTGGCAATATTTGATACAACAATTTAATGCAAAAAAAAGTAGGAGATGTTGCAATAATAATTTTTTTTAACTAAAGCTGAACTTGGATTCGGAATACACACCTGAAAATTCCAGATTTTTATACCAGCTTAAATACTCAATATTTTCACAATATATTGACAACCCAGTTCATAAAATAACCAGTATTATATAAAAGAACAATACCCAGAAAAACAAGGAGTTACACTTCATGAACTCAAAGGTTAACATACCTTGAAACCCTTTGAAGATGGATGCCAGAAGAAAGTATAAAGTTTGCAGCAATCATACAGCAGAGAGAATAATCCTCATGACACTGAAAAATGGAGTCTCCAATCAGCTATTTAAAAACCCCTACTAGTTCTGGAGATAAATACTCTAAATTTGCACAAATATGATTACCACGTGCCAATGAAGATGTCTCATACCGGCAATAAAGATATTCAATAATAATTGTTTTCAATAACTTCCAATCTGCAAATAAACCCTTGTGAAATCTTATATAAATCTCCACATTTAAGCACAAATGCGACTTCTGAATAAAGCCACCAGTATTTGCACAATCGAAGAGAGGCTACGTTCTCCAAAATTGAAAATCACAGCAAAACCCTAGTTTTCTCCCTCAAAGCCAAAGCTTCTTCAGGAAAGACAAGTGTTGAATAATTCAAGAATGAATGAAATGAAATCCAAATGCCCTTTTATAATGTTTAATTTGCATTTGTCTTGATCTCCTTTAATTTACTTTAATCTCATTTCTTTTTTCCCTCCATTTGGTGCACAATAAAATAATATAATATTTTAATAATCACTTATACCTCCCTTTAAATTGGAACTTTACATTATTCCTCATATGCACTTTATAATTTGACTTTATAATCTAAGATACCGGGTTCGGCCCCTGACCCCTCCGGACCCTGCCAAATTCGAACCGGTTCGAAATTCGGGTCCGGTTCGACTGTGGGTTCGAACTTTTCGGGCAGGGTTCGATTTTTAATTGCCAAATTCGAACCCGGGTTGAGCTGGTTCGAACCCGGGAGAATTTCACCAAAAAAGACGAATTTGGTGCGAATTTGGCGCGAATTTCGCCGGCAATTTGACTTAAAACGGTTTTTTATGGTGAATTTAATTAAAACTTGGCGTCCACAACCCTAAAAAGGTGAGTTTAAAGGCATTTTTGTTACTTCTAATTCTCATTTGCACAAGGGGCGCTGCCCCTAGACCCCGTCTTGGGGGCTTTGCCCCCAAACCCCCATTTAATAATTATAATTTGGGGTGGAAACTGCGCCAATAAAAGGGGAAAAGTTAACCTTCGAGTATTGTTAG